>VZSG01000363.1:606476-684334 GCA_013398315.1 Nothoprocta pentlandii | reverse complement strand
TATAACTACAGCATGTATGCTTTATTTTCCTTATCATTCTGTTTGACACAAAGCAGAATTTAGCATGTTTGGTGACCTTACAATTGAATTCTTCTAATTGAATTACAGTTGAATTCCAACTGAGAAGCTCTGCAGACAACAAACTGAGATAGAGAGGGTAGGGATGGCAGGAAAAGGCAACCAAGAGAGAGCACATTTCTGAAGGAATTCCAGCTACAGATGAACCCCTTCCCATTTCTGAGAGGCAGTCCCACAGGTATCCTGACCCAGCAGATGATGCCCACCATACCACACCTACATTTTCTGCAGGGGGACTTCAGAGACCTTCATGAAAACATATCACAAAACAATTCTGCCCACTGCCAGAAGACACCTGGGATGTCATAGCATTTACTGAAGGCAGGAATGGGTTCCTGGACAGTTAAGAATGGTAATTCTCAGTTCATTGTCTCCCCCACCTTACTGACAGAAGACCCATTACTTCTCACCGAGAAGCAAGATTATTCTGCTATTACTGCTTTAATTACTTGACTCATTTATCAAGAAATAAACCTAAAATTATAGGTTTAAATGGTATTTCTAAAGTTTTGATTCTGAGAGATAATTCTGCTTTTTAAAAAATATCTTACCTTGATTTTCGCGGTGTATTCACCCCTACCTCCAAAAAGGCCAAGACCACCTAACAAAATATCTGTATCTGCACAGAAACGGATGGCTTCTACCGAGTGGGCTGAATAACCCCAACCTCCTCCGTGACCTACAGGAAAAACAGAAACACAACGAAAATGCAATTAATCTGTATTAATTAGCTTTTTATTCCACAAGGCTAATTAGATAATGCAGTAAAACCTTCCTGTGTACATACTTTCAAATCTGTTAACAATGCTGTAGTCTTCTTTAGAATAAACTTTCATTACTGCTTGAGTCTCTTCTTCTGTATTTGCTACACCCATTTTTAAGTCCTGCATAGCAGCCAACGTATCGAGACAACCTAAAAGAAAGCAAAATGAAGAAACACTCAGAAGGTCCTACTGTTGATTACAATTGGTGAACTGAAACGAATAACAGCAAAAAAAAAGATCACAGCAACAAAACTGGCTTGTTCCTAAGCCACAAGTACATTACTGAGTATCAATTTAAGTTTACTAGGTCACTTTGGTAGCACCTAAGGTTTGCTGTTGAAGACCAACTTTATTTAATTAGTTTGTTTTCCTGCTTACCCAAGAAACATGAGTAAATCTACTTTGTGAATTTTCCAATGGCAAATAAATTGCTAGCAATACTTTTTATTTCCTCAATTTTTTATTTCCTATATTGCCAAAAAAGAATTGAAGTAGCAACTGAATTATGGGCAGATTTGAGAACCTTCTTAGAAGGCATTTTGTTTCATATACATAGATAGCTAGCACAGCCTCTTATTCTGAGTTGGATACTCAGGAAAAAGTACTGTTTAAGTTAAATATCACTGCATCTCTAACACATAGTAGGGGACAGAGTACAAGCAAGTGATCCCTCCTCACACTCACGGAGTAAGTACCCAAATAACTTCCAAAGCTGAGTTTTGAAGCCTTGAGTAAGTCACATATGGCCAGTTTACACATGGATATGGTGAGTCTATTTTTTGTTTGAGAATGGTTTTTGATTAGAAATGGAAATCACATTACTCTTAACATCCGATTATACAAAATTACACAGAAAGAATTCAAATTATTCTGTATTTGTAAAAATCCGAATATTTGAAGGTAGGTAGTTTTTGGTTTTTGGAGACTCCATAGTAAAATGAGCAGCATTTCCTACACTCTGCATATGGTTGAACATGAAGAACTAGGAAGGTCTTTCCCTTCACTTCTGCTTAACCCTAGTAGCAGCTCCCAACCAGAAGTCTAAAAGTCCCTAGCATCATCAAGATGGTAGAGAGCAATGGTTCTGCTCAAGTGTTAATAGCAATAATGATAGATTATTGATTCAGTTTCTAACTCGACAGCCAGAGCGCTGTCACATTATAATTCATCTAAATATGAAGCTGTGTGCCTTGATTTCACTCATGCCTCTGACTCGTCAAGTATAGATGCATACCTAGAATGTGCAAAGCTGCGTGAGACCTGGTGGTGAGAGCTTTGGAGCCTGTTGGTAGAGCAAGTTCTGGACTCAAAATACTGCACCGGGACTGCATGTCCGGAGCAGAGGGCAGTCGGGAATCGGCCACTACCGCGTTGTAGCTCCACAGCTCCCTGGCGTTCGGTCGAAACCTACAGCAGGACAAACACAGGACACAAACTTTCATTTTCTGTTTAAGAAAAACATTGTCCAAAAAACATTCAAAAAATAGCTTATACTTAAATTTTATAGACTATTTAATATAAAATGTTGATTTGCTAGTACAAAATGTTAAAACTGAATATCACTATGCCAAATATATCAGCTTAGCTAGAGGAAAATACTAGCAGATGGAAAAAACAGAAATACTGTTATACTTCAAGTTGAAAAAAAATCCTATTATGGGTTTATAAATTTCAGAAAACGTCAGACAATTTTCAAAGCTAAGAAATATTAAAGTGGAATTTCACAGAATTTCACAGAAATAATCTATTAGATTATCTAAGAATAATCTATTAAGAAGCATGAAGTGACTAGCAAACAACTAGATAAAATGGCAGATGTGCTGAAGAATGTTATGTTTCATCTGGGCTTTTAAAATAGATTCCACTGCATTGTAAGCATTTTACATAGGATTACAGACAAGAGCAGCATAAACAAGGGAATACAAGAACTGTCTATATCGTAGATCAAGGTGCAGAAAAATAAAATAGAAAAGAATTAAGTCTTTGATGTCACTTCTTAATTGCAAGAGACCATTAGAAGATGCAACCCTATGAGTGTTCTGATGGAAATGATTTTTTACTTGATATACTGGACTAAAAATCCAAAAAGAGATAATTAACTAAAAATATTAACTAAAATTAACTAAAAAATATATCATCAATATGCAAGATTTCAATGAGTTAGCAATGTCTGTTTATATATAATTTGTAGATATACACACACACACATATATATGAAATAATTTAGCCATGTGAATTTCACAATAGACTGATAAAGTCATAGAGGTATATAGAACATCTTTAAAATATATGTAATCAAGATTTTTGTTTGCACAGAAGTGCTGCCTCATTCATTTCAACAGGCATGAATAAAAATGCACAGGGAAAAGGAGTTTGTTTGAGACTTCCTTGAAGAAATCATTTAAAAAATGTGCAAAAAATACACAGGAAAGAGTGAGAGCTGTTTTACTAGGAAAGTGAATATAATGAAAACATGAGCAGATCAGATCCTCCAAATTGTTTTAAGTTACTTCTACACCATGACTTAAATAGCTATAATCCACACTTGCCTCCAAATAACATCATAGACAGGATCCAGACACACACCAGATCCTTGAAGGTCTTCCTGTTCAGAATCATTGAAAGTTTTGCAGCTGCCATCGACTTTGTTTATCAGAAGGCATTTAAAGGGAGGAGGTTCTGAAATTGAAGCTGGTACCAAACCTAGATGGGGGAGCAAAAAGAGCAGAAAAATATGGAGATTCCACTCACTATACGGCAACTTCCGTGCATGCAGTAGTAATGTGGTGGGGTAGGACATACGTACTGCTATGGCAGAAGTTAAGCCATAGCAAAATGAGAATAAAGCTTCAAAATGTGAGTAAAACTAAGACTTTTACATTCTCATTTTTAATAAAATTACTTAGGCAGCTAACATACAATGTCCAGCTCAAATGAAGAGTGAAAGAAGTATCAGAATTCACTCCATTCACATTTTCTGAGTTGTGGCTTCTCTACTGCTTGCAGGACAATCTATTTTTTCATCAATAATTCCGTACAGAAATTAAAAATACTCTAGAGGAGTTCTTGCCTATGATATGCCTGCTTGCAAATATCTCAGAGGTAGCAAGCACGTGAGAATTAATGAGAGCTTCATCGATCCGAAGGAAGGTCTGGTCTCCGCTCGCTCCGATCCACGTGGCCTTGCGGCCATACTTAGAGCCAATATTAGGCATAGGTGCTGGTTTTGCGTTCCAGTAGGGCATATCCAAAATTGGTCTCCCAAGCTGGCCTTTCTACAGACAGAATGCAAGAATCAGCAAATGCCAATAAGGCTAATAGGCAAATAGCATGTGAAAGTGGTAACAAGTTACTGATGTAGATATTTTCAACACATATGTGGAAGAAATTCTTTACCACAAAATTGCTTTCCCAAAGCAGTGAGTACTTTAAGCAAAGCATTAAATACAAGTAAATTCACTCCGCCTAAATTCCACCCAGCCCCTTATTCATATGCACAGTAAGTTACACAGAGCAAATACCACCTAACAATAGCTAGAGATTGATTAACATATACATTTGTGCTAAAAAAGGTATCTAGTGCCTAAGCAAGTATCTCTGCACAAGCTCCTTGACATCTTAATGTGGAAACCTAGGGCTTTATCTTCAACCTAGCAGCAGTTTGTGAGAGGTGGACCTGTGCTGGACCTAAGTACCCAGCCAGGCACTACACTGGAAGCATCTAGTGAGAACTAAAGCAATAAACCTGCTCAGACTCCATTGACCTCACTCAGTCAGAAGGAAATTCACTGCAAATTAACCAAGTCAAGGTAACTTTAACATAAAATATGAAGGAGGAGGAAGAACAGGCGTGTATATTTAATACCCTCCATCCAGCACGTTACACACCTCTCTTTCTATATGACAGACGTATTCACAGCAGTGAGTAAGAGTCATTCTACAGATAAGCTGTCGATCAAGCCATAAAGTCAAGGGTAACAAATGGGTAGAGAAGAGGAAGCTCTGAATACTCCACTCTATAAATATGTATTTGCTTTGTGAAAGCACAAATTCATAAAAAAAACCCAAAACAATACTTCCTTGTAGGAACAAACATCATAACTTTTCTAAATAGTTTTCTCCTCCACTTAGCACACATCTTCTTTAACAAAAGTCAGGATGGCTTAAAGAAATATTATGAATTGATAATTTTAAAAATAAAATTGTTTCTATAGTTCTAAGTTTATCAAGAACTTAAGTTTTTCAAGTGACAGAAGAATAAACACACACAATATTACAAACTGCTTTTCAAAAACACACTAATATTTTTCAACATACCCAAGTCTTTTTTCTCACCCAAGAGATCTTTATTCAAAAGCTCTTTCAAAACTACTTACTTTTCTTGGATCAAATTTGTGTTCCACATGCTCTAATTAACACAGTATTAAGCAGAAGCAACATTTTTGTTTGAGGGAATCAAACACAAAGGATGAGACTGATGAGATGACCTAATAAACATAAGCAGGAGCAGTGCAGTCCACCTTTAAAAATTGCTTTTGAATTGCTTTTGAATGAAAAGAATTCATTATTCATTTATGCAATGTCAGGAATTTGTAAAAGCCAAAACAAAAAATCAAGTCACAATACAGTTTAGGAAGGGATACACATTATTACTACTTAATAACATAGCCTTTATTTCCTCCTGATTTGAATGCAGTATTAACTAGCAAATTCCACTTAGTATCATCCATTCCAAGTAGTATCATGCCTTTACACGAATTTTGCAATGTATTTTCTGAAAATCACAATATTGGAAAATTTACCTATTTCTGTTTTCATTTCATCTCAGTGCTGGTTTTGCTTATTTTGTGCTTTTACGATTTATAAATTTACTTCGAAATGAAGACTTCTGACAAATATGACAGGAACAGCATTCCAGAAAGGAAGACTTCCATCTGTATGTAAGAAATCAGCTTTTCTGATTTTATAAAGCTCTCAATCAAGTTTCCGGCATTATGATATTAAAATCAGGTGGTATAAATATGGTCTCAACATATTTTTAGAAAAAGAAAAAAAAAAAATCATTTAACACATAGGCTTTTAAGTCCTGTTATTCAAAGTGAGCTTGCCTTTCCAAAGGCTTTTTCACTGAAAGTCAACAGAACTTCAGCTTTCGTGTGTTGAAATTGCCTTTGAAAAAGATACAGACCAAAACTTTGTTACTATGGACTGAAAAACAGCAAAATGTTACCTCATATAACAGTTTTCCCAAGGCACAGATTTAATTAAAACCAGCGTTTGCTGATTCTAAAAATTTCATTCATCTTCTTGTTTTTTTTTTGTTCCTTTAAAAAAAATGATTTCAAAAGTTTCTCTTCCTTTGTGTTTGGCAGTACATTGTTTTTAGAGCATATACAAATAGCTCAGTACCTGTTCTCTAGCTTTTGTCAGAGGGTAGTAATAAGAAAGTCCCAGCAAGGGACTTGGGAGAAACTGCAAGTGAGGGGGCATTTGTCAGGAGAAGGAGGCATAAAAGTTCGAAGTCAGAAGCAGGGGGAGTTAAATGATGTCTAAGTGCTCAGTCAATGAATATACAAATGGATTCCACACGGACATAGAAGAATATGTGCCACATGAGCATGAAAGAAGAGTACTAGAGTCGGGCTGTACTGCACCCAGCAAGGACTCTCCTTAGTCCCAAGCATAACATCTATAAACTATTTCTATGGTCTGTCCTATAGTTCTTCTGTCCTATTTGTATGAAAATCAGGTTATCTTTTCCAAATGTTGCAAACACAGGTAACAGAATATGAAACATACGCCCAGTTGTGGTTGTAACAACGGCAGTTTGCAAACACCACTCCACTTCAATAAAACAGCCCATCTTAAATACCAATTGTTAATTAAAATCACAGAACACCGAGACTTTTTGACATCTTGCTTTCTTAAACACAACATCATCAGAGGCCACATTTTTAAACATAACAGGGACACAGACAAAAAAGACACACGGATGTCATGAGTTGTTCTATGTGTACAAGTACAAGCAGTTTTGAAAGGTCTTTGAACAAATTGCAATACATGTACAGTACATTAACTACTACCTTATTCCCATAAGTAAATATTATTTCCTTACTGAGAAACTTCCAAATGTGAAAACCTGGCCATCCATTAAGAGTATAGCTGTATGGTTGCTTCCAGCAGTAACTTGCGTGCTAGGACCTGGTAATGCTTGAACCAAAGTGGGACATCCCCTAAATCAAAATAAATTAATTTTGTATCAGTGCATGCTTATACAACATTTAACACATATATTAGTACTCACAGCACTTCACTGACTATGAAATATACTCACGGTATTCACAGAACCAGTCAAGCAACATCTTCCACATTAAATGAAAAATCTCACAGGACTGAACGGAAGCAGGGCAAAAATACTCGGATACAGGTTTGATACTGCTTTGGATACTGAATTCCACCATTACAGGGAACTGGATTGAATGCCCTTTTCAATTACATTCAGCAATGAGCACAGAATAAAACTGATTATTTTAATCTATTATTGCAGAATTACACTAATGGTACCATAGATCACACTACTAGAATACACTGCAAAATATACTGCATTAAAACATACTGTGGTGTGAATGACAGTTAAAACCAAAAATCTTTAAATTTAAACAATCCAAACCTATGTGTTTAGTACTACAATTACCAGAAGCAACCCCTCACTCATCTATCTAGGGAGCTACAAAAGGAAGGGAAGGTCTATCAATGGCCAGCAGCTTTATAATGACATTGGAAAACTGCATCAAATTCAGACTCTTCATCTTTGCCATGTTGTTTTCCAGAGAGCTCTGGATAAGCCTAATCTTTGTCTCCCAACTGTGAAATGGCACAGAAAAATTAAGGCCCAGTTCAGCAGAAATATAAGGAGAAAAATCAGAAGTTTGAACAAGTAAAGAAAGAAAAACAGTCTGAGAAAAAAAAATGCAGAAAAGACAAAAAGAACAAAGTATGAGCTACTAAAACTAAGTTTTAAATCTAAAACCCACCAAAACAAACAGGAGCCTTCCAGAAGTGCAGTCACCTTTGAACCACATAATGAATGTCTACATAACTTTCCAAAATTATATGGGACTTAGAAAGAATGTGAATTTGACCAAAAAAATAATGTTCCTGAGAGACTTTATGTTTGATAACTTTGACCACAATAAGAAGTAGCTACTTAAACTCACATTTAAATATGGGTTTTCAAAAGTAGGTTAATCTAAAATAAGAACAAGCTGTCTTAGGCTGAACAAAGAAGTGTCAGAACACAATTACTTATGAATTGTTCAAGAGTTGATAGGCAAAAAATGGGTTACTTGCACATTCTGGTTTGGGGTAAATTGCAAGTCAAGAAATAGAGAAGGTGGGAGAAAGAAGAGACATTCAATAGATAAACAAGAGCAGAAGGAATTAGAGAGATACATGGAAATGTGGAAAGGACGATGGAGATGGAGAGAATGCATAAAATGTGGTAGAGGATGAACAGCACCATACGCGTTAATTTCAAGGCCTTTTGTTGGTCTATAATCCCATGGGACAGGGCACCAATAAGATTTCACACACACCCCAGGGAAGCTGAGCAGCAATAACAATGAAACATCTTAAAAACAAAAGAAACCTTCCTGGGACATTATTAACTCCCATTAACTTTACTGCAATCTGGAAAAGGTTCTGAAGGAGAAATTAAATGTAAGTCAGAACTAATCTAAAACTATTCCTTTTACAAAGAAAAAAATACATGAAAGGGGTTTTTTTCCACACTTTTCATTAAAATTCTTTTCCCTCAAATTGTGACAGTGGTAGGTATGAAATTATCAATTCTATACTTGTTAGCAAGTATACAACAAATTAATGTCTTTTTTTTTCTGTTCGATGCTAAATTCAAAACTAAATTATTATCACATTAGCTATTTATCACAAAGCCAATGAATTAATGAAGACCCTGTTATCAAGAGCTTGTGTGTCCAAAGCATCATAGAGGCAAACTGTTTTTTCCTGGGCCTAAACACGCCTTGCATGACTCTCTATATCCTCAGACAAAATGACATAAAATGATAAAAAAAAAAAAAAAAAAAGGAACAATTTCAAAGAGCCAGAGTTATTTCTTCCTTGTAGTGCACGTTAGTGTGAATCCCCCCACAGATGGCTAGTAAGCAGCACCCAGTCTTCTACTCTCACAAACACCCTGCTTGCTCTGACAAGTATAGCGCCAGCCAACTATTTTAAAAATACAAATACATAAAGAATCCCCCAAACTACTTCTTTCTATCTTGCTGACTGACTCTACGAGCAAGGTTATCTGAGGAGAGTAAAAGATGCTCTGCTAGCTGTAGCTGAGCAAAGCTGACAAGAAATTAATGAAGAGAGGTGTTGTATCATGAACATGTTCACGTCCTCACAAGCAGTTTTCTTATTATAACATCCTGCCTTTATACAGAGGCTAACTAAACTACTTTAGAAAATAAACAGGAAAAAGACCAACATATTTGACCACACCAACAAAATGAAGAAAAATGACAAAGAAATTGTATTCACTCGATAGAAGAAGGAATGTAAGGGGAAAGTGAGTGAGTCTCGCTGATTTGTAAGGAATTTTAAACCTGTGAATTGTTGAGTATTTCTCTATCTTTCTGAAAGTCAGCAGAGAAAATCTCTACCCAGACACTTAGGAAGACAGACACCCAGGCACCAGTTAGCTCAGGGTCCTGCAGAAGGTCCACACGCATTTAGGCTGCCTGCACTGAAGCTCCCTCAGGTCCTGAAGAGCAAACTTTTCTGCCAGGTGAATCCAGTTGTTCCCTGAAAATGTAGCCCACAATCCCTGCTGGAGAGATCCCTGTCCATGGTACTAATCCAGATGGGCAGGCTCATGTGCAGGGCAGCTGACCGTGGTGCTGCAAAAGCAGCTTCAAAAAAAGCTGTTGCTGTAGAAACTGTTCTAACAGGTTTTCAGAAGTACCTGGGGATTTGGTAAAAAGTTGTAAACAAGATTTGTATCCTACTACTGAAAAACACCAGAGAATGAGCCTAGAATATGATGCTATGCTGCAGGGATGCTGGATATGTTTTTTTTTTCCCCTAGAAATATTAGCAGGATAGAGTCTCTGGGCTTTAACCTTAAAATATCAGTGATTGTCCATCAAAGGACTGCTCAGTATTTCCTCCACGTTGCTACTGACCCCTGGGAAATAGAGACACAAGAGGGATGTCTTATGTCAGTGGTTCCATTTCTGGAGACTGATTGCCAGATCACATCCCTGCCAACATACTGTTGAAATCAAGAGTCTGTGTTAAGAAACGCGGGCACATTTTGAACAAGGAATAGAAATGGAGTTTGAAGCCATAGTATCTTGAGAGAAACATCTGGAAGAGATGTCCTTTGCTTAGGAAAGATTCACTATTTTTCACCAAGACTAGATACTGCAGAACATTTCCTGATCCCACTGAGTTTCTATCCACTTATACAGTGTCTTATTGGAGAAGAATATATGAAAAGATGAGAATATATGCATCCCTGTGACAAAGGTTGACAATGCCCTGGTGTTGCACACAAGTCACCAAGGGATCTGCAGATCAGGTCAATGGCTCTGAGATCCGGCATAGTGAAACGGAAAGAATCTCCTCTCAGAAGCAAGATCACTTATCCTTGAAGTGCTCCATGTGAGAATGCTTAAAGCCCTTGCTGGAGGAAAAGCAGCACCATCCTACAAACACTATTTGTGTCTCCACCTCATTTTAGATTTGTTAATGGCTTACTTGAAATCAAGTCACTCTGTTCATAAGCTGTTGCACTTGCTTGAAGGCACAGGCTTCCAGTGCACGTACTATGCCTAGGGAAGCCAGAGGAAGGATTTGTGGGGTTTTACCATACTCTAAGACACAGGTCCAGAATTCTTTTTATTAAGAAGAAAGATATTTCTGGACAGCTGTATGAGATTCAAAACATGAAAGCATTTCCAAGACTTGTTTAACTGCAGTTTCTCTGCTAAACCCCTATACTTCAAGACAGAAGTCTCTGACAGGACAAGTCATCAATTACTGCCCAGGAACTGCACTACTTCTTCATCTGGCAATGAAGATGTTCCCTCAGATGTAAATGACAGTTGCTTATCTTTTGCTATCAGTTCTTTCTTTCAGGAGCCCCTATATGTAAAGATTAGCTAGGCTGCCTAAACGGTATCTCCTTTTTTTCTTTTTTTTTCCTGGAACCACAGTAGAGTATCAGTTCCTGAAGCCAGAAGACCATGGTCTTCTCAGGGTCAATAGAGGCAACGTGACACACTGCATGACTGACAGACCGCTGACCTGGCTGGAGGTGGCCATGTGAGCACCACTGCGACCCAACTCAGGTGGAACTCTGCATAAGGATTCCCTGTTTCCTTCTCTGAGTCCCTTACTGTGAGGACAGGGCAGAGAGCTCTACTTAAAGCTGGAAAAAGAAGTACATCAGTGAGGAAATGACCCTTTGAATGATGGTGCTAAACAGCAACATAGTATTATAAGCCACTTCTCATGCAGAAAACACACTCCAAACTCTCTCTTTTCAGGCACTGGCTGGGGTCTGTTGCAGCACAGTAAGAGAGCCAGTCCAAGCCCCTCGAAACTCCTCACATTCACGGCCTGGTCAAGCTCTGTCCGTTGAGACAGGATGTTTCATGTTCTCTTCTAGGACCTCATTTGAAACAGTATTTGGTCTCCATCCAGTTTCTGTCTTAGGACAGGAACAGATTGGAGGTTTACTGCCTGAAATATTGACCAGAAGAGCAGATAGCCCCGATGTCTTCAGGAATGACAAGCGATTTCATCAAAGTTGGAAACAGGAGGAAGTGTGTTATCAATATAAACAGCACTGCTGCCTGCACCACTTCAGCAGTGAAGGGAGCAACTAACCTTATTCTAGCAGCTATTGTCTGCTAAACCAGTCTTAACTTGGACCCATTTCCAGGAATGAAAAAAGAGTACTTTTCTTTGCCATGGTTCAATCAATAGCACAAACATAGACCGCAGTTCCCAGTGTAATACAAACTGAGTTGGGGCCACAGCTTAGAGACTACCGCTAAGCACAGCACTCACTGCAAAGTAATATTTCAAGAAAAGTGTCTTCCTTCTTTCCCCTTTCCCCTTCATCTAGTTAATCCAATGGAAGTTTTAAGATGATGAAAATTTCTCCAGAAACATGACAAAAGTAATTGCCATCTCACCACTACAAGGAAAAGGACAGAACTGAAGACAGGTGACAGATGCTCCACTCCTTACACACCTTTTACATAGGAATACTAGGCTTTATGGGACGTACACAAAGAGCCAAGGACTCCCGCTATTCAAAACCTTACGCGCGCATGGTATATATCCTACATGCACATGGTATATGTGCTTGTCCACAGAAGGACATTATTACATTTCCTTTTATGGCTGCACACTGATACTTCAGTGATCAGAAGAGATATTAAGGGTGAGATTAACCTTCACACTGAAAACGCCTAAATTCAGTTCTCTGTAATCTCATTGCAGACAACAGAAATCCAACCAACAGATGTAACAAAGCTACTTACTGAGTGAGCAGATGGGTGCATGTGGTTAGTTACACAGCTCTCCAGACCCTAGCGATTTCTCTGGCTACTTTTCCACCAACCACATGCTGACAACTTACATGCTGACACTTAAATGAGATGTCTATAAAATGCAGTTGAGTTCCAAACTAAAAGCAACTTAATTTGGGGAAGGGAGGAGGTTAATCAAAGAACAAATCATAAAACAGATCTAAGCAGAATCAAAGTTTATAGCATTAACCTATTAAAATAGTGGTATGTATTGAAATATGTGGTATTTTGTAGAAATAACGTAATCTTAGTCAGATTTCAATGCTATGCACTTTCGTGTGGCACCGAGGTGAAAAGACAGAAGAATTTTCAAGTCAATTATCAAAGCTACAGTAATAACTATATACAGAAGCTTTCACATACTAAATTGACTCTCCATAGAGTGCAAAGGTAGGGTTACTGTTCAAAGTGTATCTAACCAGAAGAATACAGCGCATATGCTTAGCTAAACATTTTATCACCTCTAATTTGGACAATATTTAACTTTCTCACTTTCTAGTTACAGAAGAATAGAGAATTTCAGTCTTTACATAGCCGTATATCAATATACAGTCACGTCCCTCGATTACTTCTTAGCTTACCTGGAATTAACATCGCCATGTCCAAGCTGCCCGTGCTGCCCATATCCAAATGTGTAAACATCACCATTTTCCATCAAAACCACTGAAGGAAAACAAGTAACAAAAATCAGCTCTTTTTCACACATGCAAAAAAGCTTTCCCATGCCCATGTTTTGGCTTGTGTCATATGTGATTAAAATATTTAGGAAGCTGAGTATGGCTAAAAAGGAGAGAAAGACTTACTGAACAATGATAAAAAGACATCATGAAATGCCACGTTTACTTTCAACCACTTACTTTCGTTAACGTCCAGACTCAGTTCTTTCAAATGCGATTTACATTGTCATTAGGAGAAGTGAAAATTAAGTACAAGTTTGAGAGACTTTTTTTTTCAACTTTCACTAGCGCTGAATACTTTAAAGCATATAAGTAACACATAAGCAAGAAAAGAAACCTTGTCACAATTATTTAGCTAAAATAGCTTTTCAGTGTTAAATTTTGCACATATAAAAGTAGATAGATAAGACTTTAAAAATATGATATGTACACAAACTATTCTTGCAACACAGCCTAAAATCTTCTTACAAGAAGTTTTTCTTATATTGCATATTTATGTAAATATAATTATAATTAATATGATACATTAATATTTTATAACTTTATATTTTACATAGATGCCTTTTTTGTCATACATACTCTCAGTTATTTCTATGTATCTATGTGCTCCACAGCTATTTCCTTACATCCGGGAATTCAGTATATGTGGGGCTGGGATAAGGCTACTGTTGAGGAAAAATCCAGGTGTCAAGCCCTTAGATGTATGCATGCTCACTATACAAATATATTTACAAACACCTAAAGGGTGTGCTATTTTTTATCATGACCTGTATGTATTAACCACTCACATTCACAGAATACGTAACATACATAGAATTCAAGAACAGTCAGGGAAGAAGCAAATGACACATTATGTTTGCTTTCAAGAGCTCTCCATACGGACTCAGCCCCCAAAACAGCTGCTGAAATGATTACATTAGTTTCTGCCTGGTGGCCAGCACTTCTTCAAAGAAGGCAGACCCTTCTCTGTAGTGGTAGGAACCGCGCACCACATGTGATCTATAGTTCACACTTTCTAGTAAGTCAAAGTTTGTGGGGAAGTCGCACAGCAGCATTCTCCTCATTCAGAGAAAGCGAGGCCACCGGGCCTCTCTCACTGGTGGCAAAAAGTAACACTAACATTAATGGGTTTTGTGTGTGTGAAGTGTGAATTCTGGTTTAGCAATCTCAAGTAAGACACACGTGTCCATGTGCCAGCGCTGCTCTGCTTTTCGGAGAAGCTACTGGAACGCTGCACTAACAGATTCACACCATCTTCCACCACCTCTACACAGGGTGCAATTGTGCCTTGCAGATGTTACCAAACATCTCAAAAATAGCTGAATTGCTTATTAATTGCTGCATAATAATTCCACATTAATTCCACTTACGATATTTCTAGCCCTTTCACACCTCAGCGACAGTGATAAAGAAACTTGGTCAGCTTAACATCCCCAACATGTACCCTTGCTGAACAGGAAAAGCAGTGGAACTACATATGACAAGAAAAGAAAAGAAAAGAAAAGAAAAGAAAAGAAAAGAAAAGAAAAGAAAAGAAAAGAAAAGAAAAGAAAAGAAAAGAAAAGAAAAGAAAAGAANAAAAGAAAAGAAAAGAAAAGAAAAGAAAAGAAAAGAAAAGAAAAGAAAAGAAAAGAAAAGAAAAGAAAAGAAAAGAAAAGAAAAGAAAAGAAAAGGATTCTAACAAATAATTAGATTTTTATTTTGTTTATTTTTTTTACCTGAATGGTGAAATCCACAACTGACTTGCACAGCTCGCAGTTCACAGTCGAAGCGGACAGCCCCCGGTGGATAGGTGGTGATTTTGCTGGCATCTTTCTCCCCTCTTTCCCCACTTCCATCTATAAACATAATATATAATTATATCCCTAGTCTTCTAAAAACATTATAACAAAAATAGTAAATAAATCCCCCTGGCACTTTGTAAGGTAGGAGCACAACTCACAGAACAGTGAGACAGACAGCTCAAAATATGCCAAAAAGTAGACTTGAAAGATGACAGAAAATCTACTTCTAAGCAATCTACTGCATCAAAGTTACCTACTAGAATACAGAGTATCCTCTAAAGCAGGAACATCTGAAGAGCCAACAAAAAAGATCAACAAAACAGAAACTTGAAGGAACTGCAGAACTCTGCTCTATAACACTTTAATTTTTCAATTGAAATAACATTATGAAGTACACAAAAAGCACAGTAATTAAGCAGAATAAACTAGTCTATTTTTTAATACCAATTTATTAAGGATTTTATTTGACTTCAAGGTTGTCCATACAGTCCTTATTCTATTCAATTCACGTTATTCAGGCAGTTAATCTCAGAGAATGTCAACATGCTGTTATCATTTCCACTGTTTTCATTTAAGATGTATCTTTAGACAGTGTTTCTGTAACTTCTTTTGGTAGGTGTGGTGTGTGTTATTTCTTCCTAATGTCAAACTGCTTTCAAATCAACTTCAAGCATTAAGGAGACGAGTATGTTATTGATAAATTTCTTGAAAGTCACTACTCTCATGAAATCAGACTGGCATTTTAAGGGCCTCTAACAGCTGGACAATAATTAAAGAGAGGTTGTAGAATCTCCATCCCTGGAGAAACCCAGAAGCCCTTTGGACACGGCCCGGGCCCCTGTGACCCTCTAGGTGACCCTGCCTGTGCAGAGGGGCTGGATTTGAGGATGCCCAGAGGTGCCTTTCAACCTGAACCCTTCTGTGATTCTGTGAAACTGTATTGCTCCTGGGACACAGAGATTTCGTGACAGCAGCAAGAAACTAAATGGCAGAGAAACAAGCCAAATATTCACCAGCATTAAAGCACTTAGTCTTGTGAAAAAAGCTGCCAGTGAAAGCTCTAAAGAAACCATGTTGCCAGGATGAAGAATTTCGGGTCTGACTTCAGTACATGCACGCCCACTAGCAAAGGGGGCCAGTAAACATGTGCAGCTGCTGCCTGCTACAAAATCTGTTTAAACCAGAGAGGCTTCTGCTTTTTTTTTTTTATTAGGAAAATTGATTGATGTAAGTAACTACTACTGCAAATAGTATGTTGGCAGTTTAGATCTGTATTTACCACTTTTAAATGTAATGTTTTCCTAAATAATTATTCGGAGAAGTCTTTGAGTCTTCGTTATTGACTGTGTGCAGTAGAATGCTGAGAGACTTTCATATGTTAGAACACAACCCTCTTTTTATAGATACTGCTCAATTTTTATTTATTTATTTTCTTTTTATTGCAAGCAAACTGCCATTACAGGAAAGTCATTTCAAAACTTTATTATGGGCTCAATAAAAGCCACAACATCTCCACATCTCCCGCCATGCATATGCAGGCGATGGGGCTGCAGGTGCTTCCAGTACTGGTACACAGCAACCAATATACAGCCATACTAAAAAATATCAGCAAAAAAATGTGTTCTGGTCACCTAATAGTGCAGTATCAAGTGATCTGCACACACTCGAACACAGGCACATGCATTTTTCCTGCTTCAGCATAAGAAAGGACAAACCACTCTTAAGTGCTTCAAAAATCTCTAACAATTCCAAACTGCTGTTTTCACAAATAATAGTGTGCAACTTTAAAGCTTTGAAAAAGGTTTCAAAAGAAGATTCTAGACATATTCTTATTTTTCCAAAGTTTTAAATGAAATCAGATCATCATGTACACCTAACAAAACAATATTGTTGAGCGAGTATAGTGAAAGAACAGTTACATGAGACAAATTTTGTATTTCCTTAGCCAGAAAATACATTTGTTTTAAGGAAAAAGCTTTGCATAAATAGCCTTTTCAAGGTGCAAAGCTCCTTCTTACCAAAGGACTTCTCAAAGTATTTAGGAAGGCAGAAATTGAAGGCACAAACTACCTTCAAGATACATCTTGCTCTGCCTAAACACAACATTTTTAAATTTGAAATGAAATTTCTCTCAGCCTTCCTTGAATGGCAACTATTTTATCACATTTTAATTGACTTGATCTGACCTCAGAACTTGATAACAGTCTGAAATAATTTATGTGCACTGAGTGCAAAGCCCTTGTATCTCACCAAAATAAGGTTCAGCTAAGCCCTGTTTAGAGCAAAAATAAAGTCTTTTATTTAGTGTGGAATATTTTAGTCAAAACAGCACTAGTTATCCTCTCACTTGAATTTTTGGCCTGCAAAAATGGGTGCACTGGCTACCTGTGCACTTCACTACATGGCCAAAACACAATATTTTTCTAGCAGTACTGTCTGGGAGAAGCAAACCTTGCATTTTCCCACTCTTAGAGATAAGGCTACAATTAAGTGCTGGGTCCATCAACCACTGCCCTTTCTGTACCCTGAAGAAGTGAAAATTGAATGCGAGGGAGGTGTGGATGCAGAAAGCTTATTTGCACGTGGGCTTTGAGGAACAACAGTCACTGGGGAAATAGGTAGGGTTACTTTCCTTCAAATGCTTCTGTGCATTTTGTTTCATTAGTGGCAATGACATAATTTCCTCATGTGGAAGCACAAGAGGAAAGATGACTGAGGCAGCCGTTGTTCTAGACGAATGAATCTGATAAGTAAGGCAAGTGAGTGAGTACTTCTGGTGTTATCCAGCTGGACTTCCACAGAACAAAAGCTTTGAATCTTCCGTATCTTTTTGAGAGGAAGAAAACCCCGGGGGGACGTTCAAAAGCCCTTCCCCGCTGTCCATGTCGTATGGAACTGACCACAGGGCCAGTTCCTGTGGGCAGCATCGCACAGAGGGCATTTCAGAGTCCTGGAAAGCCTCTTGGTTGAGGAAAGAAACTGAGCTAACTAGTGTAACTGCTATCTAGTTAAAAATAACAATAATACTTTAAAAAGTGGAAAAAAGATTATTCAGTCAAGCTTGCAAATAAAGGAGGTGCTGAGGAAAAAAAAAAAGTACATTCTTACAGGTCCATGTCACAGAACTTAAACCTAGGGGCAAAAAATATCTGCCGCTGCACCCCAGCTGCAGTGTGTTCAGTATTTCATTTCTCATCAGTTAGTTTAAAGGACAGGAAAAGTGCATGCAAGGATGCCTATTCGTGAGGTTTCTGGATAACTATTGTCTTCACAGCATTACGAAAGCCCCTTTGTTTAGTTTAGCAGAAATTACCCCAATAACGGGGCTAGCGTTGGTGACACAACCCTCACGGGAGGGCTATTAACGTCTTAATCGACAGCAACCTCTGTTCTTCTTGAACAAGGCAGTTTCTTAACACGTCCATATAACTTCAACATCTTCTGGAGGTCTTCTCTGAAACTACTCTGGATTACTACTGGAAGCACTTTTGTACTTCCCCTCCCCATTGCAAAGACCACAGGAAACCACAATGATTTCTAAACTCTAGAATGAGCCTAAGGTCCTATTACTACTATAATCTTACATATCTGTTTACTAGTGCTCATTAGAGGTCATCTCTTCAGTAGCATCATCTTTCTTGGGCACTGCTGGTCTTGCAGAGCTACCACGGATCACAGGCATTGCTTTCTCCTGGCAGCATCAGTTTTCCTAATCTCCTCCCAATTCTGGGCCACTCTATTTGATTAATTTTAAGCCTCCAAAAAGAATGACTGAGTGATGGGGAAGAGAGGGGCAAATACAAAAGATGATACAGAAACCTGACAAGGGAGCTAGAACTTAATGTCAAAAATAAATTTTATTAAAAAAACATCATGTTATTAATTTGGGATTAATACTTGACAGTAAACGCAGAAGCATCTGCCAATTTTATTGCCATGTCAGTTTTGACAAATCCCTTCCTTCTAAAGCATCTTGACACTGATGGTGTGTGTAAGCCTATTAAGTAAAATATGGCTCTGTTTGCACACAAAACCAACACTTATCTTTTCCAAAACTCTTATTCAATAACTCTTCTATTGTGTTTTGAACTTGTTTAGGAATATATGGCATTGGAAAATAAGACTATCAGTCCCTGGAAATGCCACCACGTAAATCAGATGTGAATGATGCAGGAGGCTAAGAACTAGGCCTTCGTTGTCAGGGGCCCTTCTGCAAGGGCTTCCAAATGCCTTAGGCTTCAGAGGATATTTGACAGCTTTAGGGGGTAAATTACAACTACATCTTCCTGACCCATCTGACCATTTGGTATTAGCATTTGCAATGTGGCCGATACGTAACATTTTTCATGCATACATGTTCAGTCTCCTAACCCTTGTCCTTTTGAGGACATTTAAAATATTTAATTACAGCAACTGCTCAAAAAAAGAAAAGGGTGACAACTCCTACAAATGTTTAACTGACCTGAGTTTTCTTTGTTTTTAATTCCTACTCAGTTGATTTCTATAGCTGAAAAGGGAAACATATGCAGACTTTTATACATATCTTTTTTAGTCAAATCCCCAGTGATCTTCTAGGGATTAGAGACTTAGAGACTAAAAAGTCATGACCTTATGTGAGAATAAGGCTAAAGCACAAGCTAATTTTTCTTCTCAGTTTCAAAGCACCCAGTGCATCCCAAGAAAGGGCTATCAACTCCTTTCTAGCTGTACTCATAATAGATACGCAAAGATCAGAAAAATAATGTTTAATATATTCCTTATAACAACAGTCTTGATACAACAGACTCGAGGGACCCTCAGTAAAGGATCTGAGATGAGCAGATGACAGGCAAGCTTCCCAGAAAATGAGTGTTCATAATAAAGGTGTTTTCAACAGAGCAATTAAACAAAATTACATGTACAAAATTTCATGTAGATTTGATAATTTTATACGATCAAAAAGTTTAAGTTAGGCCATAACTGTCAGTGCCCAAGAAGCTGTTCACATTCAAGTTTTTACTTGCTATTTTCAAATAAAGTTCTGCAGAATAACTGGCCTGGACAGGTACCAACAGATTCAGCACTGGTCTCATCAGTACAGTCAGCATAATAAATTTTCCCACCCAGAAAACCTTGCAGGTCTGGCTGCTGTAGTATTTGCAAGACTGCTTTAACAGAAGCATCAGACATCAGAGTGCTGGTTTGGAAAGCCCAGCATTCAAAAGCGAGACAAAAAGCATTCCAGTGACAATGCCATGGTGTCAACACCACAGCCTCTGACCACTAAGGATAAGAGTTACTATCTCCTGTGTAAAGCAGGCTTACAGGACAACTCTTCTGAAGATGAGGTATATTCCTTACTCTTTCCATGTGAGTTCCCCCTTCCCATTACTTGACTACTGGCCTCTTCGCCAGTCTTCCTTTTTTTGCTTTGAAATTCTTTCAAAAGTTAAGAGTTATTTCTAGTTTGGAGTGAAACTCGTTGTCTTCTTGTGGCAAGCCATGTTCTGTGACTGAGATGGGTCTCAAACTCACTTCTAAAGATGCCACTTCAGAAAAATACTCCTGGTCAGTTCTACAGGGCTTATCTAGCAAAATCTTTCAAAATAATACAGGCCTTTGCACTGGACTAACATTTTCAAGAAACAATGAAAACCTCAAAGTGAGCCATTACATCTACCTTCTAGTTGATATTTGAGGTACCTAAGGAAATATTTCCCCCAGAACAAGGAGGAGCTCCAGCTACACACAAGCCCTGGATGTACAAGGGGTAGGCAGGATGGACCCACTCCGTGCCTGCAAGGACAAGGCCTTGCAAAGCAGCCCAACAAGCAGAAGGATCCAGCTGATGATAAATTCAGGTCACTATCACTCAAATTACAGCATTTAGCTTGCTTATGTTTCATCTTTCAGCATGAAAGGTCTCCCCAGGAAGATGATATTTTCTTTAGTCCATCTACAGTTATAATATAATTATATGCAGTTATACAGTTATACATAGTTATAATCAGGTATGTATGTTACCCATATACACCAATATCATACTCAGAGAAGTTTAAAATTGTCAGGTAATATCTGTGTATCTTCACTAAATACTATTGATTCAAGTAAAATGCCTTTCTACCTACTTCATTTTTTTTTTTACATATTTTATTATTCTTTAAAGTCTGTTCATCTAGGCTTTCACTATTTTCAGAGTTTTCTGCTTACTTACTTAGATCTGTCTACACACATATATATAAAAATACAATACATAAGACATACATCTGTATGTATATACATATGCATACATATTTGTACTAACCTTTGCTCAACTTAATGAGCTCACTTGAAATAATTAGTACTGAACTATCTTGCTTAAAGAAAAGTCACTTGTACCTGAGAACATTACATATTTTGAATACCAAGTTTAATAAATGAAGCCTTCCAGACAAATAAATATTTGAGATACCGAAGACACCCCATTCCTACAATTCTGAAAAAAAAATTATCTGCAAAGAACACTGCAGTGTTAAAAAAAAATCACACTTTTGCTCATACTTATGTTATTTACATTCATTTTAAATATCTCCATCTTAAGAAAGGCTTTAATAGAGTTCATAGTATGAAAAGTAGACTGTAGGCTCAACTTAAGTCAACTCAAATAAAAATGCATTAGCAGTTGCCCCAGACGCACACACACAGACATGGAAAACAGTAACAGTGCACATGGCATACTTGAATCGCTAGATGGTGTTAAAATTCTCTATGGTAAAATTAAAGAACGTGAGGAAAAAGAAAACCTTAGAAATGAGGAAAGACACAGCAAAGCAAGAACATCCTTCATGAAAGAAAAAGGAACATAAAGGTGATGTAGACTAACTTACACTTGTCAAGCAGGTCACATCTAAATGCGTTCTCTTTCTCCTCAGGTAAAGAAATATGAACAAGAAGAAAAGCAGAATCTATTTTGTGCATTGCTTTGAAAAGAGAGATTCAGCAAATGGAAGAGGTGTCTAGGAGGACGGGTTTATTCCATCCTAGCCAGTAAGGAAGACCAAATACCTTTGTGCTTGTCCCGTTTATGCTTTAGCTGTGCTGGATGGGGTCTGATTCTGGCTAGAGCCTGTTCTCGGTGGTTCATAAAAATAGGACCAGGAAATACAAGGGGGCCTGAGGAGAAACATTTTGCACATGCATAGGAAAGCTCACAAAAATTGGAAACAATGGGTTAAACAAAATTCAAATCAAAAGCAATGAGAGAAATGAATATTGCATAAAATAATAATCTTTTTTTTCTAAATTCAAAAGACCCTATTAAAATAAATTTGATATTTAATGATAATAAGACAAAAACACAATGCAAAGAAATGATAAATAAGTCATGACGACAGTTTTACCTGAATTTGTGAGTATGCAACTTATAGACAATGGAAATACAACAGACTCAGGCTAGGGTAAAGTTTGATAATGAATACCCATTACTGTATATAGTAAAATTAGTTTAATTATCATTCTTCACATCTTAAAAAATACCACATTAAAAAATTCAAAATACTGATTCAGAACAATATTACTACATCAGTGCTAAGCAAAAGAAACCCACAACCACAAGCGTCCATAATTACCCTTATCTAAAATTCAAAGTTTTTGTTCATTTTAAAAAAAAGAGTGATCCAAAAACACCTGTTCTGCAGTGAGAATTATTTAAACCATTTGATTTTTGTGAACTGCTCATTTATTCTCAAGTCCATTTACGTTATTTTTTTAATATGTCTTCTATGTACAGATCTCTCAGACTTGACCTTTAATGACAAACTGTCCAAATGGTTCTCCTCTCCAAAACTGTTCTCCTCTCCAAATTGTTAGGTTGCCACCATAACCTTCTTGGGAGGCACTACCTCCTTGCTCCAGAGGTGGACATCCAAAGAAACTAAGAGCTGCTAAATTCTGGCAAATGCTCCTCTTACCGTTCCACAGGCCCACAACAGCAACAACAACAAAACGCTGCATGATGGTGGAAATACTTCACTGCATCTATGCAAATAGGTCATTCTTCCTCCCTGCCCCATCACTAATAATCTATTTCTTTAGCTAATCTTTGTCAACAGATCAGTATAGGCTAGCGCGCTGTAAATGAATGATGTAAATGAAGGTCAGGGTTCCTGACCTTCACTCCTTCAGATACTTAACCAAAAGGAAACATTATGAATGGAAATTTAAGTGCAAATTGTGAGCTTCACATGAAGGTCCCTCACCAAGGTTCACAAGTTTTAGTATTAGCTACTATATTTATACTCTACTGTAATTAAAAAAGGAAACTAGAAGTGTGATAAAAATACACTGCTGCTTTTCCTCCTAGTTTTGAGTTCCGTATCTACATCAGCTAAAACAACCTCTTCATTAGTGCCTGTTTCTACATACAATAGATTTAACGTTGGTGGTGCTTCTGGCAGGGTTATCTGGACACTTGTGCCAATTCAGGCAGAACAGGCTGCCTTGCCAAGAACTCGCTCTTCTGACAATCAAAGTCTGACACGGGTTGCTTTTATTTACCTTTATCTTCTGTTAAAGTTCTGCCTTTAGTTATCCTGCTATGGCACTTTTCACAGCCTCCTCTCAACCATCTCTTACATTTAATACATCTACTATACCACAGTCTCAACTAACATTTTCACTAGCAATTAATTCTCACCAGACCATTCACTGTTTAATTTTCTGCTTTGCCTTCTTTAGATACAGCAAGTTCGACTGTTCTTTCCCTCTTTTCACCTTCTGAAGTTGGAGAAGAGACACTGAGAAGTTGCCTACCGAAGCAAACCAGGAAAAAGAATGAAAGCGGAGAGGAAAAACAACAGGCAAACAAATACAAAAGCTAAAAGTGTTTGGAGAAGAAAAACTACAGATACAAGCTGGATGAAGAGCAGAAGAAAAGAACTAAACAGAGTTAGAAAGAAAATAAACAAGCAAAAAGTGATGGGGTACTGAGACTTGCTTACCAAGTTCTTAATTAAGTGAAAAACCCAAGAAAGAGCGCAGGCCTGACAATACCAAAAGAGTGAAACCAAGATGAGAAAACAGTTACAAAGAGAGATCCAAAGCCTGAGATGACTGGAGGTTGAGACATAAGCAACTAAAATGTGGAATGTGGGTGATTGAAGAGAAGACTTGTAATCAATAGAAAATACAGGGGAAAAAAAAATCCAATGTTTCAGAAAAATGCCTGCAAAACACAGAGTCAAGAGACCATAGTCAGCCTGCAGACAGCCTTGAATGCCTTGGTCTTGAAAAGGTGGCAGAGACAGAATTGTAGGACAGAAGGAGCTGAAGTTAGTAGGGTGAGTAAAAGACTCAGATGTTCTGAGGAAGAGAGAACATACGGAATGTATAGATGAGGTCAGCTCCTGCACAGCATTAGTCAGGTCCAAACCATTCACTTGAATGACACTCCTGTATTCCAGAAGAATTCCCTAAGACCGTAACCAGCCTGCTGACCTCTCTGCTCCTGGGTGTCCTTACATCCTCTGTCTTCTTGCCCACCACTTGAAGAAACCAAGGCCCAAAAGCAGGCTCCTGGCAAGACTCCTCTACCTTGTGGTAGTTTGTGTCTAATCCATGTGACAGATGAGATAAATCTGCTCACTTCACTGTGCAAGGTATATTCCAGACACCTATTTACAACATATGAATCAATTTTTTCACCTATATACGTATATATCCCATACATTGGGAAACTGAGGGTTTAAGGATTCCACAGACTAAGGTACAATCATTAGTTTTTTATACAAATTAGCTGCTTCTTTCACATCTATTTTTCAATTAATATGCTGTATTATTTAAAATAATTCTGCTTAATGGAACCCTTTTCTTTTTTGTTAAACAGCCATTGCTGTTTTATGCAGGTAATTTAAAAACAATTAAAAAATAACCATGAGTATATTCACAAATGCAATCTTCTGTGCATACTATGCTAACACCTTCATCTATTAACCCAGCAATTCTATAGTCCACTAAGGCATAAGTTCACATACCAGGGTTATGAAAAGTTGTGTTTGGTAATAAGCAGATGGGATTTGCGATTTGGAACAAATCTCTTTGGATGGCACAGATCTGCAGCAGCTCCCTTACTATCTCTCTCAATTTCAGAGGAGAAACGTCAAGTTGGGAGACATCCACAAATAGTTATTTTGAGGTATTCAATGTATCCACAAAAGAGTTCAGTATAACCCAGAAGCTGTGGTGAATACAGCCGGCTATGTTTCTTGTATTGTTCTTATGCAAGGCTAAAAGTAGTAGTTATTACGTTTGCATTCCCTTCCCTGTTCTTGCCACAGCCCCTAGGCCAGAAGCTGTAGAAATAGCTCAGTACCACAGCTACAGGAAGGAAGCCAAACTGGTTACTCAAACACACTGCGCTTACTTGTTGCACTGACACGAGCAGATATCTAACCAAAATTACTGGAGCAGATCCTCTAATGCAACTGATTCTCAACAAAAATTACCCACCCTTTAGAATTCTTTCACAGTAAGTATAATCTAATCTATCTACAAATTATATTCACAATAAAAAGCTTTTCACCATAAGCTAACTACTCAGAGTGTAGGTCCTGCTGAGAAAAGAGGTAGTTGCTCTCCAGTAAATTGCTCTTAACTGAAAATACAGTAATATTTAATTCAGTCATTGATACATTGATATTAGTTTCAACTATCCCTATAACTTTCCAGTCCAAAATATGGAAAAAAATATTTTTTAAAAGTAATTATAAAATATTTTTCCCTGCTCACAAGTGGGAACACAACTCTCAAACCATTTCGAGCTCTTTTCTTTGAAAGATACTTCTCTGTCACCGCTTTTCTGTGGGTCATCAGCAACATTCAAAGTGGGATTCTATTGTTGACCAAATCAAAGGCAACATGGGCTTTGTTTCTTGCTGATCTGGCACTCTGGAACAAAAGCACCCTGGAACATTAGCTCTTCATAGTGCACAGATTTCAAACCTAACAAGTTAATCACTGTCACTTGAATGGCAGCCCTCAAAAGAGATAACTTGGCCTTCACCTGCTTTACCAAAGCTTTTCACAAAGGAAAAGGTCAAAACCTTTCTCAACTTTTTGTCTAAAGCCATTTTAACAGGCAAGGTTTTGCGCATGCACAATTTTTTAAACTTCTTGGGACAACAGTCTGTTCTTTCAAACATTAGTTTAACTTAAGATATTCAGGTTGCAAAGCTTCTCACACACCAAAGTGAAAATCTAATGGATATTTTAATTAGTATTTCAGGTCTTTCTCATGAACCAGAACAGTAACAGAGGAGGTCAAGAACCGTGCTGTTCTGTCCATAGCTTCAGGGAAAACAGCGGCATCTTTGGGTGGAGTAGCAGTAAACAGCTCCAGTAAACAGCTGTTTTCACCTAATGATATCTAATTATCTTCAGTCATTCTGAACCAAGACATGAGATTAATCTTTGCCCTACACCCACTGCACCTCCAATACTGACAAAAGCAGGGAATTTCAGTGTTCTTTGATACAGGACATGAGTATGTGGCAAGCTGCTCAAAAGCATCACTTCAGCTATGGTCCTCATAGCTATCTGTTACTGTCTATCTGCTAAATAGACAGTAACAAACATGCTCCTAATATACATCACCTGTTGTTTGGCTACATCTAAAACATTTTCTTTCACAAAATTATAGTCTAGCTCTAGTTCTAGTCACAGTTAGGATGCAGATTCCCCCCAAAAAATAAATAAAAAAGGCTAAGAACATCTTAGAAATGGAAGCCATCCGAAATGCTCTTCTGCCAATTTTCCCCCTCCTCCCACAAATAATTAAAAGATTTACCTCAATAATGAGCATTAAAGAAGAAAGCTGGGACACACCAATGGGGGCACCTCAGCGCTGCTGGCTGGGCCTAACTCCTGCCAGCATTGCTATGCAGCTTCAGTATAAGACAGACCGAACAATGCACCTGAGCTCAAAGCAGCCTTCCGAGACTTAAAGAAAAATAAATATTATATCCTTTTCCACTGGCATAGGAAGTTAAGCTTCGCCTTCGCATCCTTCCATATTTATGGAAAGACTTCCATGCAAGTTAAATCCAAAAAGTGTCCCACACAGTTCACTGGCTAGCAGTTTAGGAGCTAAATTTGAGCACAGAGCACATTTCATACCCAAAAAAGTGTATCTAATTCTTAAAAGGAGACTCAAAATGGTATTTACTCCCACGGGAGAAGCCCATAAAGCAACAACGTTGCTCCTCTTCTCCACAGAAGAGCTTAACAACCACATCAGCACCCTTCACTAAACCAAGAGTTCAATCGCTCAAAGTCATAATCTCTCATTTATTTACCACATTAACATCCTGAAGCATTTTAAAAACAAGAGGCAAAACCTGTCAAAGCATTTGCATGAAAATCAGCAGCAGCTTCTGAAGCAGGCAATACATATGGACAAGAAAGTTTTAAAATGACAGTATATTTTCTAAAATAGCTTGTTTGCTATAACACATTTCTTTCATGCCATTCTAACAAGGGAAAAAATCCTTTTATAAAACACAAATCTTTTTTATTATATTAAAAACTAACAATTTAACAACATCATTCATTCATCAAGAATGGCATTAGGCATGCATATAATCATCTCAACTCTTCATATAAGGCAGAATTAGCATCTACTTTAAAAAATACAATTAAACTAGGAAATAACAACAAAACTGACTGCATACCTGGTACTTATCTTCATCACTAAAATTCTGATTCTAATGAGTAAACTGTGACAAACCCATGGATTTTTCTCAATTTTCAGAGCAAGCTAAACAATATAAGCTACATTTTTGGGTTCAGATTTTTGTGTGCAAAATGTATTGGTCCACTGGAGCAAAACCAATTAATTTCGTTTGCTAGGATCTAGCCTAGAAAGCTGGCTGAAACTCCTCAGGCCTCTTGTCAATAAGGTCACTTACCTCTCCCCTCTTCCAATCTGTGCCTCCTATTCACACGCTGCCGCTTTTCTTCTTGCCGTAACTGAAGGTGTTCTTCAATATTAACTCCAGGAACAGGGACAGCTACAGCAATTAAGAAAATTAAACATATAAAAACCCTCTTTACAAATCTTTTTTTGTTTGTTTTAAATAGTAATAAAGTTCAGTAAATGTTGCCAAGTAAATCAAATCTTGGGCATATTGCCTGCCCTTTACATGGCTCTGAGAGGGGATTCAGAAATAATGAAGGCAGAAGAGCAAGTTTCAGGTGTTCACGTATCTTAGGCCTCATGTCTAAACTTGCTTATTTTCACAAGTTTGGCACAATTTAAACATCAGTTAACCAAATGCAATATTTTCTTCCCATCAGACACAGATATTTACATTTAGTTATACGTCGCCACAGTTGTGTCTTTTTCCTCAAACCTTTTCAGAAAGCACTAAGATTAAGCAGATTTCTGTTTATTTTTAAACATTTGAAACAGATTGGATTTTTTTTTTTTTTTTAGTTTAAGAGTACTTTAGCACCATACAGTCTCTGCTTACTAAGCAGTGTGCAATTATTTAAACACAGGCAAATATCAATGTGAATCCTGACATTTTAGTCCTTTCCATGATGACCTTTCTCCAAAGTTCCTTCAGCAGCATCTCCCAAATCTTATCATATTCGAATAGCCAAATGAGTAGCCTCCCTGCTCCCAGTATCAACCAAAACTGCCCCTGGAAGCTCTGCCCTTTCCCTAGCCATGGCCTAAGGAGCTCAGGACCTGGAGCTCACACTGTGCCCAGGCCGGGAGCCGCCATCCAGCCCATCCCACTCGGAGAGGCCTCGGCAAGGCAGGGTGAGGCGCAGGAACAACCACCGGGAAGCGGAGCAGCTGCTGCCACATTCACCACGAGGGCAACACCGAACAAACCGCACTGGCCGTATAAGAGCAAATTATATTTAGGAGTATCTGTGTGAAATCTGTGTAAAACAAGTTATTGAGAGAACCACTGCCAAGTTTTATATAGTTCTTATATTGGGACAGGGGAGGGGAAGAAGGAATTTCCATAGTAAACTTATTTTATGTTACTATTTCTTACTATTTTGGAGGGGTTTAAAAAAGAAAAGAGCAAGTATTTTCAGGTCACAAGCCTGGTGATTTTAAGGACTTTTCTACATCAGTTGTCACCTCCACATGGGATTATCATCTAAATATGCATTTAAATATATATATAAAAAAAGGAAAAGATGTCAGAGCTATCAAATCTACCCCAAACCTATAACTGCCCGTTTCTGAGTACGAAGAGTAATATATTAGATATGCTTTTATAGCAGATTACTTAAGAAGGCAAGACCCCACTATATATTTGACCAGTTCCATCACACCCATTGCCTTTCCCTGCCTAGGGTATTTTTTTTTTTAGTATGCTTCACATTCCTGATAGATCTTTTTCTCTAGAAATTTCTTAGAAGAAAAAAAGAAGAAGATTTTCAAGTAATGGCATTCCCCACTTCATGAGGAATTTATGTGATAGTCTACTGGATTAAAAAAAAAAAAGAGAGAGAAAAAAAAAGGAAAAACCCACTCTGATAGATTACAGCAAAATTTGAAGGTTATCACAGAAGGGCAAGAACAACATTAGTTTCTGCATTACCATTCTAATGACACAAGTCCAAAGAGCACACACATCGACGGTAAGATCAAGTATAAAATGTTTTACTTACCAGAAAAATCCCTCTTTATGACATCTCTAAGAAAAAAAAACTGTCTGACAGGCAACGTTTTATCCATAGGTGCTATGCTCAAAGTGTGACAGAAATCTGAAGTTCACGACTTCAAACAACAAGCTGCACTAATTAAGATACAGAGCCTCATCGCACACTAGGAGCGGTTGGCGGGCAGGCAGGGGGAAATGCAAACATAAGTTATAACTGAAAAAACACCCTGTTTCAATACTAGCTGGTTAGTCTGTCTCCGGGCTTTAAGTTGGATTTAATGAGTACAAACTGAAGTCTCAAGAAAAAGACACCTACTTAAGTGGAAACAGCAGCAACAACCTGGAGTAGGGAAGATAAAGGAGGAAACCCAGCCAGCTTGCTCATTTCCCATGACTTACCCAGCAAGAGATCTAAAGGTATCATCTCTTTCACAGCATCAAGGATTCCTCTTTGCCTTGCCTCTTGGCCATCCAGTTCTCTAGCACACGCCTTGCAGCAGCCACATACAGCGCAGCCCGACTCACCTGAGCCACAGCCACAGATTCTGCAGCAAACAGAGTTGCTTTATCACTACCTTGATTTTCATGCATTACTGATGCCCTTGGTATTTAAAACATACATTGTTATTTTGTTCTGTCTGTAGGCATGTAGGTCTTCCCAAGAGAAACATGAATTATAGGTAGTTTATATCCTAGATGCGGCTGCAATAACGCCAGAGAGCATATAGTGACCAAAAACATCCTGACATCTCAGCATTAACTTTTCTTTACTTAACTAAAAGTATACTATGGGGAAACACAAACAAGGAAACACTCAGCACATGCAGTACTAGAGAAGAATCCTTTTCTTACAGGATGAGGAAAGATTACTCCAAAGTCAGCAGCTCTGTCTTGTGGACTACAGTACTTTGTCATCCAGGCAAGAGGCAAACTGTATTATCTACGTTTGACAGCTTTTAGTAGAGCAGAAAGTATACCCTGAACAGATGTAAATACATTTAAAATGAATTATCTGCAACCTCATCAAGTTGTCTTTGAAAATTTTAATCTATTTCTGACTTTAAGAGTATGTATAATTTAAATAAACTTCAGACTAAAATTGTACACAGCACAGAGCAGATGGGTGCACATTTCAAGAGCTGCAGCCACCAGATTTCCTTACCCGCCGGGCACTCTGTCAGGCCTCCCGCTGCTGACACAGCTGGCTCCATAGCCCGTGCAGTCTCCACAGACAGTGCACACCATGCACTGCTCCAGCTTCCACTTGTGCATGCCTGGGGGACACATCATGGACTTCTCATCTTTTTCATCCAGTTCCTCCTCTAGGTCTTCATCCATTGCTGTTGCCATGTTCTCAACTCCAAAACCTAGTAGGATATTGAAACATCAAAGACCTAGCAGCTTTCCAAGGCCAACAGTGGCTACTGAAGAACACTTAGATGATCTTAAGACATTGAGGCTTTGCACTTAAAATAGCAGTTATACATTTCCATCCACTATTAGACAGATACAGGTATAACAGACTAGTAATAGGTCTATTACTTGGCATATATAAAGCATTCCAGGTCTGCAAAGGTGGAACAAGTAGATTCTCACACTGCATTTTAGGAGTGAGGGAAACAGTCGCATGCAGAAAACCTGGGGGATACATTCACACATTCCTGCCCCGCTCAGGCAAACAAGACTGAGGCCGAAAAAGGCAGAAACGTGTAAGAACAGGACAACTCCCTAGTAATATGATTGCAGTGACGAGGTTGGATTTGCTCATTTGCTTTAAAAAAAAGCCCCCTTTCACAGATAAAAGCAAAGCAATGGAGCTATTTTTTACATAAGTGCAGGTTACTATGGACAGAGAACCAGATGCCTGACAAGTGCAGGGAAAGCATTCATTGCCATCTTTAAACACATTGCACACACTAAACTGTAGTATTAGAAATATATTTTGAATAAAATACATAACCGTGTTTTCACTCATCATGCTTTCAAGAACAAAAGAAAAGAGAAGGAGAAAAATCTACATTCCTTACCTTTTCCCCCTTGACTCATGGAACCCGTGTCACGTCCACACTGTCCTTTATTATTCACACCAAAGGTCCAAACTTCTCCATTTTTCATTAATGCACAGGTGTGGGCTTTGCCCATGGCCACCTGAGTCACAAAGTGCCCTTTCAAATCTGTTACTAAACCTGGGAGACACAAAATATTGAGTGGTAAACAGCAGTTTCTTCCCAAGAAGGAAACATTCGTAATGATATAAAGGGATATTGACAACAAGGGGTAAGAGAGAACAGCATATACACAAAAATGCAAAGAAAATTAGTCCCAGATTATTTGTTCTATAAAATAAGCTAAAAACAACTCCCCCTCCCTGAACCCCTAAATCACAACTTCTGAAAAATAATTTTAACCGTCATAGTATAATTGGAATTTTTACCTCTAATATTTTTATTTAGAGAGAGATGTACTCAAAACAAAATATCCTAAGAGCAAAGAAACTCGCAAGGCCTGATTATTGCAAGGCCTGCTGCCTCATTTCCACAACTTTTGCCTGTGTAGCCTTCTAATATCTAATAAAATATAACTGATTTTTTGATATAGTAGAAAGGTTTACTTCAGTATTTGTTCCCAGCATGTATTGTTCAAAGATTACAAGGAAATTCTCCTCTCTTCCTATCCATCTCTTATATTTCACTGTGTCAGCAGAGATTCTGAAAGCATTTAGAGCAGTAAGAAGTACATAAGTCTCATTTCCCAAGGTTAAAACTGTCTCCCAAATTGATTTCAATTATGCCACTTGAGAAATTACTTCAAGAAGAAAAAAAAAAAAGCTTACTTGTACTATCCGAGTAAATGGCATCTTTTCCAAACATGTAGAGTTCTCCATCTTTTGAAATTACAGAACTGCTTCCATTATTGCAAGCTGTAGATATCACAATCTTTCCTTCCATTTTTATTATTTTTTTGGGTTTATAAGGTTTTGACTGTCGTCTACTTTTAGCTTTAACAAATAAAGAAATCACAAGTCATTCTACAAAACAAACTTTAAAGAAAGATTTTACCATGAACGATAACATTTGTTTTATAAGTAGGGGTTAGTTTTCAAACTGCTGCTGAAATACTCGGACAATATTGTCTCCTGATCTAGGCTTTTACTGAGTTCTACTGGATTCTTTAAAATGTTCATGTCAACCAAAATCTTGACTCAAGAGGCTTATTTCATTTATGATTCTTCAATATTATCTTTATAGTTTTACATATATGTATACAAACACACATGTGCACACACACATCCACATACGTGTGTGCACACGCACATATATACACACCACACTGATGTAAAACTGTCGGTCAAAAAAAAATCTCAGCAGCAACATTGATACCAGTATGTAGAGCAACCTCAAGGAAATGCTACAGATTTAAAAGTATTTCTCTTTTGTTAAGGGAATATTAGTATGCATTCTAGTGTAATGATTTCTCAGAAAAAGTATGAGGCTCCTGTTTATAAATATATTTCCTAAAATCCTTTTGTCCTTTGAAACTTCTGAAAGGTGTGATTCCATGATTGTTAACCCATGCCCTTCCTGTTACAGGAAAGCATTACCTGGCAAAAATGCTGTTCCCAAAGTTCTCTAAAATAATAACGCAAAGGCACAAGTTTGGTTTTTCAGTTTCAAGATGAAGTCAGGTTGTATTACCTTTTTGATCAAACCTGTTACTCCCTTTTCTAAGAAAAGCTTTAAAACAGCACTCTGGCCACACAGTGTCAACTGTGCTAAAACCAAGCTTAACATCTCTAGCTGGCAAATATACTGAAACTGCTTGTCAGGACTTATGTCCCAGGTAAAACTCAAGCCCGGTAGCATGAAGTTTATGTAGAAAGCATCACTTATATAGCAGAAAAAATAGGAAATATATAATAGCACAGTTCTTCTAACAATCAGTTCTTTTGCTCGAGAACATAACTTCAGAGTTAGATGTTGTGCTCAATCTCTAAACTTTTTTGTGTGGGGCATTTATTTAAATGCATTTCTCAGAGATAATCCTAGTAATCAGATCTACGACATAAAACACACCCCCCAATTCCATCAATCAAATGCTTGTAGGGTCTTTAAAAAAATCTTACCCTGTTCCTCTCAAGTTAACAGCGGCTAATAGGTTTCTATTAACCACTGATCAAACAAACATAAAACCTACTTGATTCTCCATCCTCTCCTTTACTAGCAGAACCCGTGAAGAAAATACTTCCATCTTCTGCAACAAGTAAGGCATGTGAACCATCATGTCCCACAGAGAATTGAATTATCTTTGGAGATTTTGTGATTGGCAGTTCAACCCATTTGCCTGCTGACGGGCCACCTTGCTTGATTCCAAGGCTCTGATATTTGCCAGTATAATAAATCTAGAAGGAAACAGGAAAGCACTTCCAGTTATGTCACAGCACACAAAAGTTACACCTTCATTTTGAAAGCATGGAGTTTTCAAAATGCTCAGATTATTTCCTGATTTTTATTACACCATTTCAACTTCTATCCTAAATCTACGAATTATAAATTCACAGAGGAAGCATTTTGATCAGGTTCTACTTCTTTCTGCTGGGTCACAGGGTGAGGCATAAACATATTTGTTTTACCAAAAGATGTGAACACAGAGAATACTGTTCTGAGGAAGCTAAACCCTTAAGAGAGAAATGTTAGGTCCACGTAAAGGCCATATGGTATTTTAACAATAACTTGTTTTTTTAATGCACATTTTACATGAACTTTAGGGCATGCATCATCTAATTACTTATTTTAACTAACTTATTTGCAGTAAACACAGTGGTCACGAAGCACCTAAATCGTAAGATATAATACAATACTTTACGCTAACAAATATAGGACTAAGAACAACTACACTATTGAAAAAAGAACAACAATAAAAAAGAAAACAGCTAAGCTAACCTTTGTGGGCCCCTACAGATGTCTTGCATTATGCCCTAGGCAATGCATTTCATGTTTAAGTATGCCCAACTTACAAGATAAAACCAGGAAATTTGTTCATTTTAATTGAAAGAGCCATCTGTCAGTCCAAAGATCAAATCAGCCTGTCTCCTATAACATCTCAAGAGTCCTGCTTGATCAAACTTTGTATTCTTCATTATTCAATTTTACTAGGAATAAATTAATTCCCATTATTTATGGTCCTTTTCATTAATGCTGTTTTTGGATAGAAGCATAGTAAAGTTTCTATTCCAATAAAGCAACTGATGTCTGATCAGAAGAAAACCGAGTTCTATAGGTTATATAGGTAAATAAAACATTATTTTCCCAAACTGAAAACCCACAATAAGTAACATGAAAAGTGAGAGTAAGCAAAATTCTTTTAAATTTCATTGATTATGAAGGTGCCTCAAAAAAATTAAACAACCTCCACTGAGCAGAGCTGTCACAATAAATTATTAAGAACAGGCTTAAAGTGAACCAAATCCTTCTTATGGGGAAGTCTCAAGATAATGCTTTGCATTGCCTGAAAAAATACCAGTCTGGAATTTAAGTAAATGACTGCTGGTAGCTATTTATTAAGAGACATGCAGAGGTTGAAAGTCTGTAAATATGTTAATACAGCACTTGCAGAAAAAGGTAACCCCTCTAATCCAATACAGAGAGCCCCACATTGTCTCCAAATGAGACTGACTGTAAAGATACATATTCATAAATAAATTTAAGAACAGATTTCTTAAGGGTGCCAACCCTTCATCTGCTTAAATTTTCAATTAGTCATTTTTATTTTTTTCCTTTGGAGAGGGCCCTACAATAGTCATATAAATTCATTCTAACATATTAAGGAGGTAGAAAGGAATTGTGAAAATTCATAGTAATTTATATATAAAAGCAATCTAGTATTTATTACAAAATATTTCCAATACCTTTCCACTAGCAGTTTTCATTAGTGCGAATTCTCTTCCAGCACCAAGGACAGCTGATTCCTCATCAAAACCCGTACCTGCACAAGCAACATCTCAGTTAACAGGTGCTTTCACAGCTCATGTTATTCTTTGCAACCTATCCTTACCACGGATACTCTGTCACTGAAGTCAGACCACAGGAAAGGCTCCAAGAAGGCTGCAAGTGAAATGAAATTTTGCTGCCACAAGATGATTTGCTGGGCTAGACCCAGCACAGTTCAAAGGGGAAAAAGAGCTAGCGTAAAAACAGAAGAGTAACTGCACTTGGTTACTACTGTGTATGTCCTCCTCAGGGGGTACATCTATACAAACATCCTTGTCTTTTCTTCTGAAAAAAGAAGCAGTCCAACAGAGTGCAAGGACAAAGCAAATGCCAAGAGATATTTCTCCAAAATACTTTTTAAGCACTAACGACATTTACAGCTCAAATTCTGATGTGAGCATAAGTTTCCAAGCATTTTGTATTGTTCAATACCTCCATTTTCCATTAATCCAACCAGCAGTCCTTTAAACTTTTGTAAAATTCATCCTATGGCAATGAGCTGCATAGCTTAACTAAATTTTTTTTATGAGCATTCTTGTAAGTCTAATCTTCAAATTGTTTATTTATTCTAAACTGGAAGCAAATACTGGAAGGCCAGCTACTACTACATTTAATTAGAAAGCTACACCAATTTCATGAATAGCACCATAGGCACTCATTTCAAACAGCAGTCTTTCTATATGGGTCACTATAACTATGTGGGTCTATATCACTATGTGGTTTCTATATGGGCCACTACAGACCATATCATCTTTCAACAATTTCAAAACCCTCATACTTTTCCACATGTTGATTTTGGTGTTTTATCTTCTTACACCTATCTGAAGCCAATAAAGGGAAAGACAGTGATTCAGTTGTATTAATTGAATTACCAGTTATTAATCTTAAAAGAAGAGCACTTACTGATAATGTGCAGATCTTTCTCCAGATCAAACAAGGAGATACCACAGGCATGTAAGCATTTTCTTGCAAGCTTAAGCTGCAGTTCTTGCTGCAGTACTGGCTCAGTGCTTGTTGCAAATATTCGAACTACAAAGCCATCCTGCAATAAACAAAGTATTCACTTCATTCTGCACAACAAATACATTCAATTACTTATCATGACCTAGGTGCACCTTGTATATTAATATTCCAGTTCATATTATAAGATAACACACTGCAAGCTACATTTAATATAGAGGAGAAAATTGGTAACCAAACAAGAGTGACAAACAAGATGAGCTGAAGAAAACCCTCTGACAAAGCTTGAAATCAAAGTATTTTTGCTATGTTAGAAAAACAGTGAACCGCTATAGAAATGACTGACTCAATTTCACTTGTATATATACACACACACTTATATATATAAGTGTGTACATAACTCTATATAACATATATGTGTGTATATATATGTGTTATATATGTGTATACGTATGTGTTATATATACACATATATGTATGTCATACATATATATGATATATACATATATATGTGTGTGTGTGTGTATATATATATATATATATATAATGTTATATACATAACAATTATTTCCATCTGCTTGTTAAGCCCTCAATTTCTCCCAGTCTCAGAACTGGTATGCACTTCAAGAGAAAGTACATTAAACTGTAGTCAAGAACAGGTTTCTCCTCATGGGTGTTGATACTTAACTGGATAACTGGAAATAAAATTCTCATTCCTGGATTACAGTAAGTAACCACAATTATGCTACTATTTAAAAGTGCTCTCTTAAGTGAGATATGTAAAAGTATTTATGGATTTCTAGGTATTTGCATTTGAATGGTGCAGTAGAATAATTCATTCAGGCTCCTTGTAGACACGTGTCTGCCGTCTCCAGGCCCACTCCACAGCATTGAACCCCATTCCTCTACCCTAAGTCCTTTCACCAGCAAAAATAAATCAAACAAAAATATCTACAACAACCAGTGGTCTGCCCAGAACTGTAAATACAGTTACTGCCCGTCAGACAAAACATATAACAGTTAATCCTGTTTTGCCTTCAGTAAATTAACCAATAATTAATTTTCATACAAAGTCTACCAGAAAGTAGCATTTTTAACACTTCTTCTATCATATCTAGCTGAAGTTGACTGAGTACAAAAGTAATTAAAAGAAATTTAATTAGACAGAAGTTAAACACTAGGAAGCTTATCCCAGAGAGCCCCTGTAGATGAACAGGCTAAAAAAAACCATTATTCAGCTATAAGATAGTTTTTCCCCAGAAAGAAAAGCAACGAAGTTGCACAATCGTGCACAATCATGTTTCATGATTGCACATCATGTTTCATCACGTGCATAATCATGTTTCATCACAGATCAAGATCATACATATGAATAAAAAAAAGGCTCATCATGTGCATATGCTGCAATTTCTCATTATCTCTACCTACACGGATTTCTGATTTTTGTTAGTCTGAGGAACAGACAAATATTTAATAACAGGCATCTTCACACATTTTATAAAACAGTGGTACCAGGTGAGGGAGAACAAGTTTACCCACAACATGTTGCACTTACGTCTCTTGATGCTGCTATCTGATTAATATATTCACCATCAGTGAAGAGGATATTCTGCCCTTCAGTATGGCAATCTGAGGGACAAAGATTGAGTGCACTGCATTAGTTTACATGAACACACCCTGTCCTTTGCTTTTGCCCAGTTCACTGTCACTACGACTAAGACAGATCTAAGGACAGGCAATCAGGGTCAGTATCTTTAAAAAGTTAATTTTGTTGTCCAGTACCTAAAATTATGGACATAGATTACAATCAAACTTGTCATTATTCATCTAATGTTTTCAGTTGTTTATAAATTTTGTCGAACTAACCACTGAAAACAGATCAAGGGAAAACACCAGGCATTTACTGAAAACAGTTCAGCCTTTTCTGCCCATATTAGAGGAAAAAAATAAAGATCCTTTTCTCTACAAATCTAAGAGTACAAACCTACATAATCTCTTCTCCCCTTCTTGTTCCTTGATGGAGCTAGGAAGAAAGACTGCGCTAAAATAGCAAGTTAGTGTTCTTGTTTGTTTGATTACACACAGGAAAGACCTCCAAAAAGAACACAGGACAATTGCTTCATGACCTGCATCGTAACCTCAACAAAGATACAGTAGCAATCAGTTCATCAAACTCAGCACTAGACGAAGCACACAAAATGTACTTCCAGCACAACCATCAGGATAGGTAATTTTTGCTAGGTAGGAAGAGAGCTTTCTTTATTAAAACTAGTACAGTTGAAAAAAATACACTGGAAGAACTATTCACGAATCCCAAAGCTTGTTAACTATTGCCAGCTGTGCTTCTTAGGCCAAAAGAACAGCTTACGAGGGACAGAAGATGCACAAGGCGCTCTCATCTTGCAGTGGTAGATCTAAGGTGAGCAACTTCCCTTTTAGAGCCCATGGGAAGGAATTCCTTTGTGAACAAGCAGCAAGGGCAATAACAGATAAACTGTAAGATGTTTCTGAGTATCCTACAGTCTATTGCTGCAATGTTACATACGAGTTTGGATCTCAGAGGTGTTAGGATCTCTTGAATGGTTAAGAGTTACGAGATAACACAAGCCTAATTGTTGAGGACACAGGGTTTGGGCAGCATCACTTGTCCATGTTGTACCATGGGGCTTTTTTTTTTGAGTCATTTTCTAGACCAGCAAAAGTCCTAGTAAGTTTTTTTTTTTGTGGGGTTGGTTGTTTTGGGGGAGGGTAGAAAAGGGAAAATGGAACAAGAATATCTTTTTTTTTCCTTTCAGTTAATAGTCTTCAGAAGACTTCCTAAGCCTCGGCACCCAAGCAGATGAATCCAGTGGAACCATTAAATACCAAGCTAATGGGGAGAGATGAAAAGAGAAGGCAAATGATGTATCTGCAAAAGCAAGGTAGTATAAGATGTGTCAAAGAGCAAGCAGTTCTTATGACCAACTGTAGTCTTCCTCAATCTGTCTTTGAAAATCATTCTGGAAACCAAGAAAATACATCAAAGGTTTCTATCTGGAGTTTACTATAGCAGAAAGGACTCACGTCTTACCTAAAGAAGAAGCTAAAACCTAAGTACAAGCAAGCGTTAATCACAGCCTTGCTACAGGCTTCAAGAGATTATGACTCAAGAATCACCTTCAAACAGCCAGAAGTGGTTAAGTAACATTTACATTCGTCCTAGCCAAAAGGACAAGGTCTTATCTGCCCACAGTATAACACTGTATGATACATTTATGTGCACACAGAAAGCGGGACAACCCAAGCTCAAGAGCTGAAACGAAAACAGTTGCTATGAGCCACATCTTCTAGATGTTTTTTTGACACTTTCACAAACCTTACAAAACGCACTTGTGTGAGGGAGCTTGAGGGATTTCTGAATGGATATTCCCATAGTTGTAATATTTGCTTTTGCAGTAAAGGATTGAGAGGGAGGTTTTTTTAGAAGTTATGCCAGTGGCTTTGTGAAACACAAAGCAGCTGTCTTGCAGAACGGCACTTGTTTTGGCTGCAATTTGCAAAAGAAATTTAACTTCTCTGAGGTGCAGACTGCAAATGTGCTTGAGTATCTCAAGACCGGTATGAAGAACACCCATTTGTTTGTCAACAATAACATAAACTAAGGACCTCAAGGGTCCTTAAGGAGAAGAAAGTGGAAAAGCAATCCCAGCAACCCAAATCCCAGAGTCAGGTCCTTGAACATGCCTCACCCAAATGTCACCTACAGCTGAACAAAGACTAAACAGTTTTTATAGAAGCTCATATTCCAAAGGCTTTACAAAAGGTTACACAGACTAGATTTCATAATCATATGTTGCTTTTTAAAAAAAAAAAACTATTTATGTTTGAAATATAGAACTCTAGAGAGTTTTTCCATCAGTTCTTCCTTATTTATGTCAGAATGTCACATTTTCTTCTGATCCACAAAAAAAGTCTGTCATTGTTTGATAGAGAGAGAATTACATCCCCCATCAGCTGTTTACAGGAGGGGTTAAGAATAGATGTTTTCCCCAGGGAGGTCACTGAAGCACATTCAGGAACATACTCATTTTCTAAATAGAGACACTGATTATAATGTTCCTATATATAAAGAAAAAGAACAAGCACCACCACAAGCCTTCCCCTCCACCCCCCTTCCATTTAAACATTTTTGCTTTCTGGATATATCTTTATTAAAAACAACAGCCTTGACCAAAGCTGATAAGCATCTAGAGCTGAAAGATACTGGGAGCAAGGTCATATGTAAGTCAACTGCTCAAAGCCTGAGCTAGAAACAAATAAAACTTCTTTAAAGGGTAGTTAAACACCTGGAGTCTTTCCATTAAGATGACTAAGCACCCTAAAAAGTTCTTTCAGTAGTTGGAGTAGCTTTAAGACCTCTGAATGAAAAACAGTAACTAGTCACATCAGATTTGCAAAAAGTAGTTTCTTTCCAATCTCAAAAACATCTTTTCTTCTGTTCACCTGAAAACACAGAGCATGCAAACAGTAAACTACCACCACCTTCAGTGTGGAGTTTCATACCTGGCAAAGCAACGGTCCCATCTTGTTCCAAAGTCTCAGGGTTTATTCTTATGGCTGTCATACTGTGATTATTCACATCTCTGTATAACAAATAGCCCTGGTAAAAATAAAAATACACTGGTATGAAAAATTCTCCAACACATCAACTGATGCAGTAACCAGTTTACAAGGTTTCTCAGTAAAAAAGATGTGCTTGCTTAGAGCTATGTGTAATAAACGTGAAATGCAAGTGTACTTCGGGTGTGCACATCTTCCTATAAATACAGCCTGTGTCTAACCTTTTTCCAACCAGATATTACACAGGTAGAGCCACTGTGTGACACATTTGTCGCACACACCTGAGCAAGAGCCCAAAAAACAGTATAATTTATAGTCCACAAATGTATAGCCTGTATTTCAAATGCCCCAAAATGAAACTATAGTGAAATTGTATGGTTTATATTGCTTTCCAATAAGATTAAAAAATAAACTTTTGAATATGTACCTCCTGCCACATTTGCATTACATCAATTTCAGTGATATAGCAGTTCTAATAGTAAGTAAACTCTGATTTCACTCAGTTGCTAATAAAAATATAAAATAAAATCTGTTGTATTTCCAAAATGCAGCATTCTCTCAAACTGGAATTTCTGAGCACTTCATGGAAACATGATTCTAACCCAAGCCTATCTAGTGAATTGTATAGGATGTATATGCATATTCTATCATGCAAAGGAAAGGGTGGTCGATATTCCAAAAAGCTAGCCATGTTTATAGATATGTATAATATATATATAAATATATAAAACTATTTATACACACACATATCTGTGTGTGTGTGTATATATATACACATTTTCCTTTAAGATCTCCATCAATTACTTATTATAAATAGCTATTTTTAGTATCTAGAAATTGTATTCTACTGTTTTGTTATGACAGCACAAATAGTGACATGGGTGTAAAAATATAAGACCCCATCAAGACCAACTGCACATTAAGACCAACTGCTCAACTCACAAATCTAAATGTTAGACCATCGTACTCTGAAAAAGTGTTAGTGACACCACAAATAAATAATACTTTTCATTAATCCTTTCTATAAACAGTACATGTAAGTGCTCCCCATCTTTTACAATCATACTAAAAAATAATACCAAAAAATACAGTTTTATATAACAATTTATACAGCAGCCATGCAAGTGTACCAAATGCAAGCTCTACTTAAATTACACATTTGGCCAGGGAGTGTTCCCAGTATTCACTTACCTGAGCATAACCTAACCAGGATTTTTTTTCCTTTCTGTTTTTGATGCGGGATGTTGAATTGTATATATGGCCCTGAAAAGGAAAAATGAAAAACAAATAGTTTAATAAGTGTCAGAAGAACAATTTTACAGTTATTCAGTGATCTTAGTAACACTATCTTCAACGATACTGAGAATTTACGAAAATAAAAATTCTCACAGAAATTATGGGAAGAGTTTAGAAAAATTTGCAAAAGAGCTAATCATTTGAAAGTTACAAAAGGTTTTAAAAGCAACAGGACATCATAAAAGTTAATACTTTAACTGTCATTCACCTAACATAAGAATCACCTTACCCTCACTGTTCCACTATATCCAGAGCCGATTTTGTAAAGTCCATCTTTACATAAGAGATAAAGGAAAAAGCCATCACTCTGAAGTAGGCACTGGTCGTCATCATCTACACATATTTCTTTCAATGGCCATTTGTGCATGAGGGCTGCTTTCTTTATCCCATTACTGAACCAGTCCTGGATTTGGATCTTGCCTACCAGAACAGCCTGTACACTCCTCTGAAGAGAGTTTAAAATGGTTGGCACCTAAACAGTAAGATAACAAGTTTAGGACACTTGCATCACAGTATTTTTCATTAGATAATAGAACTATTAAAAAAAAAAATAAAAAATAAAAAAAAAAAATAAAAAAAACCACACATTCATGCTTATATTCATGCTACAAAAAAACACTGGCCTATTTTTTGTGTTTATATGCTGTGATAAATATTTATATATAAACATATGTATTTCCTGCTCAAGAGAGACAGAGAAACACCTATCTCAGAAATAGTAAAAAAAGAAGGTAACTGAATTTGCAAGCTAAATCTTCAGAGAACCCATGTACATTTACACTAAACTCCAGATAAGAAGTTTTAGTGCCAGACCTGAATGGTCTGACAAGCATGGCTGCCGTTGTTGGTGAGGATGGCAGAGATGGCTTGCAACGTTCGTCCTGTCTCTCCCCACGCGGCCACCAAACTGAAGAGGCAAGCGCAGGAAAGGGCTGTCAAGGACTGTCCTGTGCTGTCGTTCATTCCCGTGCTCCGGACAGTTATCTCCAGAAGCAGCTGGAATAGGGATTCTGCAAGCAAAACACAAAAATTACATCAGAGACAAGGCATAGTAAACAGATTTTTAATCGATGAAATCAATATTGAACCTCCAAAATACAGTGTGCATCTTTACTCAGCCATTAAGCTAACACCATTTTCAGTTTTCCCCTCTATACTGCACTACTCAAGTTATGAATAAGAGAGAACAAGGGCACTACAGCGCTACAGAGTAACAGTTTTGCCCTAGAATAAAAATTACTATGACTCCAATCGTGCATTTTAATATGAGCATTTACTTCCTTATCACAAAATCATTTAATAGTAAACATGCATGTACGTAGTGAACCTCTTCAAAAGCATCTGACCTAAAGGTCAGGAGATTCTAAGAGATTCTAAGGTATGAAGCTTTCTCTCTTGCCCTCAAGTATATGGGCATATCTCAATGGTCTTGAAACATGAATCAGTTTCCAATTTCAAAGCAGACACCCAACAACACAACTTAAACACAACTTTACTCTGAAAAAGAGAAACATTTTATTCTTTCAAGTGCAATTTTTATGCAAGTGCAGGATATTGCACGTTCATCATCTCCCATCAACATCTAAAGGTGCGTCTAAACTATGCAATTTCTTGAGCAGAAGACAATTTCTAACATTACCGATTCCTCCTTTTCTTTAGCTACTGATCAATGGCAGTAAAGAAACATAAAGCATCTTCCTTAGACAGCTGTGAAACAGTTATTCTTAACTTTTCTTTCTTTTTCTATTGGAAAAGGCCAGTCTTCATATTCACAAGGACTCAGAAACCCCTCAATCCTTCTGTCACTGTGGAAGACTTAATAATTAATGGACTAAAAATAATCGTTTACCTGCCCAGTCAAGCTAGCTCAATACTGAGATTAAATGGAGATCCTGACCAACACTTGTCTAATCTTTACAGGCATATTATATTGCTCATCAATGAGCATTTTAAAACAGTATCTTGAACATTATTTTTACCATATCTTTTATTTTTAAGCACTGTTTAGTGACCGAATATCAAATCAAGATAGATGTAAAAGTCTACCTCAACTTTTATGACAGTATATGCAAATAATCACTGAAAGCAAAACCAAGCTTTTTTTTTAAATGCTGTGTGCAATAGCTTTATTTAGCTTCAAGGCTATATAAAAACTTGATCAAGGAAATTACTATGATCTTTGGAAAGAGAACACTGTTGAGCCATAACACAGGCAGGCATAGGTAGGAAGTCTAACAGTTGTTTGTTTAAATAAGAAAAGCAAACATTACAGTCTGTCTTTCCTTGCAATTCTATAAACCAGTAAAAACTATGGTTACTGCCAGGGGATAGATATATATTCAGAGTCATTAAGAGTTGAACTTTTGTTTCCCATAGCACTAAAAGCAAAAGGAAATTCCAGACAAACATCTAAATGGTATGCAAAAGCAGCAAAAACAAGAATTCTAACAATTCACACAGCTTTACATAAATTCTAATACAATATTAAACAGCCAAGAGATAGAATAAAGCAGATTAGGACAGTTCTCTGTAGAATTATCCTCTTTCCATTAGGACCAAATATTTCAGATATTCAGTAAAGCAAATTAATCCCAATTTATTAGGCTACTAGGTTACTACATTTCAGTGAAACATCATGTTACACAAGTAGAAATTATGTGGGTTTTGTTTGTTTTTTTAAAAAAACCCACACCTTTACATGTCAATATTTTTGTTCTGTAAAAGGTTAATGGGAAGACAGTAGTTACAAACCCCACAAGGAGAAATATTCTAGAATCAAGTCAGTCAGTGCAGAACAGAAAATAAGTGAAAAAATGCTACTGCTGCCCAACTAGTTGCTAGAAGCATTTCTTTCTATGCGCCTTCTACGAGATAAAATAAGAGGGTGGAAAATAAAGTAAAATTGGGAGCAAGGAGCAAGAAGAGTATTACCAAGGACTTCAGGAGGCTCTGACTGGAGGCCTTCTGGCTGTTGGCCCTGGAGCACATTAAGTAGGGCTTGTAGACTCCTGAGACACAACGATGGGTGAGAAAATCTTGTCTCCTTTATCAGCTCAAAGACTTCACATAAACCAACTTCAATTATCTAAAAAAAAAAAAAAAGTACAAGATATTTTAGAATATTTGATAACAATGCTTTTGGATCTTCATCAATAATGGTGCATCCTAACATTTACAGGACAGACTAGTTATTTGAATAACACTAAGTAACACAGAATTTAACAGTAACTCAAAAGAAAGAAACAAACCCTAAATCTACTTAAAGAGCTGTAACAGTAAATATTAAGCAAAATGCCAGTTGAGTGATATTTCATTTCTCACTGATTCTCGTACCACTAATACTTCCCCTCCTTCCCGAAGTGTCTCACTCCTGCCTTTCAAAAGTTGTTTTACCACCTGTTTGACTGTTGGAAGAAGAATAACAACAAAATCAAATTGAGTCTCCAAAGTGCAACAACAATTTTCCTGCAAACTGCATCTTTCATTTCCCTCCTCTCCTCTGAAGGAACAAAACACATGCATGGAATCCACAGGAAAAAAAAATGCCAGCAAAATGATGGCATGGATGGCTTTGCTAGGATCCCTAATCTGGCATAACCTGCAGGCTAAAGAATAAGATGCACTGCAGTACGAGCCTAGAAACTTCCTTTTCAGTGACAATATTTCTAAAATAAATCTAAGAATTTGTATCTGATCTTCAAACAGAAGACCTGTTTCACAGATGACAGAGGCAGCTGGAGAAAGAATGAAAATAACACACACAAAAAAAATAATTTGGAAAGCTTTCACTTCAATAGTGATTAACTTGGAATCAGCAATAGACATTTACACAGGAAATTATCCAAATCTACGCAGATTTTATTTAGTATCTGAGAGAACAGATTGGGCAGGTTTCTGTAAACAGGTCTCTTCACTTTCATGCCCACTATTAAACTGCCAGACAGACTCAGGTAACGTGGATTTTATAGAGAAAAAACACAGTAAGCAAATATGTTACAAAACTCAGTGCTGCATCACTGTAAACCAGAGAGGTTGGCACGTTCATTTAGTGCTCAGCTGAGTGGAAGCCCAACGGGGCATCCCAGAACCAGGACCCCTCTTTTACAGCCCCAATGCTCCTCCTTCACTTTGCTCCCCTGAGGTTACACGTGTGTTGGCAGGAGAGCAGGGGAGGCAAATACAGCCCAGGAGCCTGAGCTGAGAAAAATCCACTCCGAGCTACACTGAGGCAGAAGGTATTCAAAATATGAGCATTGTTAATAAAACAACAAAACTTCCTCCCAAATCTGTATATTTAAAGGCAAAATAAATACATATATGTATCTCTACAAGATATCAAACTTCTTTCTCCCAGCTCTCTGACCACTCTGTGAGCTGCTGCCATCTCCATTTCTGCAGTTCTCATCCTGCCATCTTTTACTGACACTCACTGCGCATCCATCCCCTTGGCTCTTTTTGCTCTTTGAGACTTAAAAGCATAAACTCGCCTTATGAAGGGTACATATGATCTCTATGACCCATAAGTAAGAGCTAATAGAAAAAAAAGACCAAAAAGATGCACTTCAAGAGGTCTCATCTACACTACACTACCGTTTTATTTCCTTTAATATCTCCCTCAATTGCATGACTGCATTAGCCTGCATTAATTTATGTTTTAAGAATAACAACATGTAATAATACATTTACTATTCTGCATTATATGTATACACACAGTCCATACAGTTAGTACTCTCCAAGTGAATTTTAAAAGACTTCAAATATTTCTGAAGACAACAATTGTTCTTTTCCTTTCTGTTACAACTCGAAAATTTTAAGCTCTGACACCGTCAACAGCAGCAACCCTTTACTTTCCACATGCAAGTGATTTTTCTGTGGTCATTTCACACTCTGAGCATCCCCTACTTCCAGAACCATTTCGGAATTTCAGGCTATCTTTTAATTAAAAACCAATCTAGCTTTGTAAAGTTTTAAATTAAACATCTGTAAGAAATTGTTGTGTCACTGAAAATTACCTAACGTAATTAACTAATGTGACGTAACTAAGTCTTTCTAATTCAGCAAAGATATGGAGTCAAGAAGTTCTTGTAGGAAAGATGTGTTTCCTTCCGCCGAGGACTATAAATGCTTTCATGCATTTGACAATCCCACCTGCAGATGATTCTGTACTAGATGGAGCATGAATATAGGAAGTCCTATTTCCCAAGCAGCTGATTTAGGAAGCTTTTCATTTCCCACTCTACAAAGAACAGAACGCCTTTAAACTCCTCACACTTGAAATGGTGCCCAGCTACTTGCCTGGTGCCCAGTTACTTGCCTTTGGAAGTTTAATGGGTGGCTCTTTGGATTCCTCCTCTTCATCGCTGTCCGAATCCCCGCTCTGTACACTGTTCTTGGAAGCCAACGATACGGACGCCTCCTTTTTTTGCCACTCCAAAACACAGTGGCGGACATTGCAGTAAACATTAAAAGCTGAAGGGTTGCTGTGTAATCTGATATCTGGAACAGTTATTGTACTCTCTAGGTTCTCTGTCTGAAAAACAGGATTTTTAATTTTTTTTTTTTTTAAACAGGAAATAAAATTCTGTTTTGCATGAAGTTTACTAGCAGTTTCAAGTCACCAAAGAAATTTCAAAACAAAGGTAAATTATCTTTACCATCTCACATTAACTTTGGCCAATCAAGTGAGTCTCAAACTAGTGCCTTCACAGGAAGGTTCAGTCACCAAGTACATTTTAAGAGGAAAAAAAAGAGGAAGAGGAAGAAATCTCCAAACTTTCTACCTAGCTTCACTCCCTATCTTGCATAACTCAATCAGGGCACTAAGGATGGGAAACAAACAGGGCCAAAGGCAGTTCAGACTTGAGAACTGTCCGTGTTGTCTAATATTGACTGTCTGATTTCAAATGCATCTGGAGGACTTCTTACTCCTGCATTTTAAGAGGCAGATAGGTACTTAATGTGGTCATTCACAGAGCAGAGAAGTACACAGCAAATTATGTTACAGAGATTTGGACTAGATCAGAGGGTGAAATTACACATATGTGAGAGAAGTGACAGGAAAAGATTTTAAGCTACTGGGGAAAAAGTACAAAGTTTGAGAACCACTGAACAGGATAACATTTAAATTATGCAATTTACTTTAATATGGTATAACTCTGTGCATCATAGCAATGATTTTAATGCATTTTTATCTGTACACAAGCTTTAATTTTACAAGAAATAATATGAGCTAAGTTAGAATGCTGAATGTATTTTTAAGTACTTAAGAACACATGTTTTAAATCATATTCAACATATTTCATAGTTTGCATTTTTCTTTCTGACTATGCTAACTATACTGGTGTATAAGCTTGGGTATCCTTCTCTTGCACTGCTCTTGCAAGTTATTCCAGACCAAGATACTAAGAAGCTGTTTAGTCCAAAAACCTGATTTATCCAGCAAATATAGAGTGTTTATTTTCCTAGAATAGAATACTTTTATTCTCTTCTGTTAGCAGTAGTGTACACGTACACAAACACACAAATATAATGTAAGAAAAAACGCTGAAAGAACAATTTCCTTTGCACATACTGAAACACCTAACCACAAAAAACCTCCTCATTAGGGATGCAAAGAGAATGTAAATTTAGTTCCCATTAAACATGAAAAAATCTTTGAATTAATAAAGCTGCTATTAAGAGCCCGAGATATTAAGCAATGCTAGAAGTCCAGATATAGCTTGCTATATTATTCCAATATCAAATTTTATCAAAATAAATTTGGATTGATACCAACGGTAACGTGCTATTAAACACTTTAAAGTTTAGTTGGTATCAGAAAACTAATGGCTCATTAGCACAGACAGATATGAATCATACGTTCTAATCTTATATGTCTGTATGATCCTTATCTATGTCAAATATTCATATTTGACACACCACAAGAACCTCTGCACTTGCTGCACTTGCTGAAAAGGCAAATACACATTCAGAGCAGCTTTCAGCTTTAAAGCTAACTCAGCTGATTTGCACAGGACCAAAACCAGCTAGTAAATTTACTGTGCATCTCCTATTTCATGTCTAAACAGTTAAAGGAAATGAGCAAAAAAAATGAAATGCAAACACACTCAGGTACCTCTGAAGCATCTCCACCTGAAGTTTACTTACCTAGTTAGTATCAGATATTGCAATTATAACTTAGGTGAAGAGTTTCCACCTTTTAGTTATTTCTTGTATGTTCAGCGCACTCTTTGTTCACTCCAAATTTGCTATAGTCACACAACCTCTTTTAAAGCAGGCTAGCAAAAATTATCTCTAGATGATTTACATCTTAGATGGTTTTAGGCATAAGAAAACTCGATAAAGTATCAATGACCATTTTCTTGGCTATTAATAACAAGCTGACCAATTTTCAGAAATGAATTCCTGCTTTTTTTTTCCCCCCCAAGCTTTTAACCTGTGATCATTGTCATCATTCTATCATGCTGTGTTTAGTAATTCATTCTTTTACCACAGTGCACCCCTCAAAACGTGCAGACAACTCAGGCTGCAGGAACAGTGCAAGACTCCCCACAAAACGCCTGCTTTACCTAACTGGACAGAATAGCACAAAAATAGGCAACTAACTTGCTCTGAGGGTAACTTCCTGTTTGGATGTCTTCTTGCTTCACCTCCTGCAATACTTGGTCTATATTAAATCTATCTTAGACTCCGTTTTGTTACATACTTGATAAAAGGCAAAAGTAAATCTAGTAACATCTCTTCAAAGTAATTTTGAAACTCACTACTTGTTTTGTCACCTTAAAAACACTGACCTCCAGACCTCTCTGAACAGTAAGTGGGCAGTGCTGTAGGAACAGACTAAAGCTGAAACGTACCTATTGTTTAGCATCTTATATTTTAAGAAAAAAAACAGGTTTATAATTACTACATTCCATTTGGTCTAATTAAAAGCATAAGCATATGACAGTTTAGCATATATCAAGGCAAAAAATAAAGATACTCTAAAAAACAAGATATATTGTGTTTCTTTGTGAAAAGCAGTAAGGGAACCTGTGGTATCATTTCTTCTCAAGCTCTCCATCACATTTATCCCAATATAAAAACCCGTGGTTATTTATTCAGAATCAGTTTATCTGGTGGCTACAAGGACTTTGAGACAAATTTCAGCTTAAAGAGAAGGAAAATGAACAGGTTTCACAAACATGTCACTCTTCTACAAGAGCACAGATGAAGGGAGTTAATCAGAGACAGGAAATCTCTGCTCTCCTAGTTCAAAGGAGCTCACTCAGCCAGCACCTTCATTTAAAGTTGTAGTGCCAAGTACTCAAAACGGACATGAGAAGATTTCCCCCACATAAGGCCTAAGCTTCTCTTCCTTTCTAGGTCAGCACAGATTGCTAACCTCACAGAGTACTTAACTCGAGAACCTCTGAGCTCTGTGAAGAAGTCAAGATGTAGGCTCAACACCTGAAGCCCCCCTTTCTGTAGTTAAGCAGGTCCACAAAGGGACACTCTTCTGCAGAGCCTTAGCAGGAGGGCAGACTTGCCAAGGAACAGAAAGCTGCTCTCTCCACAAACTTACTGCTAGCAGTGGCTGCAGAACCCCACCTAGCAATCCTTGCACCAACCCATAAAGCCTGTTTGTGTGATGACAATTCTTCCACTGAAAGCCACACTGACACATGGTGCTTTCACATTGCCAACCGCCTAAACACTAAGCCAAAATATCTTTTTTTTTCCCCTAAGAATTCAATTAAGCAATGATTAATTTTATGTAAATATAGGATGATTAATAGTCCAAATCAGACTATTCTTCATATATAGAGTTCATTATTTCAAGAAAAAAGAAAATTCATTATTTCAAGAAAAAAAATAACATGGTCTTAAATGGATTAAGATCCATAGCTCTATGAAAGCTCTACGATCTATAGCTCTATGAAAGGAAGCTCTTTTGGTAGTGAAGGGGGAAAAGCTAAGACCGCTTTCTCTGCACTAGTAGATATCTTTTCTTAAGAGGTCCTGGGATAGTACAATCAAAAACACTCCTTCATTCATCAAAAATGACCAAAGGCACAGCCTGTAGGATGCCTAAATAAAAATCAGTGATAAGCTTAGACTTTTTTCCTCAAAGTATTTGCTTTCCCAGAGTATGAAGTTTTCATTGCATTGGGAGAGGGGGGGAAGGTAGGAAAGAAGCACCCAGAGCTTCAGGACTAGAAAAGAGGACTGCATTTTTTAGGACTGTGATTCTCATCTGAGCCACATGAAAGTAGGATGTTCTGAAATCCTTATCTTTGATGTTTCATCCCATATCACTACAAATCAAAAATCCACCATCTTGGACTGAAGTAGAAAATGAAACATGTTTGTCGTATCTTCTGTCCTGGATGGTAGAACTTCTTCCTTAGGGCTCAAGCTACAATTAGAAGAGCTAGAATTAAATTTTGGTATGATATAAAGGAGTCTTTTAAAAAAACAAATAAAAACACATGTCATTCTTATGAAATGTGCCATCATGAACTTCAGAAAGGAGCTCTCAGTTGAAACCACACAGGATAACAGTGATATTGAGTCATTTCAATAGTCGCAGGGACAATGACATGTTTTTCAGAGGAACAAACGGTGTGTCTGTAAAGCGCAATCAGCTTAAATTTTTAACAAAAGCTTTCCATACTTCAGCAGACTAAAAAGATGGTGTTCTGTAAAAAATCTACATTAAATTTAAAAAAGCCTTATTAAAGATAGTGAGCAAAGAACAATCTGATACTGAGCTACTGAATATTGAAATCTAAATGCAAGCTTACACTGGCAAATGGGAACCTGAAAAAACAACCTAAGTAAAGAAAAAAATATTCTACTTAGTATTACTACTGTATTTCCTTTTATGTGTGTGTTTTTTCCCTCCTCTTAGGGAGGATGAGGAGGAGTGGATGGAGAGGGTGAAAAACTTGTCCCTGTAAACGTGAAGTCCATGTTAAACAGAGGGATATGACAGAGGAATATATTATGCAGAAGAGGTCAAACAACAGACATTTTCTTAATAAAACAGAGCAACCAGACTCACAGGTTTTCTTTTCAGGTAGCAATCTATTCAAAGGCACTCAGAAAGCAGTGGGTAAAAACAAGAGCTCTCTTTTCCACTTGCTCCCACCTGTATATACCAATTTCACAAACTATATCTGGCTTTCATATCTTGTATTTTCACCAATCTACTCCCTTCCTTTTGAACCAGATGGCTGTAATAATGGTTTATTCTTGGACGTGACAGAAATAGACTATAATCTAGGAAATGAAAGTTAATCTGCTGTTAAAGATAGATAAGGCTATAATAACCATTCGATATAGCCTGTGCACACCAGAGTACAGAACCACACTAATTCTTCTTGGAGCAGTTTGAACATCTCAGAAAGGGATGCCCTCCTGAGATAGGAACGTCAAACAATAAAGAATTATTGAAAAGGCTAAATGTGTTTTTAATAACAGAAATAAAAATATTTATTTCAACTGATCAACTTCTGCATACAGTAAATAGCTAGCAATAAATTTCCCTGCTACCCAAATAATTCTTTCCCGATAATTTTATTCCCTACGTAAGGCTAAACAAGTCATAATTTAAAAATTCTTCTGCAGAAATTAAACAGATGGAGCTCCTGATGCCTCTCACTGTAAACACATTTTCCATCTCTGGCAGATTCTAATTTTTCAGTATTCTTTTAAAAAAAGAACTTTATCAGAGCAGATGACAATGTCTGTTTTTCCAGCAAAAAAACAACAAAAAAAGCTCCAGCATCAAAAATAAGCGTCCTAACGTGTACTTCCATGCAGTAATAAAATAGCGGAAAAACTTCCCTCCCTTTGAAGCTGGTCTAATACATAAAAAATTGGCAATATTCATAGGGTTTAGCAAGAAGCCAGAGACATCATTTTTCTCACTGTAATAACACTCCCAAAAAAGGTGCATCTAAGGTATTAACCTCAAGTGTAATGATCTCATATTCACTTCCTATGCAAAACTAATTCTATTCAGCACCAAGCTTCTAACCTGCATGCACAAGAAAAAATATATACACACACCTTAATTTAATAAGATACTTTAAAAAGGCAAACTATAAAACCAAAAGTTCATAGATAAGTCATCATAACATGATCACAGTTTACAGATTAAGATCCAAACCCCTGCGCTAAACATCACAATTGGTGTCTGCTCTAAGTGTTACAACAGCAACATCTAAATGGCAAAAAATCAGAATAAAATAATGCAATAAATAATTTAGAATAAAATAATATTAATTAATATCTGCAATATTAATTTTTATACTCCCCTCTCTTTGAGCTCTCCATTTTTTCTTAATTATAATTTTTAGAAATTTCAAGGTATGGAAGGTTCTTCCAGATTATTCTTAATTTAAGACTCTTCTCCATCCCAGAAAATTAGAAGAAAGTAGTCAAAAGAAAGCTAGGTTAGGACCACAAGACTCTGCTTCTTATAAGATGAACTGATCCTTGCAAGCTCTTGTATTCAGACAAAAGCCCAGCACTACAGGAAGATCTGCCCTAATACTTAAAATAGAAACTCAAACTTCCCTGACCAAACACAGGTCTGTTTTCAGACATTTTGGTCAAAACAGAAAGCAAACAACACTCCCCCCCACCTTTTTTTTTTTTCCTCTCCTTATTTTGCTTATTCTATTTTCGTTCACATTGAAAAAGCACTTCAAGAAAAAAAAGACTAAAAACCTCAGTCAATAAAACAAACTTTATAGCCTGACATTATGAAGACAATTAGACAATTTTATTTTTCCCTTTTATTTTTCATTTTTTCATTATTTTTTCCTCTTTTTTTTCTTGGCAAAGTTATATTTTCCAGGCAATTTTCAATTCCCTGCTATCATGCAGATGTTCAGTTCAAGCACCTCTCTGTACCTCACTGTCTCAGAATGAGCAGCAATCACCTGCTCGGCAGCCCTGACCTACATGAAAACCTAACAGACTGCCTAGAATAAAGGTATCAGCAAACAGCAAAGAACATGAAGAAAAAATAACTAACAAAAACCCATTAGACCTTTTCAAACACAAATCCCACTTGATGCTTAAAACATTAAGCTGTCTAAGTCGAAGAGAAACATGGGTACCCAATATACATGGGGAAGAGACAATCGGCAAGGACCAAATATGTAGCTACTGATATGAACCAGCCTTTAATATATTTTTGTCTTTTCAGGGCATTCCTAAGGGATTGTAACAGTCCATCTATCCACTAAACCCAAGAAATATGTTTGACTCTCAAGCTTGCGGAGACTAGAAGTTCTGGATTTAACATCTTGTTTGGTTTTTCAACTACGGTACTGCTATTTAGAAAGACAGGATTCCCTCCATACAGTAACTGTGATCACCAAAAAAACTGAGTTACCCAAAGAGTCTCAAGGTATCTTATTTTAAAAGCACAGTTTCTTCCGCCAAACAGAACAAAAACATTAACTACCTTTTGCAGCTTCCTCAAATTTCTAACTTAGACTTTTACCTTAGCAGAGGGTGTGATAAAAAAAAAAAACAGGCATGGCTAAACTCTTCAATTTCAGAATGACAGGGGAAAAAGAAGAAACTTAGAAATTCAGTTTGAACTAGAAATACTTTCCTGTATAGTACTGGAAAGAAATGTTGAAAAGTCGCTTCAACACCACAGGCTGCAGCTATATTGCTTGAGATAAGCAGAACAACCTGGCAAGTATCCAAAAAGGCATGACTAAATTAAGAGATCTTGGTCTTCCCTTGCCCTCGCAAAAGCATCTGTCTTGAGATAAAGTAGCTACGGGAGGTTTGGCACATAGGGATAAGACGTCCAGGTTGATGGCATATGTGTATTATAGGGGTATTCAACTGGCTAGAAAATGCTTTTACTGTGTATTTCAGTAGTACTGTCCTGCAGAACCATTCCAGGGAAGAGCTACTTTGCTGAAGCAGAAACCTCGCAGGAGTGATCCTCTGGTACGTCTGTATGAAAAGCCCTCCAACACTCTGGCTTTAATTCAGAAAAAAAATAGCTCCTCAGTAAAGCAGAACAATATTTAAAATTCTCATTACTGCTGCTTAGATTCCTGCAAGAACTAATCATGCAAATACTTTAATAAAGCTCACTGTACTGCACCCAAGCAGCTCAAGTGAAGGGGGCAAGGGTTGTCATTGGGAAAAAAAAACATGAGGGAAAATTGATAGTAATTATCTGCTTCAGCAGGGAGGAATTTACAAGGGTTATTTGGTACTTCTTGGACATGATGTTTTTCATTTCTGCTTCAGTCAAAATGGAAGAATTCTTGGTAGCAGCAGTTTCTAGCTGTTGACTAGACATGCATCTCCAAATTGAATTATGAAGAGCAACGTGTGTATTGGACACGTCCACAATTTAGAAACTGAAAAGCCAAAAGCATTTTATCATCCTGAACATAGCAACCAGAAGTTAATAAGATTAACATTGATATCATAGACATGCAGAACACAATAGACAAAAACTGGATTATTTTCTAAGCAAACCGCTAAGTACATTCCTTTTTTTGCTAAATTCACTTTTTTTAGATTGTACCTTACAAAGTTAGTCTTACCTTGTTGCGTGTTTTTACTTTTAATTTAGTCTTCTGTTTCCTTTTCAGTTTTTTCTTGCTAAAAAGTTTCTTACTCCTGAAAAAGAACAGAAAACTCATGAGAATAAAACAAACAAAAGAATCCCTTCTCCATTGCCCATAATAAACAACAGTACCTGTAGAGAAAAACGTTAGATATCCTTCTAAGATTTTTCTCCTAAGCAGGGGAAGCCTATGCAGTTGGAATTTCAGAGTATAAACCAGAGGACATAAGTCTTAAAAATCATGCATTCCTAACTCTCCACTGAATCAAGAACATCCACTCTTATCTTTTGAAGAAGAATAGATGTTAGGATAGAAAAAAAAAACTGAGGTATTCTACTAATTCAACCTACTATTCCTGCTACAAGTCTAGCAGCGCTGTAGCAATCAATACAGAAACAATTATTACAAATTTAGGAAGCTCAGTAATAGAACTTGTTAGTAAGGAGCAAGTGTCCATTCTGCAAAGTCTTCACTAGTTTTTCTGGCTGGGCTCTCCCCACACCTCGCTTACAGACTTTCCAACAGTTTCTCTCCATTACAACTGTGGTTCACACGCATTCGCCTAATCCTCTTTTGCTCACACCTCATCCTGTTACATTCCTTCTCTTGCCATTTATTCATCCGGTAAAACAGCATTCTTTAAAAAACTATAGAAAAAAAAGACACTGTACACATGTACACTGGACATAACCGTTCCACCTTTTGGTAATCCACTCTGCACTTTCCTGGTCTGTTCTGATTAGAAGTCCTCCAAGAAAGAAACAGATAGAATGAGCTGTCTGCTGAACAAAGACTAAATTTGACTTTAAAATTAATAACATTTTTATGACACTCAAATATCACTAATAGGTTACAGGACATCTTAGCTGAAAAAATAATTTTGGAATATTAGTTAAATATTTATTATTGAAATAACAAGGAATCTCAAAAATTACAGGTGGTAAGAAGTTGCCCTTTCTTGTTAACAAGTAGAGAAGAGCTTGTGAATCAAGGGAATCTAAATATTTTATTGGAATAACTTTGCTCTAAATACTTTTGAGAGAACAAGACAAACTCCTGTACAACACACGGACTTCAAGAGGACAAAGTCTCAGCCTAGAGGCCCAAAGCTGGAAAATAAACTCTGATCAGCGTTTCCCAGTCAGAAAACAAGCTCAGAAAGCATCCCAGAAAAGCTCCCTGCTGGACTTTCAGCGTCCTTCCCATAATCAGCTGTTAGACTCAGATTTGAAAGGGAGATACAGTCTTGATCGTGCCACGTTCTGAAGAATCAAATTATCTCACTGCTTCACTGAAAAAAAATAACTACCATGATTTTGGAACTCATAGAAGTGATTCAGTGCGGGGAAAGGACACAGCAAACTAGGGCTTATAAGAATCCAGAGGATCTTGCAAGGTTTCTTCAATAGTACAGGATTAATTGTACTCAAATAATTCGCAACAGTTTGCCCATGTTTGCAAACATTTGCCCTTGCTATCTGGGAAAGGAGAGAGAGTCAAGAGCCCTCCAAACCACCTCTAATCTCCAAATTTTTGGAATCACAATGCACAGTTCATTCTACTATTTAAGTATCCCTAGGCTGAACATTTTTTTTTCCTTTTTATTCAGGTTTAATGCAGTTAATTCTTATTCTATTGCCAAACGTGAAGAATAGTGTAGTCCCTTCCATTCTGTGGTTGTGAGCAATCTTTCTCTAAATGAAATATTCTTAAATTTTCCTCACAGCTTCAGGTGTAGAAGATCTGATTTGGGACTTGGGGACTCTCTCAGTCCATACCACCTATAAACTGCGCTGATCAAAACAGACAATAGGATTTTATTACCTATTGTTGAGCAAAGTAGGGAGAATTGCTTCAACTGTCTCAATGGTAACACTGCTAGCTACAACCCAGCTATTATTTTGCTCTCTTCAGAGCAGTACGGTACGGCAGGCCTAAGCAAAGCAACGTAACCTCAAGACCTTTTTCTACAAACCCACACACACAGAGCCTTCCTCCCTCTTCACCAGTCCTCTGTATGTCTATTAAGCACACTCAGTACACCTTGCATTTACTAAAGACAATTTGATAAGATTAAAAATAAATAAAAACATGTCTCAAATTGAAGCCTGCTTCTCAAAATTCTTGCAAAGTAAGGGCTAATTCCATTTCTCAAGGATGTCCAGAAAATGCTTCTTTCGCAGTAGGTGGGAAAGGCCAGGCAGGAGCTTACTTCCTCTTTCAGAGTCCAAGTGGAGGTGCTATGATGCACCTCATTAATATACCAATCACTAAAGATTCTGCAAGTATATTTTTCTAGTCACTCCATTACAACAAATTATATCCAGCAAATTTTAGGATCGCTGTCATGTTTTGCAAGATAATGAAATGAGTACAGAAATTTGGGAATATCGAGAATCCACATTTTATCTTCTAACTTTCTTCTCTTAAAACAAAGCCTCAAGGACAGTGCACTCTGAATACTTCTACCAGGGACTATACTTTCATCCAGAATCCAAAAGAAATTTAGAAGCAATAATCAATGAACATTTGATTTTGTAACTGTTCTAAGCTACTTACCAGCATTACTAGATATAATCCTAATACTGACATGTCGATAATGTATCCACACTTAACATTTTTTATTTTTTTGTGTGCGTGTATACACACACGCACATATATATGGTATTCACAGTTGTTTTTTTTGTTACATTCCATTATGTGAGGAAGTCTTAATATTCAGATTGAAAGCAGTTCGAAAGCATGGGTAGGTATATGCATGAAAAACATTAAGCAGATTATGAGTAATTTCCTGTTAGAAGCCACCAACGATAATTATGCTTCTGCCTCGTCTACTGCCTAAAGACTAACAACACTTGATATGGAGGGCTGTTTTTTTTTTAAATTTAATTTATCCATTGTTTTGTTCACACAAACCAAACTATTAAGACCAAGTCTTAGGTGAGCTTTCTACAAATGGTTTCAAGCTATTTAAGTACTGGAAACTAAAGTAGTGAATTTGAATTGGACCCCAAAGAAAGCAAATATCAGACCGATCAGAACACCAGGAGACCTTAAGAAGAAAACACTGATGGCTACTGGACCCAAAGACTGAAAGGCAATGTGACTACAATCTTCACAGAGAAGGAAGAGAATAAAAGTAAAAGCTTGAAATGCCCAGTTCTGGAATTCCAAACAATTGCTTTAGAGAAAAACAAAGACAACTGAGCAATTCCTGTACAGTTTTTAAATGTAACTGTTAAATAATATGCTTAAACTTCTATTCAGCCTTGTGGCAACTTCAATGGAAGGAAGAAAGAGCCCAACCTGCTCCCTTTGTTTTAAATCACAAATTTCACTAGGCAATATTTGCAACATTTGCTCTGTTACAGGGGAGACACTCATCAGCTGCCTTTCCACCACGGCTCTTATTCTGTCAGAAATCTTTGAAGAAATCCAAACAGAAGAACCACTCCTCACAGCACAGCAGTACTGAATTGCAATTCCTAGCATATATTTAAGGAGAAACAGGATTTTTTGTATGTGTTAGACTCCCCAACCAATACAGTCACTGAATTAGTAAATACAAGGCAATAGTGCTGTGTTACCTGCACACCTAGAACAGACTATGTAACACTAAAAGCATCACTGATGAGTCGGGGGGTGGGGAGGGAGAAGGGAAAAAAAAAGTATTTCTTAGTTATTTCTTAGTCCCTGCTGCTAAGGTAAAATGGGAACAACAAAATTTGTATTAAACTGATGTCTAACACAAAACAAAGGTCGTGATAACTAGTATAGCTTTTCAACTTTACAATCATTATACTGCCGTACCTTTTTGAGAAATGAGTCATTTTAGCAAGCCACATGCTAGTCCATGCCTAAAAAAAAAAAAAAAAAAAAAAAAAAAAAAAAAAAAAAAAAAAAAAAAAAAAAAAAAAAAAAAAAAAAAAAAAAAAAGCCTTCAAGCTGAATTTACCTCTATGCATTTGTCTGAACTTGCTGATTCTGATGGATTTAGCTAAGTACCCTAGGGAAAAGTACACTGCTGACACGAGACACCTATCACAAAGCAATGCCATGTCTAGGTTAATGACAAGTACTCGGTTACTTCAAGTTCCCATAGGTAGGTGTTCACTTGGTGGAAAAAAAGGCTGTCAGAGACAGCAACCTTTCAGTGACACTGAAGTGAAACACTGTCATAATAGTGATATCAAATCCTTCAAATTGGTGGATTAGCCTCACTAATAGTCTCGCTGGCTGGACAAGAAGCAGGAAGCACTATGCTCACAACCACCCAGTTAAGCGGCCTGTAACTTCAAACTCCCAGCAATACAGCCCTGAGAGCTCTGTAGTTGCCAGCATGTCTCAGCTTTGTCATTAGGGTCATCATCAAGTTTCTAGAAAAGCTGCAGATCTACTGACATATTGAAGTGGGAGCCCTGACATACAGACACTGATTGAAGAGTAATCATCTGACGTTTCCTCCACTCTGCTCTTCTTAGCTGCTTCATACAGAAAAATAGCTCAAGATCCATAATAAAAATCACTCATATCTGCCTGTAGAAATGACGTAATTGCTAGTGTCTTTGGCAGTTTTCTTTGTGCAGGTATATTACTGTCAAAACAAATTTTTGATCCACAAGTGATCTACAAGTTACAAAATAACTTATGGCAAGATTGCCACAATACAACAGAACATCATGTTTGCCAACATAACAATGAAACTTGAAGATGATCAGAGGAAGGTCCAAAGCAGTGAGGCATTAGTCGCTGTATCCTGAATTACCTGTAATCTCTTTCTAATACCCTTATTCAGAAAAGAAAATCACCGTATCTGTGCACTGTACAATTTTTCAAAGACACAAAGACTTCACAGTCGCTCTATGGCACACAAGCATCACATCCTAGCTCACTGCTGGAAAACTGAGGTTTTACAGGCTTGCTTACAAAAGGGAAAAAAAGGAAGAGGTAATTTTGAGTAAGCTGAGTTGTATCAGCATAAAATGACTGCCTAGAAAATGCCATGACTTCATTGCTCTTTTTAATCTCTAGAAAGTATCAATTATACCTCAAAAAAAGCTGCAAACAGGAACTTTCACATGTTTGTACTACTCAGTTTGAAAGTTCTCCTTTACCTTTCCATATTCAAACTCAACTAGCTCGTTCACCATAGTTCTGACATTATACTAACTGAATGGCTTTGTCCTTTTCATTATTCACAGATGAGCCAGTTGAGAGCTTACAGGTTAGAACAAGAGGGCAGACCAACATGGGTGACCACTATGGGTGTCAGCTAAAGACCACCTAATCAGGAAGCAGAAGATGAGGCCTTCTTTAGATGGCTACAAAAGGCCTAACGTTCACAGGTCCTAATACTCATGGGGACTGTAGCCATCCCAGTATTTGCTAGAAAGGCAACATAGCGTAGAAAAAGCAATCCTGGAGGTTTCTGGAGTGCACTGATGATAATCTCCTAAAACTGGTGTTCAGGGAAATCATGAGAGTCTGCTGGACTCTCTCTACTTACAAACATGGAAGAACTGATTGGAGTTACATATGTCAGGTGCAGATACAGTTACAAAGACCATACAACTCCACCAGTGACCACGGTGAAGTTCAGAATCCTTCAAAAACATGGCAAGTCCAAAGCTGGATCATAACCCTGGACTTTAGAAAAGAGCAGACTTTGGCCTCTTCAAGGACCTGCTTATAGAAACCTCACAGCACACAGTCCTGGAGAAAAGATGGTTGCAAGACAGTGAACTGATTTTCAAGGATCACCTCCCTCAAGAATAGTCCATCTGCAAGTGTGGAAAGTCTAGCACGAGCATCAGGAAGCCAGCACAGATGAACAAGGACTATACAGAAATATGAAAGGCAGGCATATAAAAGAGGCAGAAAAGGTGGTTGGGAATGGTCATCCTGAATGGATGAAAAGAAAATCATACCTGACAAATCTGACAGCCCTCTACAATTAGAGAGCTGGCTCAGCTGATAAAGTGTATATGCTACGGGTGTTATTTACCTCAGCTTTAGTAGCTGTCATAACTTCACATCACATGAAGTAGGGGCCTATGAAAACAGAGAGTGAGGTAGACTGAAAATTGACTGAACTGCCAGATTCAGAGGGTTACAATCAGCAGCACAGAGTCCAGCGGTACATTAGTCACTAGTCATGCCCCCAGCTGTCTCCTGGGGTGAATCACAGAATCCTTAAAGTTGAAAGGGACCTCTGGAGATCATCTAGTCCAACCCCCCTGCACACACAGCATCACCTAGAGCACGTAGTACAGGATTACGTCTAAGTCGATTTGGAAGATCTCCAGAGAAGGAGACTCCACAACCTCCCTTGGCTGCCTGTTCCGGGGCTCTGTCACCCTCACTGCCAAGAAATTCTCCCTTAAGTTCCTGTGGAACTTTTGTTGCTTTGGTTTGTGGACATTTCCTCTAGTCCTATCGCTTGCCACCACTGAAAAGAGGCTGCCCCATCCTCCTCACTACCTCCCTTGAGGTATTGATAGACACTGATCAGGTCCCCTCTCAGCCTTCTCTTTTTCAGGCTGAACAGGCCCCACGCTCAATACTGGGGCCAATGCTGTTTAACCTCATTAGTGACCTGGATGATAGGACAGAGCACATTTTCAGCAAGTCTGCAGATGATACTGCAGTGGTGGCAGGTGATATCCCCAATGTTTATACTGCTATTCACACTGCTATTCCTTTATGGTTTTGTTTGTTCGTTTTCCCCACAGCTAGCTTACATTTATTTTAGGACTGAAGAGAAATAAGTCTTCTGTCAATTAGGTAGTACCAGCTTACCAGTCTAAGTAATATTCTCCCAAGTAAAAACCACTTCTTTATATTACTGTCATTTGATTTTTCTGCTGTCATACTCACAACTAGTCCTTTGTGGTGAGGAAAAATATAAAAGGTGATAAAAGAAGCCTCATAATTCTTAAATGCAAAGAAGTGAAAAGATCAAGCATTACTTCAGGTATCCTACGGTATATTTAAAAAACAAACAAAACCAAACATTTTTGAAAGACAAGAATTCAAACACGGCACAGACAAGAAAAAATGCAGAATCACATTCAATTTCTAATTCTATATAACACGTGGAACCTTTCATGAAGAACTTCTACCTTGCATTTTATTCACAATGTTGTATTTATAGTTTGTGCTTATCGGTTTTATTCTTGAAACTTCAATTACTCTTATGTACACTTATAACCTTTCCAAGTTCAGCACCCCATACAAAGCAGACTCTAGCCTACTCTCAACTCCATCCTCACTCTTGTTAAGGAAGAGACTGAGTACTTCAGCACCGCGGACAGATCCAGATGGACAACATCTCCTGCCACATCTGCAACTGCCAGAGCTGAGTTTCAAAGAAGATGAGACTACTGTAAGGTGGGTTCAGAACTAATGGGGTACTTGTATTGGCTGTCCCAAAGTCAAATCTGCTATTCTTTCTGGAATAAATCGCTGTTAAGACAACATCTTAAAAAACTATTTGAGAAAAAAGGTCACGGGCCAATCAGTAAGGAGATGTGGAGACACAAGTTCCCATGTTTTTATCACTCATATCCACTTAGAGTTCAGTACCTGCTTATTGCTACAGTTCAGTACCTGCTTGCTGCTGCACGTTCAAGACTGGAGGGAGGTTTCGGGTACAGTCCTATCTGATCTGCTCTAATAAAATATTGGAAGGTTTGGCTCGGCTCAGAGCAAGCCGTGAGTTCAAGGACAGGGTGTTTGCAGCTGCAATCAAACTCAATCATCCAATTTTAGAAAAATCTTAGCACTTAAAATACAGTTTCGTTTTTGAAAAATACTAATGTTCATCTATACTTATTTGAAAACAAGCTTTAGACAGCTGTTAATAATGTTATATTAAGTTTCTCAGTCCAGGTTCATCGTAAATCCACTTTGTGCTTAGTATTTTACCTTCTTTTACATATTTTTCCAGTACTTTTTGAAATGTCATCCACGCAAAATACTCCAGAGCACTTTGAGGTCTCCTTTATCCATTTTCAAGCCAAGAACTATTTGCCTGCTTGCTGCTAGTCTTACAGAACATTATATATCTTCCATTTTCCAAAATAATCACTAATCACAGAATCATGGAACCCTTAAGGCTGGAAGAGGCCTTTAGAGATCATCTAGCCAACCCCTCTGCACACGCAGGGTCACCTACAGCACATTTGACAGGGTGGCGTTCAAGCAGGTTGGGAAGATCTCCAGAGAAGGAGACTCTACAACCTCCTTGAGCAGCCTGTCCCAGGACTCTGTCACCCTCACTGTCAAGAAGTTTTTTCTCAAGTTCCTGTGGAACTTTTGGTGCTTCAGTTTGTGGCCATTTCCTATTGTCCTATCACTGGTCACCACTGAAAAGAGGCCGACTCCATCCTCCTCACTCCCTCCTTTGAGGTATTAATAGATACTGATCAGATCCTCCTTCAGCCTTCTCTTTTTAAGGCTGAACAGGCCTAGTTCTCTCAGCTTTTGCTCATAGGGCAAATGCTCCAGGCCCCTGATCATCCTCGTAGCCCTGTGCTGGACTCTCTCCAGCAGCTCCACATCCCTCTTGTACTAGGGAGCCCAGCACTGGACACAGTGCTCCAGATGCAGCCTCACTAGGGCTGAGTAGAGGGGCAGGATGCACTCCCTCGACCTGCTGGAGACGCTCTTCTTAATGCACCCTAGGATCCCACTGGCCTTCTTGGCCACAAGGGCACCCTGCTGCCTCATGGTCAACTTGTCAGCCATCACAACACCCAGGTCCTTCTCAGCAGAGCTGCTTTCCTAAAGGTCACTCCCCAGCCTATACTGATGACTGGGGCTATTCCTCCCCAGATGCAGGACCTTGCAGCTGCTTGAATAGCTATGAAATTGCCTCAGACAGTTTCTCTCATCACATAAAGGGAAAGTTTCACCTGTTTGTGTAAACATGAACTACTTTCTAGCCTGTTCTTCCCATATTATTGCTTTCACCACTGATGATATTTGTTTTAACGTATCATACAGAAAAGGCTACCTTGGCTACCAGATCCGCACCTGACTTTTTGGCCATACAGCATAAGAGTAGGTACTCTGCAGCTGATCTACACGGTGTATTTTGCTTGCTCCATATCTTCAGGAAGCTGGTAATTTCTTTGATACTTGATTACACAGATGGACAATAGCTCTGTTATAGGAACATTAAAATAACTATAATCTTCTGGACGTCCTAGTCTCCCAGGTCATTTATTTCATTCTCCAAAATGCTTCAGAACAGATGCAAATGTGGAACCAAGCTTCTAATCATCTCGATAGCAAATGAATAATGGAGAACCACAACTGACACAGATCAATGTACTCACTGGCAAGAAACTTACTATTCACTGTCTTTTAGCTCTAGAATTTTCAGTATAAGGCTCTGAAGACATCTCAAACCTGTGCAGAAATACTTCCTCTTTTGTCATACCTTAAACTAATTTATACATATATCACAAATCTCATTTATAGGGCACCCAGACTACTGCCATTATCAACTGACAAATGTGGTAAACAAAGTCAAAGGAAAATCAACTTGCCATAAGCTGGGACAAACAAGCAATGCGTTACTAAAGCGAGTTAACAAGTAATGGACTAATCAACACATCGAGAGAATGTTTTACACCTAGAAAATAAAGTAGTAAGAAAAAATAAGGGGAATCTGAATGCTGATGAGAAGAGACAGCAACCATGAAAACAAACACTGAATACCTTAAAGCGTATTCCATATACAAGTTTCTGTTTGTCTTGTACCCTATTTTGGTATCTATCTTTACTGACAGAGACATAAGCTTCAGCTGCCTTAGTTCCACTAAGTAGAGGATTACTTCCCCCTCCCCAGAAGCAACTGAAGCAAGAATTCCCAGGTACCTCTCACATTTATTAGTGCTCCAAGTGTCCTGCCGGTGATTCAAACTTCTTTGAATTCTCCAGTATGATCTCAGCACTAATACTCCAGTTGCCAAGAATTCTCACATCTACCACGGAAAATCGCCTTGCAACAACCTCCATAAAGTAAATGCATGAAATAAACATCTCACCTAAGGAAAACATTACATACTTCCTACAAAGTCGGCATTCATGTCACTCAAGGAAGCTATATTATTAAATAAAAGACATTCAGAAAAGATGCTCGAGCACCAAATGCAAATCTATACCACTTAACTCTTATTTCTCTCCTTGACTCTCTTTGGGACTCCTCCATCTAGTTCTCTACAGCACAAACCTGCTATAGGAAAGATTAATCCTAATCAGTGCAACAGTGATCTATTCATTTTGACTGATCTCAAAAAACATTTCATCATACTCACAGTCACCTGAAGCTGTCATTCTACTATTGATCTTCCTTATGATTTCCTTGCTTCACATTCTGCCTTTGCAGACACCTCCTTCCAATGCCTCAGGAGCCAGCACTATCACTCCAACACCCAACTTTCAATCACTGAGCAGTGCCAGTAGATAGCAACTATCGTTATAACAACAGATCTTCAACAACAGATCTTCAAACTTTAAAAAATAATTGTTCATAACACTTGTGATAATTCTGATCAATATTCTACAAAGACCTGAGGCTAAGGGAGCGATAATGCATTTACATAAAACGAAACCTGGCACACAATCATACATTATACAAATATATATACACTCTCCCAGTGTAATACAAAACTAGGACTTTGCAAGAACTATCAAGCTTTATGAAGTATACATGTACACAGAGTCATTTGTACTGTTTTCCTCATACTTCCTTCCTAAAAAAAAAAGGAAGTTTTACCTATGGATTACAAAAAGACAGAAGCCAAGAATCTATGTTTCTGAAGATATAAATACACCATTTAAATTCCTCCACTGTAACTTTGCAAGAGACTCTACATGACTCTTCAGAGAGCCTTTTCAAAAGCTGTAGCCACTGGTTAGTACCCCAGTTATTAAAATAACTCTGACCACATGCTTGTTCTGCAGATCAGTTTTACTCTGTGAAACACTTAATGAAAAACACCTCTCTGAAGCAGTTTTTTGATCTTCCCTTTCTCTTTGCACACTTGCAGACAGGATAGACAAAGGCAGTGGTTACAGCTGCTGCCAAAACTCACAGCCAGAACTGCTGAGTAGCACAGCAGCTGGTCTGCAAAGCTGCTAGGCAACACAAATGCATCCACTCAGTATTTTGTCTTTTCAGCTCCACTCGTAAGCCCTTTATTGCTATTGACAGCCCAGAGACCCAATACCTGTTTCCAATAATGTAATAACCACATCTTCCAACTATAGCTCTGCTGGAAGAACCATCTGCTCAGCACTCCACATATTTGTTCCCTGTGACACCTCCTGGCAGAAGACAGACACATATACCTCAAATGGAGATCCTTCCTACTCATACTCTGTTTTCCTAAAATTTGCTCTGAAGGTACCTGTACATTACCTACTTTTACTGAAAACTACCAGCAGTAGTATTACTTTTCACCAAGGGGATCCTTTGTTTTGTAAAGGAATTCAGTTGTGGGAGGGAAGGGAGAGAAGAAAAAAAAAAAAAAAAAAAAAACACACACCTCTTCCAACTTCACAGGTAGGTCCCAAACAGCATTACATTACACAAAGCACAGTTGAGCTTTTCCTCAGCTATAATTAAGGCTTGACAATTTTTGCATTATGATTCTTATATTATTTTAAATGTTTTAAATAGTTTCATTTGGTAAGCCTGAGATGCAGTGCTTGATGAATTCCACCCTTTTTCACCCTTATTTTTTTTTACGTGTGCAATAGCTCAACCCTCATTCTAACTGTCTGCCCTCTAAATCATTATCAACCACAACCACTTCAATTTCTTTGAATTATTAAATAAATATTCTGATGTGAACTTTTATCTCTGCAAATATAAAAGAAAAATCAGGACCTCAACAGCGTATCTACAAATGGGAAAAAATAAAAGTTAAAAAAAATATTGCCACCTAAAACCTGTGAGTAATGAATACCAACTGCAGTCCAATTAAGATAGGCTTAAGGAAAAAATGAGGCAGACAAGTAGGCCAGACTAGATTAGGCTTTTAAGGTTTCTGAAAAGGTTAAGGAAAACTGAAAACTAAAGGAGACGGATGGATTTGAGAGAACACTGGGTGAGGAGGAGTAAGGAATTAACTAGAAGCTATAGAGAGAGTTAAGATATCAAAGGAGAGATCTGGAAGATGGGGCAAGGCAAACAGGCACATTACCCCGGTCTGGAGCTCCATTTCACATCCACTGATTCACAAAGAGTAAAAGGCCACCTGCCTGTCTGTTACTTTGGCCTCCGGGCTGCTATCTGGAGGTCTGAATTGCATGTCTTTCTTATGCTAGACTTCTCAGTTTATAACCCAGAGCTGGTTTTTTTTTTTTTTTTAAGCTTACAACATCTATCTGTATTGATTTTTAAAAGTTTGCAATAATGTTATTTTTTTTCTTCAAAACTAAAATTTGAAGGTTTGGGAGGTGGATTATCCAGGTACCTAGAATATCCTTTCTAAACTTCTCCAGTACAATATGAAATCTAAAAACTGCAGAAATTATAATGAAATTAAAGCCAATCACACAAGTGAAATGGAGAAACTATGATGGGGGGGAAAGAAAGTGCAGAAGAGTGTTTAGCAATCTCCCTTTAAGCGCAAACAGTATAAAAATATCTTGTATAAACAAAGAGAACATGCAAGAAGGTGTTCCTGAAGCGTGTTCTCTACACAAGGAGAAGGATATCTCAATAAAAACATGGAAACTGTAGGTTTGTCTCTACATAATTATCTCATTTTTCATTTATTAGTTGCAATGTTCTAAGCAGTTAGATCTGTAAGACCATGTACACAAAGGAAGTATTCTACCTCAACTCCTCCCCCCCATATTAAAGGTATTTATTTCTCTCACCCTTCTCAAAACCAAACAAAACATAACACAAAGCAGTATTAAAATTCTGCTGAAAGGATTCTAAGTGAGGCTCACTTGGCAGAAGTAACACAATTACCCTGAAGTTGAGAAAACCTGTATTTATTAAGAGAAAGCACTCTGTATAAGGATGCTATCACAGGTAAACCAAATAAATCCTAGTTTGTCTTTACTGAACAGTATAAGACAATCATCAATTTGCAACTGTCAGTGGCAAACACAATAACTTAGATTCTAGAAATAAAATGGGATAAAGAATTGATTGAAGATAAACGGAACAGAGACTTGACCGGTGTAAGAACACCCAAGCATATAAGCATATTTGTTAGAAAGGTATTTTGGCCAGTGGGAGAAAGGCAAAAGCAGGTAAGAGGCAAGTTGTGAGGAAGAGCACAGATAATTCACAGGGAAATAACCAAAATACAAGACAAGAGGTTATAAAAATATAAATAGAAGAATAAGGTCTTTATTTAAGAACAAGATGATCTCAATGTAATGAGAATGACTGACTGTAGATCTGTTTAAGGACGATCCTTGGATTAAAGACTCAGCAATAGTAAAGATGAGTGGTGTTATCAACTGTAGCAAGGACATCGGTCAAGGGAAAAGAGTTCAGGGTTTGACCCTGCTAAGGTTAACACTCTTAGCTTGACATTTTTACAGACTGATGCAGAGCAGGATCTAAATGGCCTAAATATCATGGCAGCAGAGCATGCCAAGAGGCTTTCAGTCTTTTTTGTATTTGCAAAATAAACATTTTTAAAAAAGGAATCCAAGCCTCTACAAAAAACTAGTAGGCTTCAGTTTTTACTTTTTCTACCTTTCCCCTTCATCGAATCTGTTTTTCCCTCACAGAGTAAACTACTGTTCAAAATCCGTTATCTTCGACAACTACGTTTGAGAGCCTCAGTCAAGGATTCTGTGCAGTTACCCTGGATTTGCAAGGGATTAAGTTTCCTTAAGAAAGTCCCAGACAGAATTCTTCCCAGCATTAAAACAGACACATACTGTACTTTGCATCCAAAAAGAAATTGCAAAAAGTTTTTTAACTCAAAATAACAATTTTTAAAATTTCTTATTTTAATTCTAAACAACAGCTGGATTATAGTATTTTATGTTAAAGAGCTAAAAGCATTCAATAAATTTCTAAATTCAAACCAGTTAAAATCCTGTTAAAAGAAAGTTAAAAGAAAAAACACAGAGCAGGCAGGCAGGCATATAAAGCTCAGTCATACAATTTTGATATAAATGCAAGAAAACATTCAAGAAAACTTCCATCTGATCTTTTTTGTAACAAAGATGACGCAAACAACGGCTCCCTAAAACATTTTAAATGTCATCTTTTAGATTCCTGCTAGGATAGATACATAATATAGTCCCCACGTGCATATAAAGCCACATGTAACACAAAGCCTGTTTATAAATCTTAACCTGATCTTCCTTGCACCTTGTTCAGGTGAGAAGGCCAACTGCTTCCATTAAGCACCAAAGACATTTAGTTCACCACAGAGCAGAGGCATCACAACAGCTTCCACTGAGCCATCTCAGAAAATTGCTCTGACACCGCTTCTGAGACATCCATCCAATGGCTTAAGAGTATTTGCCATCTTGCCATGAAAATGGCACAGGCAGGCAATGAATCTTGGCTTGAGGAGATCTAAGCCTAGATTCCTACTTCACAGAAATTCAGTTCAGGGATTTTGGAAAAGGTCTTCTCTCCACTTTCTCAAACTCAAACACCTAAGCAAAAATTCTGGATTGGAGAGAGAAAAAATACACAGAAAAAGAAAACGCACCACATACAAACAAACAAAAAAGTCACAAATGAAAAATAAGGTATTTCATTAATCTAAACAAAGCATCAAAGTTACCCAGGGACAAAGAAGCTGCATTATATCTTCTCCTTCCTAAGCTGTGTAACAGGTACCAATTTGGAATCATGCACTAAACAATGCAAAAAAAAACCCAAAAACAAAACAAACAAAACAAACAAACAAAAAAAAAACCACAACAGCCTAAAGTACTCACAGATCTATCAAGTACAAAGAAAAAAGCATCTTGCAGTTATGACTGCACTACAAATTGTGTGATTAAGTCCATCAGCACATTCACCTACCCGCAGTGATGCAGAGCCACATGCTACCTTTCTGAAGTATGTGCTACTAGAAAGAATGGAAGTATATTACATACAAAATGCAGACATATAAGCATATGCAGATAAATATGCTAGCACAGCTAGTTAGATCACAGCTAGCCCATTGCCCTGTTGTGACAATTTCTAGTATGGTCTTATAGAAGGGAGGAATGGCAGGAGGTCAATGCCCATAAAAGATCACTTAACAACAGGACTACTAGAAACACTACTACTCCAACCAGCACCTCAGTCGCAAACACTGTTTATGGCAAGCTGGTAGGAAAAAGACAGAAATACAACAATACATGAGAGATGATGCAAGGGACCAAGTGCCTGAAGTTACGACAGGAAATGGAAAGCAGTGTGCAGAAAAGTGTTTCTGTATGAAAGTCCCTATTACTGACATGTCATAGATGTTCTTCATAAAGACAAATACTCTAAATGTGCAAATGTGGCAAAATATATTTGGAGGCACATGCGGAGGCAAGAATATACTAAACATCTCAAAAAAAAAAAGGATAACATACTAGAAACCTAATTTCAGTGACAAAGTTTTCAGGAAACCAAATGCCCATTTACAACATTTGTTACAGCTAGGAGCAGGGGACGGTTAACTTTGTAAAATGCTGCTGCAACATTTGAGTACAGCATAACTTTCACTACCTCTATTTGCCACCTAGCAGACCATTAGCGAGCCAGAGCAGTTAGTGCAGTTGAAACTGAAATGTTAAACTGTTTCCTCTGAGTCAAAAGAGACAGAGATTCTGGAACAGATATGCAGATGGCCTCAAACCAGGAGGTGGAAAAATCTCCCAGAACCACACAGCTCAGAAAGTCTGACGATTATTTAGAATGTTGGACCTCATGGTAAAACCACCAATATAACCTTTAAAAAAAAATCCAATTTCCATTAAACAAAATATCTCTGACTACTTATTGAATTGTCAATTGTGATCCCTCTTGAAATAAATTAGAATAAATAAGTTATGGGTTAAAATATTAGGGAAAACGTAAAACAACTGTTGTAAATTTAACAGGGCAGTTCATCTCCTTCTGGTAAATTTAACAGGGCAGTTCATCTCCCTCTGTCCCACTTTAAGGTTTTGTTTTGTTTTTTTTTTTTTTTAAGTTTGCATATTAAAATACGAAATTCTTAGGAATTTCAGCAGAACAGTCAATACTTCTTTTTATAAAGCAGACATAAGAAAATTTTCTCTACAGAGAAAACAGATTTCGTGTAAATCAAGCTCATACAGAACTAAGACAAGGCTCACAATTCAGCCAGATGTGTTGCCATGGCTGAAGTCTGACATTATGATTACAGGCGTTAGTATGTGTACAGTGACAAAAATATCCCTATCACTAATCTCAAACCTGACATTATTTATAAAGGACAAACAAAGTTTAAGACACATTAAACGTAGCACTTCCAAGCATGCTGAGCCAGCACAATCCTTAAAGGTGGCAACAACATCAAGAGTTGACAAACAGCAAGGATTAATCTAGCAACAAAGGAAAATGACCTAAGTGCAGACTCATGCTTAAAAAATATCTACACAAATTCCAAAGCTGAAACTCAACAGCCAGTACTGGGAATAGAAAAAGATGCAACAACCTACCATCCTCATGATTTATTGTGCTAGAAATAGAGTACCCAAGGCAATTACTATATAAACACTAAAAAAGGCTTACCTAATAAAAATCAAAATGCTATCACAAAACGGTCAGGATACCAATACAAATTTATTAAGTGACATCTTTTATACCCAATTATTTTCCTTTTCCACAAGTGAACACTCAAATGTCACTAATTAACAGCTTGAATGCAGTAGCTGCTGGCAGTTGACCTACAATCACACTCTTCAGCCAAAAAGACCAGCAGACTGCTCTTTTGGAGTTTCTGTTTAATTCCAGCCATAGCTTATAGCTGAACTTGTGACCGAAAAGCAAAACTTCATGTGTGAAGTTAATAAACAACAAACACAAAGTCAACGTACTTTCATCATATGTACAAATTTCTTCACAAACTTCACTATCCTTCTAAATAAGAGGCGGAACATTTGACTACACAAGCAGATAAAGGTGCCTTTTAGCATCATTAGACTTAAGAGATTTTCTCCTTTGTGAAAATTTTCACAATCAACAAAACCTGAACATGCTCCACAGATTCTATTTTTTGTAATTTCTCAAACTGCATATATACTAACTCATTCAAAGTAGTCTCATAAGGAAAACACAATTTGCCCTTTTAAACATTTTAAAATATCAGTACATTTGCCACAGTGTTTTGAATCCTGAATTTTCTTATCACCTTGATTTATTAATAATTTTGCAATGAAGCAGTTTACTTGCTTCTTTCCAGCTTTCATTATAACTGTGTTTTCCATTCTAACACTGCATGAATCTAAACCCTGTTGGGCTTAATTCCGCTATCTACTACAGTGTCTTAAATTAACCACTTTGAATAAAAATGATAACTAAAATGCATGGGGTTTACTTGTTATTTAATCCAGATTAACCCATAGCACAATAAATTCCACTTATTATATTCCACTTAAAAAGCCAGCTGACTGCAAATCAGATCTCCTTTTCTGAAGTATAGGTGAAATTAATGCAAGACTCAACAGCCCACAATTGTCCAATAAAATACACCTTTAAGTTTATGCACTGAGTATACTTCATCTATTTTTCATAAACAATATTTACAAAACATTAGCAATGAAAACAAAAGCAACAAACTTTATTTTATGGAAATAAAGAGAAACAATGCAACAAAATATTTTACAAAAAAAAATCTCTATTAGTTTTTAAGTATAATCATTTTTTTCAAACACTACCAACCCTCAAGGAATAATAGTTCAATTAAAATCTCAAGCCAACAACTGCTAACAGTTTTGCAAAGGCTTTCTGCTATACCAACAACCAAACTGAAACAAATCTCATGCATCCTAGTATACTAGACATGGCTTCTATGTTATTTTTTTAAACTGACCCTTCCCTAATGAAATTCGGGAAATATAAACATTGAGAACATTCCAGGACCAAATCAGCATTGCATTTTTCAGCAAGATGTAGAGGAAGATTTATGCATTTCAAAGGTGATCCTAAACATTAAATTAGTGATCAGCTTGATCCAAAGGATGCATAATTTACAACTGAGAGTGCAGATGAGCTGGCCTACCTCCAAAATAATCTTTTATCATGGAGTACAAAGCAGCTGGCTGCTGTTTCTTCAGCCAAAGTGGCTACAGAAAAAGTAGCAGAAAGTCAATAACAGGAATCCTACATTCCAGTCATCACTGGAATTTTCCCTCATCTCAAGGCAAGGCACTTCATAACTTAATTTTTTTTTCCAGCTTACAGAGAAAAGCTTTTTTCCTCTGAAGAATTGAAAGAGGCAAATCTAATAAAGGATGAGCCAAAAAGGTAACCCAACAAAATAAATAATTGATATTAAAATAATTGATAGCACATTTCAAGTGAACTTCAGGTACAGAACAAATTAAGAATTTGAGGACTGCAGTAGAATGACATTATCTTTAATAATAAGAAATATCAGAATTATGACCAAGAGAAGAAAATTGCCCTCAGAGCTAGGAGCAAGTTTCATCATTAAAAATACATGGTTTTCTCTCTCTTCTTTCATCACCTTCAATAAATGCTGCTATACCTGTGACATCTACAGAAACTAAGGTACAATTCCCACTAGTAATTTAAAGCATATGAAACTAAAGAAGAATCTATTCAGAAACAATTCCTCATAACAACTATTATAGCTGTTCTGTTTTCTTTGGAAAAGAAAATGATGATTTTTTGGTTAGGATCATTTGATAAGCTGTTTAAACAGATTGGAAAAACATTCAGACATGGGTAAGAAATTATTATGATTTTAGAATATTGTCACAATAAAGATCAAAAATTCAAGTTGGTCAAATTATGTAAGAAATTTATTATCATGTAGGCCATGAAGGTATGACAGATTTATGAATATACACAAATTTGGAAAAAAAAAAAAGTTTCCCAAAGAAAACACTACCCCTAACTGTTATTCCAACCACGTATGCTACAGAATTAAGAGAAAAAATGAACTGAGAGTTTAGGAAAAACCCTGAGACACACAGGGTATCTGTGCATCAGTTGCACAGATCAGTTGCACTGCATCAGTTGCACAGTTGCAAGTCAGTCGGATAGCAGTATTTACTAGGACTATGTTTAATGTCCTGCAGCAGAAATACTATTCACCTAAAGACATCAAAATAGGAAATTCAGAAACACTTTCTAGCTATCTTGCTCTGTAAATACACAGCTTCAGGGGAAAACAGGTAGAAGTGATGTTAATTGTTTGTAACACAGAGCACACTTCGTTTCATCCACTCAACACCAAGCATAGGAGAAAGACAATATTCTAATAACATGAAGGTTTATCTGCCTTCTAAGCAAGCTCATACTTCCTACTAGTGTTTTACAGACCTTCATGGCTACACCAGCTATTATGCAACTATCAGTCATTTTCATTACTTTCAGTAGCCACAAAACAGAGATTATAAATTAAGTATACTCAAATTAGATTTATCTTTCAAACCAATCTTCACTTAACAAGTAAGTTTTCCACAGTTAATAATACCATCTGACCAAAGATTACAAGATCAGACACTGCCTTCTGCTTTTCTTTCATAAACTATTCATAAACTATTAAGCTGGCACTAGTGACCAAAGAGGCAGTTTCTCTCAAGACACCTGTCTATACCGAAACTCCCATGCAATCTTTCCCCTCTCACAAGCAGCAAAATGAGCCAGATTGGAGAATTAATCTGGATTAAAGCAAACCATTTTTGATGAGTTAATTTTAACCCAGAGTATGTCTCTAATCTAGTACTGCAAGAGACTATATCTATAATTGTATCAGCACTGCAAGGGGAACAAACAGAGAAACGGAACTGCTTCTTCTGGAGACAAGAAGCATCCATGACACCACAGCCCGTACCACATGAGAAATACAAAGCATCGCTAGCTCTGCTTCAAAACCAGTCACTGCATTCCATTCAACATTTCACACTCTTTACTCTCGTGCAAGCACCCTGCAAATGCAAAATACGTACAATTTATTATATACGTGGCCTTAAATAATCCCTACAATGCTTGTCTATGCATGGGCATTTGGATGCCGCTTTCTAGTTTCTCATAAAAGTTAAGGCCGGGTTTGCAATAAAGCACTGAAGTGTTGGTTACACCACTACAAGGGTGCCACATTACTAGGCACACTTGAAGCAAAATTCTCCATCAACACACTGCAGGTAGGTTACACTATCATTCTTCAATAGGGTTTTCTCTGAACGCGCAAATAATTTTCTTAGTTAATTTTTAAGCTATTCTGAAGTATTTTTCTCACCACAAACAGAGAGCTAATGAGAGCTTTTCAGATTTCAATTTTCCACGTGACTAAAAATTGAATCAGAACACATGTTACAACAATACTAGATAGATAAATTCAAGATTAAGACAGTATAGGTTATCTGCTGTCACAACTTGATGCAGTCACAAGTTATTTTAAAGCATCTCTAAAGAGGATGTTTGGAAGTTTTACTAGCATTTTTTGACCATTTCTGTTTAAGATTATCAATTCCCTAAAGCCTTAGTTATGATACAGAGCACTGAGCTACAGTGGCAACCACAAGCAGTACTTTAGCTGCAATGAGTACAATAAATAGATACTTGGGGTCAGGATCAAGAGATTAGACAACCAAGTGATTATTAAATATTACTCCTCTTACAAATCCTGTAGTTCAGAATGGCTGTATTCACTAGCTCTTTTGATCTACTATAATACAATGTAGCCAAGACATGGCTAATTCTAGCCTTCAAAAATACAGCTAGAGAGTGACTCTGAATTTCACATTTTCTTTTAATTGATATTGGGTGACAGAGCACTGGAACAGGCTGCCCGGAGAGGTTGTGGAGTCTCCTTCTTTGGAGATCTTTAAAACCCGCCTGGACGCAGCCCTGTGCCCTGTGCTCTAGGTGACCCTGCGTGAGCAGAGGGGTTCAACTAGATGATCTCTGAGGTCCCTTCCAACCTTGGGCATTCTATGATTCTATGATTCTATCATAAGAGTGTTTCAATAAGAAACAGATACAACAATGCAATCTACACTGGGAGTTAAAAGCAAATGTTTTAAAAACGTCAACTAAAAGAAACACGAGGAACTCCACACATGCATATCTAGTATTTTCTACAACAGTAAGTATAAAAAAAAAAAAGCTAAAAAATCCCAAAACAAAACAAATAATAAAATACAATCTCTGAACTTTTTTTTTAAAAAAAGAGAGAGACAAAGTGTCCAAACACCTTTAAACAACCACACGGTTGATTAAAGCATAAGTATCCTTTCATTTAGTGTTTGCATTGCCAAAATTAAGTGACATAGGTCTCAGAGGAGGCATAGAACATTTAAAATAAGTAATAATGAGCAAGGAACTACTGACAATAGGTTTAATGACAATAATGAAAGTACTACAAGTACAAATAGATATTAGTTTCCCTATCACATACTCTGATATACTCAATACTCAATTAAGTAACTCCAAAGATGCCAAATGCCAGTGTTTCAGGTGTCCGTGACATCTCTTGCCTTTGCAAAAAGCAAACTGGGGAAGTTACTTATGCTTTCTAGTTTTCTCCATTGTTTTACTCCCATAAACACAGTTTTTGCAGAGGAAATAGCCCGTGCTGTTCAAGTAACAATGGAGAGACAGAGAAAAAGGAGAAGGGAAAAAAAAAAAAAAAAAAA
>VZSG01000363.1:460851-598747 GCA_013398315.1 Nothoprocta pentlandii | reverse complement strand
TTTTTTTTTTTTTTTTTTTTTTTTTTTTTTTTTTTTTTTTTTTTTAAACCAAGGTAAACACTCTCCTGGTACTATTCTGAGTAATAGGGCATATTACTTTGACTCAAACAATATACCAACCCATGATACTTCCAGATGCCCCCACTATTGCTAGTGGCACTGGGATAAAACACGGTCTTTGGATTTGGCACTTATAGTCAAATACTCAGTCAAGCAATCTGAAACACCTAAACCATTATTATTTTTCATTAGAGCTGAATATTGTTCTTAATTTAGAAAAGTTTTAAAGACGCATGTCTATCATATTCATATACCTCCTAAAGCCTATTGCACACAAACATACATAAGCCAGCAAACAAAATAAGTTTCAGAGGATATTGCTGCAAGCTTTCATGCTTGGATGCAGAGAGCTACCACAAGTATGTTTGATTTCTCTGTTATAAAGATGTCCAGAACTTGACCAGGACTGGTTAGGATCTTGTAGTATTATGTCAGCAGTTGTCGAAAGATGTTCCTCATCCTGCCTAGAAAGACAATATGATATAATCTACTGATTAAGGAGAAAAAAAAATCAAAGTATTATAGAGAGATCTCATATGGATAAGAGAAGAGTAATGCAATTCCCTTGAACCAAAAGCAACGGGGTTAAGAAAAGTACAGTTCTTTAGAAGTTTCCAACAGTGATAAACCATAGCGGGTAGATGACTTGGTGTCATCAGGAGCTTTAGAAAATTACAGTTGCTTTCCAAATCTTATGAGAAAAAAAAAAAATCAGACACTGGTATTCTTTGACATTTATGATGACTCCAGAGGAGACTGGAAGATATTAAAACACATTGTTAGCTGTAAAATGGGCATGAAAATAAGTTGAATACTTCATAGATGAAGGCAGAAAGAAAGATGTATGAGTGAGATAATCCCTACCATTGTGGAAGGAAGATGTGCCAGTCTCAGCAAAACAGTGCAGTGTAATGGATAGAAAGGTGTTTCACCTTACAAGGAGCACACTAAGACTCAGAGTATGTGAGTATAGGGTATGTGCTACAAGTTAGTACCCAGCACATCAGGAAGAAAATTGCAAGGAGTCACTGTATTTTATTGTCCAGTGCTTATATTAGCCTGCTAGAAACATCAAGACATTTCCTTAATATGAGCAACCATTCAATTTATATGAACAGTTCACTAGAAATTGTGAGATAGATTTTATGAATGTGAAGGTAAAACATTATTGCTACCTGCTCAGGGTTGATTATATCGAAAAAAAAAAATCAAATTATTGTTAAAATCACTGTGACTATACAAATTTACTGTTTTAGAAGGCCTAGATCTAGAGACAGGGTAAGTAAGTGAAATATATTAAGAGGAAGAAACAGAGAGAGAAAACTTACTAGCAGGTGGGAATTTCAAATTTTATCTTATTAATTTTAAAAGGTCTTTAAAAGTCAGGAAAGAGGACAACTTAGCTTAAGCTTGTTCAGTTGCAAAATAAAGACAATAATCAGAATTAGACCAACCATGGCACAGGTTAAAATAAAGAAAAAGGTAAGGATACTTCAAGGCATTACCACAGAAAGATGAATGAAAAGAACCTGACGTCAAGGAAGATTTTTGACTAACATGGCTCAGAGTGGAAGAGTTATATCCCAAAGAGGTCAGGACCCATCAGTAGAAATAGTGAGGCTAAAAAATATTAATTACTGTATTGTGGTTGTCTATCTCTGGAAAGTACTTGCATTACCTGGAAACAGACAGGCACTTTTATTTCCATTAATACCTTAGGTAGATGTTAAGAAGACTGGCAGGAATAGTCTTTTTTAAATTAAGTGATTACAGAGAAGTGGCAAATAAAACTCTGAAAGCATTGATTGAAAATCTTGCTGATTCAAAGATTTTCTTTCCTGGAACTTTCTGGTAGTCAAAGATTATAGTAAAAGGGAACCAAAATACTAATTTTGTCTTAGTATTCAGAAATACAACCAGAGTGACAACAATAATTTATGCTTTAGTTATTTTAATGTCAATCTCTAGTCAGGAAATTGAAGAGATTGCAGCGCTAGCGTATCAAGGTGAAATAATATTTGTTAAATTTGCATAAAAGAGGAGGTCTTATCAAATAAATCTGTCTTCAGGAGAAGTAAAAATGTAGAGACATCTGCTGTAGTACTACACAGTATTATGATTCAGAAAACAACAGCATAGAAAGCAATAAGCTGTAAAATAAATGAATTGAGAACTAGCTAATTAACAAGTACTTCTCAAAATATATCAATATATGTGATTTACACTTCCATACAATTTGCTTTTACCAGAGAATAATTTTCTATTATTGTCAGGAAAACAACTCCATTCTTAAACAAAAAATAAGGGCATACAAAAATAGTGGACTTACATTTTGTTTTGTCTTTTTTTTTTTTTTTTTTACAGTCAGAAATATTTAGTAAACTCTTTTTTTTTCCAAAGAATACACTTTTTAATGCAATAACTAAAGAAAAAATGAAGATCTCTAGTACACAAAATAAAGTCTCAGAAGTAGAATATCTCTTTTTTTTTTTTTTTTTTTTTGCTTTTAAGAGAAACAGCAATATGAAAGTAGGCTAACCGTGACAGCTGTCAGCAATGTACAGCTACTGCAATTATACACACACTTCTTTTTTATGAAAAACTAAAAAAGAAATACTTTTTTCCTTGACGACCTACTACTCAGGTCGTCAAGCAAAAGAAAAATAAAACACTGCTATCTTTCAGTTCACACAAAGCCTAAAGCCTCTCTCCTTCTTTTCCTTCCTCTTCTTACCACCAATAACATCCTCCATAATAAATTCATCCCCTATATATTTAAAATAGTATTTTTAATTTATAGTTGATCACTGAGTATCCATTAAAGTAGAATAGGTGGATTATTAAACAATTAGTTTAAATTTTAATTTTGAATTATTTTCTTTTTTAAAAAGTTGTATGGCACATTTACTTAAGAAAAACAGAGAGAACAGAAATACAAGTATGATATTCATCAAAGTTTTATCCAGAAGCAAAGCTAAGCTTTGCAAATCTCTCACTCTGTATTTTCCTTATATCTGTATAAAGGTGTGTAGACAGAAGGATTTGGAGGAATCCATAATATTACTGGTTATATACAGACTTAACAAAGGTTATATCCTTTGTTCCAGAGCCACCTTACAGATGATGGGAGAATAGGACTGCTTGCAATATAACGCTCAGAAATAACCTGAAAGTGCCATGTCTAGCTGTTCCAATTAGGGCAAGCTGACTTACCTCATAGCACTTCCCTCCATTAAAAATAGCTATTAGAATAATAAAATTTAAACAATAAAATATAAAACTTAGCAAGCTACCTTTTGATGAAATTTTGAAGTATTTCTTGCTCACAGCAGTGATATAAATATTAAAAAGAAAAAGAAAAAATGTTATTGGCCTTTGCTAACTCACACCTGGAATACTAGTCAATTAGAAGCTGACTTACAGTCTTCTCTTGGGTACCCGTTCTTGTCACAAAAGGGAAGATTTATTTTATCTAATTTTAGTTATCTAAAGGTTAGGTATCTCAGTCTAATCTGGCTCAACATTTAATTAAGGTGGTAGCATATCTCAGTCTAAAACTGTCAACTAACAACCAATCTCCTCCAGGCAGGATTCACTCACTTTAACCATATATATAATGTATATATCCACTATTTTGCCTACACTACTTAAGCTCTTTCCATAGTGAATGAGAAGAGATGAGCATCTCCGGAGGGCAATCCATCCCACCTGTCTTAAGCACCTGCTTTTATGATGGAATGAATTGCCCTCCAGAGATGCCAACCATATTTTAATTAAAGTTTGAAAGAGATAAACAGTGTATAAAAGCTGTAGACCTCCTTTAATCAGGCAGTTATGATGCTTTTTTTTTTTTTTTCAGTTTCTTTACTCATCTCAATGTGATGCAAAGTAGTTAGATGTGAAGACAGATGTGTCTCATGCTGCAAGTCTTTCTTCCCAAGTCTTTCTTCCTGCGGTGCAGCCATGCTTTCATTTCTTTTTTCTGTTAGAAGGTCATTTTTATTTTGATTAAGCTTTGAATACACTTGTACCTTTAGACAGAGATCTATTTTAGGAGCCAGTACAACCAAAATACCTTTATTTTACTTAGCTTTTAAACTTTAACTCACCCATTTTCATGAGAAGCCGACAGGTGAGCCCTGCCAGCCTGGCATCCTCCATGGAAAAAGACATTTCAATCTTCAAGAATCCTTCTCCCAGCTGCCATCATTTTGTTTTTCACGATACTTCACTTTCAGCTGGAACAGTATCCCAACATAGCCCACAGAAATGCAATTACTAGAAAAATTCTAGCTGCTGTTCATCAGATTAATTTTCTGTTGCACTTTATTTATGTAGGAACTGCTTTGGGGTTGCTTCTATATGTTGCCTGGTCATTGGCTGTAGTACGTGTCAGATACAAGGACTTAATTCATTCCAGTTCCATGCAGCTCTGTAGCAAGATTCCTTTACTTCCAAAATTAATAGTCTTAGTTTTTGCTAGGTTTTTCTTTTTTACTTTTTTATCTTGTAAATTTTCAGACTTTATTTCTGTTGTAGTTTGAGGAATATAGAAAACCGTGACTTTATGAAAATTATATTGATATTTTTTACTGAACCTTGGTTAGTATGTTTATGCTGAGGTTATAGGCCACACAGATTTTTGCGAGTTTTATACATATGAAATGATAAGTTGATCCACTCTTGGAACAGACTTTTCCTAACAATATCGAAGAATGGGCCGGGACTAGCTTTTAAATTTCAAAATCTTCTGATTTTTTTTTTTCCTACCTGACAACACCTCTATATAAAAATTGCAGGGCAGTTACTAAGGTTATTTGGCTTTGCAGAAGTAATGAGGGAAAATTTAGGTTTAAGAAGTTTTCTTTATTTAGAAAAATTTATTTGAATTGAATTGTTGGCATGCTAACACACAGAAGTTTCTTTACTAGCAGAAAGACTTTAGTGAGGACATTCAACAAGACACTCAACAAGAATCAATGATTAAAAAGAGACAGAGAACTAAAATATTTAAAATGTTAGGAAATAAAATAGAGACCACCAAGCCTGATTAAAATTAACTGCAGAAATATAGTTGCAAGCTAGTTTAGTTCAACTGTTTGAGGGAAAATGCAAGACAATTTTGCAAATCATTTCTAAGATTTTTAATTAATCTGTTTAATAAGAAAACCAATAGCTTTCAGATGGAATAGAAATGAGAGAATGGAGCTGGTGGCAAGAAAAATAGAAAACTTTCAAAGTTGCTGAACTTGATCCAATGCTTCATATCTATCTATTTTATTTAATTACACAGAAGAAATACAGTTAGAAGATTTTTTTTTCTTTTTCAATTCTTTCTGCTCTGCAGATTGCACTTCATTCCATAAAACTCAACAATGAGCTTAATCACCCAGCATTTCAGAGTCCCTTTTTATTTCCCAAATGGCATTAAGCAAGTAACTGAATTGAAAATGCAGCTGCCTTTGGCTCTCAACACTCAGTGGGTGACTCAGATGATGGGTAGGCTAATTTGCCATCTGGAGATGCTACTGAGACTCCATGGGGACATGTATGAAGTTTCTGTCTCTTCTCCCATGTCTATAAATGGTTCCTGTGATGACCTAACATACAATTCTGGTAAAAGCCAAAGACTAACCAATGACTTTTCACACTTTCAGTTGGTACCGCGGAAATCATACTAAATCTAAATTTTTTATTTTTTTTTAATAACTCCTGTTTTCTCCAGAAAGCTGCAATAGTTGCATGGAAAAAAAAAATCAACCATTTATTAGTTATAAGGGATTCAGACTCTGGTATTGCATTGTAACCAAAGCCCAAAATTATGTTTCTTACTCAGCATTTGGGAGTTGGAGACACTAATGAATGTAGTGCTCTCTTCTTTACAATATTCATACTTTTTTTTTGCAGTCCTTCAGACCACAGGATTTCCTAAAATTAGTAGAAAGAGAACATTTCAATCTAATTAGAGAGCTCTTTCAATTAGTATCATTAACAGGAGAATTTTCTCCCCTTTCAACAGGAATAAATTAATTGGAATATTTCCCCATGAAAAAGGTTTATTTCTGTTTTCAATCAAATTTGACCTGATGAGGTGATCTGCCTGATGAGTCTCTTCCAGAGCAAGTGACACACATGAGAGTTTCTGGCTGAAGCATGCAATAGCTGCTGCAAGTGGATACAGCTTCTCGCAGGTTATATTTAAGCTATATTCTAGGCCACTGAAGAGTCCTGTGATCTGGACTATGCGCGCCCATGTAGAGGTATAGAGATCAGATTCTCCCTGGAACTAATTTTTTTCTGCCTAACACTCCATTTGGAGAAGGACAAAGTTAAACTTCTGAATTTCTGTAAGAGACAAGAGGAAACTCAAAATCCTTACATTCATTTTTTTTCTGAATGCAAGTCACAATGTCCTTTCCAGGGTTTTGTCATGACCTGAGCTTTAAGACAAGACATTTAATTTACGTGCTTCAAGGGAGAGGTTGAGATGTAACTGGCTCAATATATCATAGGAGATCAGCCTGTTGCAAAAGTACTGGAAGAAGTGACTCATCCTCTACTAAGACAGATTATCTATCTAGCTCTATTCTCCTTGCAGAACACAGAGCTTAGGTCAGTTCTCCAAACATAACTGGTGTCATCTGAGATCCTCTAGAGAATTCAAGATGCTCTGGGTAGTCTACATACAGGAATACCAGGCATGACACAAGTCTACGTGTACTGTTCTTCTTTGGCTGCTGGAGGTAGGGAGAGAAACTGTAGGTGCTTATGCTTAGGCAGCGGAGTCAGGTCCATGTTTACTGTGGAAATGAACACACTTTGAGGAGGAATATTGATCAGTGGGCTGACATGGCACCTTTTGGTCAGCACAAGCAGCCTCTTGAAATGCTTCATGGATCCAGCAGATTGGTCAGCATATGCCAGAGACGTGGACAAGCTGAGATCTGGCAGAGTGGTTAGCACTGTGGTGACTGGGCCCCAGGTGACTTCCTTAGCCACTGTGATCCTAAAGATGATAGCAAACTTACTGTCACATGAGGTAGCAGTGCGGCAAGTGTGATTTTAAGTGCATGATAATGTAGTTGGCCCCATGAGTCCACGTTTTCCTCCACAATAGACAGAAAAACACAAGTTCCTAGGAGGTTCCAGAGAAATAGCTCAAATGGATTTTAGTGAGGTAAAAATGGAAAAAAAATAAATAATTGGGGTAATAATGATCTCACTACAATCCTTTGTGTGGAAATCCTTTGCCCAAGTCCCATGTAAGTTTGAGACTGAGTTTGAGACTCCACTTGGGGCTCTCTAAAACTTAACGCCTCAGCACTGCTGAGTGGTAAAATTTGGCAGCCTGAAAGCGGCTTACTCAAGAACTTCATTCCACTTAACTGGCTGTAAAGGTCAATCTGATAATTTCACCACAGCTCAAGTCATGCAACAGCTGCTCAGGAATGCAAAGAAGAAAAGGGAACCACTGACTTCTCACTCTGCATCCCTCAAAACTCAGTGGTGAGAGTTCTCAGCACATGAGCACATCTCCATTCCTAGTCAGGGTGCTCTGCCTGTGGTTGAGTCATGCAGTTCACAACTGCTACAAACGACTGTTCCTGGCTTGTCAATCATCTCCCTTGCTCTCTAAGGCAGAAAGACAGCAGCATGAAGCTCAGCACAGGGATTAAGTTCAAATTATCCCACTGGACTTTTTAATTTTACTCATGTCTTCATAGGGACTCTGCTAGAAAGAATTAAAAAATACATCATAACCCTTCTGATAAAAGCCACTATTATATTTGCATCCTTGTTACTTCCCTGACTGACTTTGATGCCTTTAGGAAAGTAACTGGGAGGTAATTTTGCAAGAAAGTTTCAGGGAACCCTTGAAGCACAGTTCTGTCCACAGCTATACAGAACTTTGCTGATGAGTGTGTTTTACGGACTCACTTCAGAGGTAAGGAACACAGCATATTAACCTGGAAGGTAATGGAAAAGAGCACCTGATCTATCCTTGAACCAGAGACTGTTTCCATGGGATCATGCTAGCTGAGGAGTATTTAGCCACTGAATGGGAACAGAGTCTGAGGAAGAAGTTAACTCCAATCCAAAATAGCCTTTCCCTTTCCTGAGATGACTAAATATTATGAGGACATGAATGAGCAGATTAATAGGTGGTGCTTATGACTGCATCTGGAGGAATACCAAGTATTGAACAAGAAAGAAAGAGCAGGTTCAGCTGCAGACTGTTTTCAAGATTATGTGTGCATTTGCAGCAGGAAGACAAGCAGTAGTTGGGACTCTGCACATGTCTGTAATGTCTGCAACACTAGGAGCAGAGAGACTGCAGAGACCTCCCACAACTGTCATTATGCAAGTGCTCTTAGTCTGTGTGACCCACTTGGAAGGCAGAGTCAAAACAAGTAGATTGAAGTGAATTAGGATAAAACATTGTCATAAGAATGTAAAAAAGAAACAGCAGAGCAGTTATGGAAATGTCTGTGAAAGTGAGCACCTTTGGAATCCAATTTTTGTGGATCTATGTCTCATTTCTATGCAGAAGCTGATTCTAGACGTGGATACTTATGTAGAGGAGAGATTGTTTAGATTGAAGTCTGTCAGGTTCCTGTCTTTTCTGTGACAAGGAGTCAAATATTACTTCTGCACTTTGGTTCTGGTCAATGCTCCAGGAACCAATTAACTTCACAAGGACTTCTATGAGTCAATACTTGGCAATAAATGTAAAGGAAAGAATGCACATGATGAGATAAGATAGCAATGTCCTACTTGTAGAAACCAAGAAGAAAAATTTCTAAAAGAAAATTTCCCTTGTTCATTGGCAGATAAACTCATTTAGCATAAGTTTATCATGGTGGTAGGTTTCATTTTGGGATTCATTAATTCAGGCTGCTGAACATATCTCCCCCCGACTGGTTTCCTTAGTAATACCTTCCCGGAAGGCAATAAGTAACTGCTGCCACTCAATGCCAGGAGATTTCCTGTTGCTGAATTATACCTATTGCTCTTTTTGCCTTTTAAGGTGGCATCCCTTAAGTCATAGAAAAATCTTGGCTTTTGGTCTAGAACTGAGGAGAATGCCTTGAGAAACCTTGTTCTTGAGGGTAACCACCTAAAGCCTTAGACAACAAGCTTTCTTTTTTTTCTTTCATAGAATAACCTAATGGTTAGTACAGTTGCTACGGAAATGAGAGGCTTATATCATATTATGTCCCTTAGCTGAAATGTCTGTAAACCAAAACTTCCCAAGAGAACGTATCAGACAGCAGAGAATGTGAGGGTATTCTTCAAAACTACAGAGAAAAGAAAAATCTTTTTCTTTCTTTGGGATAGTTAAGAATAGCGGAAGAGGATTTAATTCTTAAACATAAGGAGCAAGGTACCCACTTGTATGGCAGGATACTGAAGTCCAAGTCACAGAAGAGCTTCTGCATCTTGTGCATTTTCAGTAAGTGCTTCAGTTTATCAGTCGTGATTTTTTTTTGTTTTTGCTGGTGTGTGTGTTTATTTGTTGGTTTCTTTCTAATTCTTAGAATATTTTAAACCTACAGAAACATTCTAAATTCACAGTTTATTCTTTGAGTTTTGCACTGATTTGCACTCAAAAGCCTGCAAAGTATTATTTCTCTGGCTTACTTCTTGCAGTGATAGTCTCATGGTTTCTTTTTCTTATGTCTTGGTTGGAAAATGAGGAGAACTCTGGTGGATCTCAGTCCCTATGGGAAGTCAAGCCACAGTCTCAGAGACTGAGCAGAGCTATGCCTCCTGCACATAAAATTCACTGTTATAGGGAAGAGTTCCCTAATGGCACACGACCTTGTAAACCGTTTGTTTTCAATATGAAGCTATAAACTCTCTCCAAGACTCTTGAGTCCAAGAGAACAAAGAGACTGAGTTAATCCATCAGTAACATTGTCTGTCTTATACTACTTGTAATCATAATGAAGAAAATTGCAGCTTGATAATTAACTAGAAAAAAAAAAAAACAACACTGATGATGTTGTGATGGCCTCTGCTAGGGCTTTGAGTATACTTTTCATAGTCATGAGCAATAGGACTGTAACATTTGTTTCAAATATTGCTAATTACAATGCAGTTTTATTTACAAACATTATATGCCCTCATTTCAATGAGCTTTAATTAAATAAAACATCTAAAAAGCGCCATGAATTTTTTCTTCTGAAAATAGCACAAAAAAAAAAAGAGTGCTGCTTTTGAGAAGGATTTTTGCCTTCCACAATTCCAAGACCAGAAAAGCAAGTTTTTCTTTGTTAACATAGCAGTTCTTTGCTGTTTAGGAGTAGGTGAATAGGAGTGGAAAGAAGAAATTGTCTGTCTTCACTAAAATAACATTTCCCTTGTTTCCATTCAGTAGAAAAGAACACAGAAAATCCCAAATAGTAAGCTCTTCTCAGGACTTCATTTTCTGAGTGTTGTGGTCGTCAATTTGTGTTTTAGGTTGGATTAGTTTTATGAAGAGAGACAGAAAAAGTTATTACTTCTAATATTTAGATATATGTAATATACAAGATTTTAGGGAATTTCAGCACCCTGAGGTTTTTCCAGATTTTCCTATTCTCTTGTTAATGTCATTAAGAAATGGAAAAATATGGCATTGGGCATGTTATTTCTTAGGGGTGCATTTAAAATAATAAATTTTCACCCATAGCGAACTAGTACATATATTGCCACTGCTTGCAGAAGCCTTTGAACTCATTTTGTTCATTACTGTAGTGATGATATATTGTCTTTTTTTGTACAGAGCAAAGAAATGGAATCCTTCCCATGTCTTTTCAGATGCATTTTTACCATTTACTTGTGGCTGCTCCTTTCAGGAAAGATTCACTGCCAGGCAAAGCTACCAAGAATTATGCTATATTTCTTTTCATTGTATCAAAGGTTTTATTACAAGCAAAGAAAATGCTACAAATTATTCTAAATTTTAAGGCCAAATATAGCTGTGAATAAGGATATCACCTTTTTAGCAGGTTTCACCATAACTCATTGTTTATAAGTAAGAGAACAGAGAGAATAAGTAAGTTTACTGATAAAAATTGTTCTTTCTGAGCTCAGGGAAAAGTCCCCTTTAAGGAGAAAAACTTAGCAGGGCAGAGGCATCCGTCACGTAGATGGGAATGGAACAGTCCTGCCCTTCCTTCATTGGACATATTTCCCTGTCATATCACATTAATGAAACAGCTCTGCCCTACAGAGAGGAATTGGATATGGCACACGCATGTTTTTGGTAGCTGCATCTTCTGGGGGCTTTGGAGAAGGCGGGGAGATGCTTCTGTGCTGCACAGGGAACGGGTGAGTAAACTGCCAACTCGGTGGCTACAGAGCTGGGTGGTTTAGATCCTGAATCTTCCCATCACAAACTGATGGCTGAAAAATGAGTTAGTATAAATGAAAAACACCCTACAGAATAGCTGTTCTATTAGAATAGAATAGAATAGAATAGAATAGAATAGAATAGAATAGAATAGAATAGAATAGAATAGAATAGAATAGAAAAGAAAATACTTTCAAGAATAGCTTCTTGAAAAGCTTGTCTTGAAAAACTTGTTTTTAAAAGCTTGTCTTAAACTATTTTCCTAGATCTAGGTTGCCTCAGAAACTGCTAATACATATAGATGTATTAGCTTAGGGATTACAGTCTTTCGCTGTAGCTGTCTGCTTGAAAGGTTTTGACCTGTTGTGCAGAACTTGCCCTGTATGTTAAATAGAGAGATTTTCTAAGCATTATTTTATTTGATATTAATATTTTTGAACTATTAGCTTTTCAATATTACATGCAACAGACAACACTTTAAAAAGGCATTATTTTTAAAACAAAAATGGAAATATTAACATCTGATGTTAACATAAGGCTCATTGCAATACAGTGCAGTTCATTGAAAAACAGCTGTCGAAGATTTGGAATTTCTTCATAAATGACTTTTTATAACTAATACACAGTCAAAATCTAACTCCCCAAATTTAACATTTTAAATGGGCAGTTAAGTAAAATTATAAATTTTGATTCAATATATGGCATTGATAGACATACTTGCTAATAGAATAATCCTTTTTAAGGTTTTTACATGAGAAAATGAGATATCAAATTCTCACAGAATTCCAAATATTAATCAATTGTATAATATAATCACAATGTAGTTGCTATTGATACTATTTATTGTCTGTAGCTACTACAGAAGATTCTGATAACCTCTTTATTGTCTTGTACAAAGATCATGTTAAATCATTTTGTGGATGTCTCTTCATTGATTCTCAGTACATTTCTGGAAGAAATTCAAATGTGTGTTTAATTAGATGATGAGATGATTATCTATAGTAGTCATCTGATTCAGGTAAATGAAGAGACAAGAGTAGTTTTTTCTTCATAAATGACCTTCAGCTTTACAATTTGTGTGCTTGGTTCTAGGTAACTTAAATTTCTGCATCTTCAGGAAACTCAAAGGGATTGTTTGTTTTTCCAATATCCATGGGAAGGGAAAGGCGTTAAATGTTAACTCATTATTTTCGATTGACATGTTGGTGGATAACTGACAAAGAAGTACAAGAGGCACATGTGTAGAGTAGTAAACGAAAGTGAACTGTTAATGAGTGCTAGGGCAGGAATTAATGCTTCTTCTAACTGAATGTGTGCAAGTTTCAAACTAGAATAATTTGTTTTTAAATATGTTTTTCAAAATAATCAAAATGGTGAATTCTTGCTTTGTTCTCTATTTTATGGTCCAAGAAACATTATTATTATTTAATTGGCTTGTTTGTGTTCTGTATTGATTGTATAAAAATTAAAGGTAAAAATAGAGATATTTGGAATTTAGAATATGTGCTTAACATGAAATAAGTACTTAACTAAAACCAAAATGCTAAAATATTTTGTGACCTGATTTTGGGTGGAAAGAGAATATTTTTACATTTTTATGTCAGGATAGACATATATAATGAGTCTAATAAGAAGTGAGATATTCATTCGTCTGTGCTAAACCTACATAACAAAATTCTTGGTCAAAATTCCTAGTCAAATGAGTCTTACCATTCTGGTCATGCTGGATGTTATAAATCACCAGGTCTCATTGAATCCAGTATTTTAGAAACCCGAAGAAAGGCATTGCTTAGTAATCTGGGCACTATACTATGAATCAGGAATATCCTTATTTCGTCTTAGCAGACTTGAGTGCTATCTCAAATTAGCTAGTGTGGGAGCTATTATGAATCAAATGGGGGGAGCTGTTGACAGTGTAATGTTCCTTTTCATTTTAGAGTGTAGCAGTATGCAAGAGTGGGAATACTATGTCCTATTACGATCACTGTTTTACTAAAAGTTCAGATGAATGAATGATGCATGAAAACAATAAGAATGGCAGGAGATTTAGAGAAGTTGGTCTGCGATCCATCTATCATCTTTGTAAGGTCATGATGGCCTAAGAAGGTCCCTGATGACTCAGAAAAGGCAGATGTTAAAGGCACCATTGAAAAAGGCAAGGAAGCTTGCAGGGAGTTATAGCTCAGTCAGCCTTCCATCAGTATCTAAGAAGGTTATGGAGAAAGACCATAGCTGGAAGCTATTTCCAGCTAAATGAAGGTCAAGAAAGTGGTTGGGAACAACCTGCATGGATTAACTAAGGGCAAAGTATGTTTGACTAGTTACCCTCTGTGATGAGTTTGCTGGCTTCGTGTATGGGATAGATGGAGCAGTGTACATCATTTACCTTGAACTAAGCAAGTCTTTTCACATGGCATCGTGGCATCTCATAGCACACTTTTAACATAGCCAGCAGATATGGACTGAGCGGACTACAAACTGAGTGAAAAGCCACCTGGAACACTAGGTTTAAAGCATAGCTTTGAATGACTTGAAGTCTAACTAACATCTGGCTAACATAACTACCGTTATGAGTGATGTTCCTCAGGAGACAATATTGGCCTTAATACTATTTAACAGCTTAAACAACAGCCTGGATGATGGGATAGAGTGTAAGTATCTGAATGACATGAAAATGAGAGGGACTGACCCAGCATAAGGGAATTACTAGCTACTTGGATCAACCTTGACATGAGTTGACAGAAACCTCATGAAGTTTGGTAAAGACAAATGTAAAGTCTTACATCTGGGACCTCAGGCAGTAATACAGGCTGCTGAGGTAAAAGTAGTGCAGAAAAGGACCTGGAGGTGATGGTAGACACTAAATTGAGCATAAGTCAGAAATATGCATGGTTGGCATAAAGACCAATATCATACCAAGGTACAATAACAAGAGCACTGTAACAAGCCAACGGGTCAAGGGAAGTCTTTATTCCTCTCTACTTGTCACTTTGAAGGACATGCATGGAGAGTTGTCCAACTTCGAGTGTCCCAGTAGCAAGGAGAGTCCAGCAGAGGATCACTAAGATGATTAAGCAGCTGCTGTAAAGTCTGAGGGAAGAGAATTTTCTTCAGTCTGGAGAAGAGAAAGTGATAAGGGAAGCAAATTGCTGTCTTCAGTGACCAGCAGGAGCTGAAGGAGCCAGACTTTCTGAGACATTGACAGCAAAAGGACAAAAAGGAATGGTCACAAGTTACTAAGGAAAATTCTTAGAAATAAAGAAGAAATATTTTAGAGTGAGAGTGGTTAAGCATATTAACAGGTTGCCAAGAGAGGTCATGAAATTTCTGTGGTTGGAAATTTTCCTGAGCAACCTAATCTAACTTTGAAGTTAGTTTTGAAGTTAACCTTTCTAGGGATAAATCTGTCAATATGTTCCCTTCTGGAGTAAGGCATCTAAGAAATGCTCCACGGAGAGGGACCTGGGAGTCCTGGTTGACACCAAGGTAACCATGAGGCAGCAGTGCCCTCGTGGCCAAGAAGGCCAATGGGATCCTGGCCTGCATCAGGAGGAGTGTTGTCAGCAGGTCAAGGGAGGTGATTCTGCCCCTCTACTCAGCTCTGGTGAGGCTGCACCTGGAGTACTGTGTGCAGTTCTGGGCTCCCCAGTATAAGAGGGACGTGGAGCTTCTTGAGAGGGTCCAGAGAAGAGCAACCAAGATGATTAAGGGACTGGAACATCTCTCGTATGAGGAGAGGCTGAGTGAGCTGGGCCTGTTTTCTCTGGGGAAGAAAAGGCTGAGAGGGGATATGATTAACATGTACAAGCTCAGGAAGGGAGAATGTAGGGAAGAAGAGGACAAGCTGTTTTCATTGGTGGCCAGCAATAGGACAAGGGGAAATGGACATAAGCTGAAGCACAGGAGGTTCCATCTCCAGGTGGGGAGGAACTTCTTTCCTGTGAGGGTGACAGGGCCCTGGCACAGGCTGCCCAGGGAGGTTGTGGAGTCTCCTTCTCTGGAGGTCTTCAAAACCCACCTGGATACCGCCCTGTGCCACATGCTCTAGGTGCTCCTGCTTGAGCAGGAAGGTTGGACTAGGTGATCTCTAGAGGTCCCTTCCAACCTTGAATATTCTGTGATTCTCTGATTCTGTGATTCTGTGAAAGGGAATTCAGGAAAATCAGTGTGTGGCAACAGAAAATGAACAATAATAAATGTGTTATCAGCTTATAGGAAATTTATCCATCAGTGCCTAAACTTCAGATATGGACAATTTCCCATCGTGGTGTGAACCTGTTGCAGGAGCTGTGTGTCTATGCACATTTTGTAGAGTACAGGTAGAAAGCAAGGTGTTGTATTTTCTTTCTCTACTCATCCGCTCAGTTGTTGCTACACTCAGCAAGGTTATAGAAGATATCATGAGAATTAATGCTGAGCCAGCATTTCTTTTGTGCTTTAAAGATAAAAGGCAATATAGAATCCTAATTATCATTACTAATTAGCATCACACCAAACTTGACTCACGGACTGGTTTTTCAAGTCCTGAAAGAGTTGTCAGCAAGCTTCTGAGAAACTTGCAAAACTTTTTACAGACAGAAAAAGAGAGTTGGAAAATATTTATGTAAAGCCAGTGCAGAACTTTGGGATTATCTACTCTGACTCTAACCAGGGTAAATACAATGTAAGGAGATTCAGAGGTAGGCCTCTCATTTTCAACTACCAAAAAAATAACCATTAAACAAATGTAGTGTGGACTTGTACAGTTCTGTGAAATCAAAAACCTTTCTTTCCAAGACCTATCCATAGGGAACCTGCTCAATATGTATCATTAATTCCCTGGCTTCTACCTCTGTTATTATACATGTTCACATTGCTGAGAATTTTCTTCAGCTATAAACATTGAACCCTTGCTTATGGAATACAAGTCATCTAGCTATGGCTGCCTGTCTTTCTTTTTTTTTTTTTTTTAATGCAGATGGGATAGTATTCATTCTACCTTAACTTTAGAGCTGTTTGAACTGGGAGTCTTTGCTCCGCTTTTAGTACATCTAGATGTAGATAACCCAGGATCTGGAATCTGGAGATGACCACCAATTCAGATGACTATATGTGAGTGTCCACCCCAGCGTGAAATTGAGTCCATTGACAGGACAAATTATGTCTCTACTGAAGACAATAGAAGCCTTCAATTTTATCTTATCTGCAGATGACCTACATATTACGGATACTAAAATTTAGGCAAGTTGAATCCCACCTGAGGATGTTAGTTTTGCTAAGTGTCCCTATTGGCCTAATCAGTTACTACTGCACTGAACAAGCCGAATACACATCAGAAGATTCAATCTCTCCTCAAAAGTATAGTAAAAAGACCTTAATGTGAAATAGAGTTGTCAGTGGTACCTCTCCTTGTGTAATGACTGAGTGCCAATGCTGTATTACCCTGTCACACACTAGTGCAGACATTGGAGTAACCGAGTTGATGGGTTGAACACCGTCCTTCCCTGCGGGGGTTCAAATCTACATCTCCGGATAGTCAGCTTAAACATCAGATAGTCTATTTTGAGACCAAGTGTTTTCCATTGTTTTGTTGAAGGGGTGCCGGCTGTTGAAACAGAAACTTCCAGGTTTATTGCTCCATAAGTGAATGCTTTCTTCCCACGAGAACCAAGTAACCATCACGTTGTTTTTATATGAAAAACTATTCCATTCTGTGAGGAGCCTTGATGCCATCGTTTATCACTTGGGCGGGTATTTTCAGCAATTACCTTTTCAGTGATGTAACACTGGTAGTCTGTCACTCTGACATATTTCCAAGCACAGGGATGGCCACACCTGCCTTTCCTGCAGCACCTGAACTTAGCACATATTGCCTATGAGTTTGAGGCTGTCATGTGCAAGGAAAGAGGGATGCTTAGTTTCTCATCATAGCCAGGCTTGAGCCAAATCATTTAGCTCTTTAAGGTAGTTGCATTTCTATGCAGATATTTAAACTCAAAACACATGAGGAACCTGCAGAATTTAGGCAGCTATGCAGAAACTGAGGGCAAAAATGAGAATCTCTGTTTTAAGTTTTTATTTTTTTGTTTATTTATGTTAGTATATATAAGTGCTTTTTAGACCTCTGCCCAAGATATTATAGTAACCACTAAAGATAATTCATGGCATTTGTCTGAAGGCAAAGCTTTAAATTGGAACTGTTTCTCATTCATAAGCTTGCACCTGTGCTTTCAGAGTAAATATATTCCTCAAGCCCTTATTGATTTCTGAGATGCACAGGTCTGTCAGTTAACAAGCAGCCAGGCTTGTTAACTCATGAAAGCTTCCAAGATTTAATGTAGTTCTCTAATCCTTGAGAGTGCAAAAGGACCAGCCCTAGCCTATTAATTATCACTGCCAACACATAATATATAAATCAAAAATAAGGCATCAATCAGAACATTTATTTTTTTAGAAAATTGAGTTATTAGAAAAAAAATATTTTGGCACTGTTCCTGAAGGAGTATGTGGAAAAATCAGTATTACTGTAACATGTAGTCCACAAAAGAGCCTGCTGTGTTAAAGCTCTACAGGCTTTAAAAGCAAATACTATTAACAGCAAAGAAAGGCTATGGGCAATAAACAACCTTTCTAAAGATACAGGTCCCAAAAATGCAGCTTTTAGACATCCGCCTGAGAAGACTGAAATATAAAAATGCTGTATTAGTGACCCTAAACTTATCCTATGCTGAAAGGGAAGAATTTGGAGCTTCAAAATGGAAGCTTGTATCTGGCTTTATGAAACAGTATATCTGACTTCATGAACATGGCGTTAGGTAGCAGTAAGATTTGGAAATTAGAAGCTCAGAGAAGCATCCAAATTCCTGTCTTTTCTCTGCAGTTTTGGTACTCTGCCCAGAGCTCCACAGAACTCAGTTCTTATGATAGAGATTTATAGTTTGAGTTTGCCCTTGTGTAGAAGGGCATATATCTTATTTTTTTTTTCTAAGCATCATGTAAAAGTCACAATCTGTTTAAAAGGAGAGTTATATGTTCAATTATTTCATTCCAATGTCTTTACAATTTGGGGTAATACCTAAGGCTAACTGGAACAGGAACATTTAAGTGAGATGGATTTACCTGTATAGCTTCAGGAGTGTATTTTATTGTAAAATACTGAGTGACCCTTGGAAATGATCACCAAAATGAAAACCAAATGTCACAGTACCAGTTCTATTTGCATAGCTGTCATTCATGTTCTTGCATACAAGATGTTGATAGTTTCTTTTGCACTTTTTATTGAAGTTTTAAGAGGCTAATCAAAGGAATACATGTATAGCATTTCAGATGAGTCCAGCAAACATTAAATTTACGTCGCTTCGGAATGTCCAAATGTTAATCCAGTGTCATTCAGACAAAATCCTGATAAGCTTTTCTGAGAGCTGTCTGCATCTGCAGTATGTTCCAATCCTGGATGCTGTCAGAACTTGAATCAGGATGAAATAAATGTTGAGAAAGCTGATAAATAAACTACTTGCAAACACAAAACAATGATGTACTGCAAAGAAGAGATGGGTGGCCTGATCTATGTTGTCAGTGGAGCTGTGAAAGCTCATTATCAAGTGTGTGTTACCATTTAGAGGGAAAAATAACAGTGTAAAAAGACCGTTCATTAGTCACACATTTTGAAATAGAAAGTAGTACACATCATGAATGGCTGCAGTCATCAGAAATGATCTCTTAGTTCATCTGGAAATGACAAGAGTGACTGACCTCACACTGAAACAAAGCATCTTTGAAGTCACATGGAAGCGAACAACTAAAGATTCAGTCAGATAATACCTATGTTTTTAAACCAGAAGACAAGTCAGTTGAGATAAAGTAGCTAAGATGAATTTCCCCTTTAATCTGTTTTTCTTTTTACTGGTTGTAGAGGGAGACTGGATAAATCATTTACATTAGTTAAAGATAGGTGAGATTTGAGATAGGGATGAGGAATATTATCCCTACCATCTTACAAGGTCCTTAGTATGCATATAGTGTATTTTTGTAAAGAGAAAATTATGATATCTTATGGGGTATTTAATCTGTTGGTTTTTTTTTTTCAATTTTCTATTTGTGGGAAAAAAATCTTGACTTGATTTTTTTTTGATCGAGAAAAATATAAAATATTCCATCCTGCATATCTGTACTATATAGCTCTATCCCCAAGTAGAAAGACAAGTCATTTAGAGGCTAATCTTATCACAGCTAGACAAAATGTATAGACATATATGTCTTAAAGAATAATCGTCTGAGTTCTCTCTGCTGATACCAATGTCTCAGATCTCAGTGATTCAATCCAAAACCTCCTATTTCAGAAGCCTGACCTCACTGTTCAGATGTAGGATACTGAGCAGCATGGTGGCAAAAAATGTTTATTTCAAAGCTACACTACTTGGTGTAAAATATTTTTTAGATTTATTATAGTGTTGAAAAAGAAATATAAGTGGGATTTTGAATACAGCATATTGGTTAGGACATAGGAAGCTGGATACTAGGATTCCAGTTGCTGAATCGTTTATTGCTGCTAAATAAATAGATATGAACTAGTCCTCGCTGTTCATATCTATCTAACAAAGTTCTTATGGATGGGAATACTGTGTAGTAGGGAACATTTCTTTTTTTTCATATTTTCAAATTGAAAGTAGAGGAATGAAGAGAGGGCTTGTTGTGAGTTGAACTTGGGCATTTTAAAAAGGTGCCATATCTTGAGATGTGTCAGTAGGAGTGTATTTTCTTAGGTTCTATTAATGTGAAGTAAGATAGGCTATCCTGAATAACCGGGTAGCTGCAATTCAAGTATATTTTGACATAGCCCTGAATTATCAGCTGAAGATGTTAAATTCTTAAGTCATTGTAACTTCTGGAGGATTGCATCCTGCATCCTGCTGAAAACATAAGCAAAATTTTAATGCAGCGTTACTTTCAAAGAATTTCAGAATCCCAGAATCCCAGAATAGCTGAGGTTAGAAGGGACTCCTTGAGATCACCTAGTCCAACCCCCTTCTCCAGCAGGAACACCCAGAGCACGGGGCACAGGGCGGCATCCAGGTGGGTTGGGAAGATCTCCAGGGAAGGAGACTCCACAGGCTCCCTTGGCAGCCTGTGCGAGGGCTCTGGCACCCTCACAGGAAAGCAGTTCTTCCTCATGTGGAGATGGAACTGCCTGTGTTTCAACTTGTATCCATTTCACCTTGTCCTATCGCTGGCCACCACTGGGCAGTGCTTGGCCCCTTCCCCCCTACATTCCCCCTTCATGAACCTATACATGTTAATCAGATCCCTGCTCAACCTTCTCTTCTCCAGAGAACACAGGCCCAACTCACTCAGTCTCTCCTTGTACAAGAGATGCTGCAGTCCCTTAATCATGTTTTTTGCTCCCCACTGGACCCTCTCTAGAAGCTTCATATCCCTCTTGTACTGAGATAATCATGGTTATTCAAAACACCTTCCTTCACCAAAAATTATCAAGTGGTGTTTTTTGTTGGCCATGCCTTGTACCGAACAAATCAAAACAAGAGAGCTATTAAGTTATTAACATTAAGAGAGTTATGTAATTTAGGGGATAGGTTTCTTTTGCTGTTAGTTTTTTTATTAATTTCATTTAGTGTGATACATTCATTAGAACGAAGGACTTCATTCCCTGGGAACACTGTGTGCTAAGGACAATACTCCTCTGGAATAAAGAATGAAGTTCTTCATAAGTCTATCAGAGACCACAAGGTGATAAGAGTATGCATGATAACACAAATTAAAATTCTAGGTATCCTATGAGCAGTCTTCACATTCATAATAAAATGTGTTTGGTGATCATTGTGAAATTCAGCAGTATGAAATCTGGGGGTTTTAACATCATCAACTTGAACCATCTTCTATCAGAAATATTGGAATTTCATATAGAAAAAGAGGAAACAAAACTTTCTCAGAATTCCTTCATCAATCACAATCGATTAAAGGCTGCCAGTTTAATTCCTACGTTTTGATTGAACCAAATAGTATAAATTAAAATGCATTGGCTATAAATAAAATATCTAGCTTAATTCTCATTTAATAAATATCCAGATTAAATTTTTATATCTCTTCTTGTTCTTCTCCCTGCAATTCTATTTAATTTCTTTTTCATTTCCTTTCCTCGTGTATTTACTCTTTGCATTATTGTTCCTTCCTTGCTTTGTGAGCTTTTTTTTTTTTTTTTTTTTTTTTTTTTTTTTTTTTTTTTTTTTTTTTTTTTTTTTTTTCGTTGCTACTGCAAGCTTGTCTCATTTCCCCATTTGGAATCTATTTTTGGGCATCCATGTATGTCTTACCGCCAATTTCTCGACAGTAAATGAATTTCTTAGAGCACATTTTAGTGTCATTTACACTTTTTAATGCCCAGAGTTGTGATTAAAGTCCTGACCTGATTGTTAATCTGTTCAGTGCCAACTCATAATGACCTGGTTATGGACACAACTAGAAATACAAGCAATAATGCAGGCAGCTAGGATACTGGGGAAGTACAGGATAACTCTTCTTGCAGAGAATAATCAGCAGCAGTAATAGGAAAAGCTGGAAGAAAATAAAATCAAACTCAAAACAGTAGCTAAAATATACATTTCTCATTCTGTCTCTGGTATAACAAGAAAAATTAGCATAAATTGCACTTGCAAGAAAAGAACAACCATAATACAGAAAAGAAATAGCGGGAATCACATTTAAGTTATTTTGTTACATATATACAATTTCTAAAAGGATGCTTGAAGACTTGAGTATTTTATGGATTTAATCCACAGCTATAAAATAGATTTGAAAAATTGTCAGCCTTGACCAATGTTCTACCTGCCTGAAAGAGCTTGCATTTAGAAGAATTATTACAAAAAAAAAAAAAAAAAGCTCAATATTGTGTAAAAAAGGAAGTCCCACCTTCTTTAAAATTTTGCAGTTGTGTGTGTTTCTACTAAGTAGTATTCTCCAAGATGCTACTTCTGACTGGATTACAATCTAACAAGGGATTTTCATTATTTAGCATATCTGCCTGAGAGTTCACACAGAAATTAGTATTTCTTTTCTATTGCCTCTCCTTCCATTGGATTTATCTTATTCCTTATTTTTTTTCTAACATTCCAAGTAAGCATTGACAAGTCTTGTGCACATATTGGCAAATTCAGTTTAAAAAATATCAATTTTTATATATGTAGAAAAGTAAATGTTCCTACACATTTTACTTTCTTAAACATATTCTGAGTAGAAATAGAATGTAATATTATCATAAATAAGACTTTAGATGTCTGTGTCCTACACCTTAAAAGCTTTGACTTATTTCAAAATTAATACTTTTGTTTTCTCAGAGTTTGTAGGTAGTTAATATACAATTGTATTTTTGTTCTCAGTCACTGGTGATAGAAAAGTAAGGTTGTTGCTCAGGAACTCAGCTGTTGCTCAGCTGCAGAAAACTTAAAACTCCCCTCCAAACCTGAGCTAGATAAAAATAATTGTGAGTAATCTCAGTACCTGAGAGAATTTAACATCAGTATGTTCATATTTCTACTGCAAAGAGGCAGAATTAAATTTCCAATTTCTAAATTACGTTATGTGCAGTTTTAAAGCCTGTTCACAGGACCTAAAAGAACAGCAGCTAACATGTTCCCTGGTTTGTTTCAATAATGCAACAGAAAATATTTGGACTTGTGGTATCTAATTATATAATAGAATTGCATCAGATCTGTGTTATAGAATTATAGAATAGAATCACAGAACCGTTATGGTTTGAAAAGACCTTCAAGATCATCGAGTTCAACCAAAAAGCCCTTCAGCATCATGCCTGCTAAACCATGTCCCTAAGCGCCTTATCACATATTAGGAGAAGGACATAAGATAATAAAATATATTACCTTCCTCTTTTATTTTTATTTCCACAGAGAAATACGACAATATGTTGCAATATATTTATACCTAGAAGACAGATAAATGTAAATTACAGCAACAAATTACTCAGAAAATGTTTACACAAACTTCTAGGATTTAGTGTTATTTTCAAGGGAATTATGTAAAAGGTGAATATATAAAAGTTACTAGACTAGAAATTACTCTATTTAATTGTTATTATCACTTTCCCCAAAATGCCTAATTTTACTTTTCTTAACATTTCCTAACTTAAAAACATATCAAGAAGTACCAGATGTACCTAATAGCTTTTTGTTGTAGATATTTCTCATGTATGTAACTGCAGAAGTTGTGACTGAACAGGCATGTTACTGTGCATGTACTCAATCTGAGTAGAGCCATATGAAAAAAAATCCCTTTTTTATTTTTTTTAACTGCCATCATTCTTAAGTTTTTATTTTATATTCTTATTTTGTTCTTCTATCTTTTTCTATCTGTTTTTATTTTTGTGTCAATAATTCTTGGGGAAAAAATGTCACAAAAATTTCAGGCTATTTTTGACTATCAGTGAAAAAGAATTATACTCTTGAAGTAGGAGGTTTTGAATTAATTATTTACCATGAGTCATCACAGGATACCAGAGCAGAGAGGTTATATTCCGTTTGGGATATTGGGTTCATTCAGATCCATATTTATGGAGAAGGCTCAGATACAATTAAGAGACCAAATGTGATTGAGAGTGGGATAGACTATTGAGATAGGCAAAATCAGTCAAGTTAAGTGGGAAATGGTACTTCTATAAGGAAGAAGGGAGAAGAAAATGTGTAGGAACCACAGAAACATAATGGTGAGAAAAGATCTTAATTTATTTACCCAAGTCCCGGTCTTGATTTGCAAGAATTACATCCAGGATGAATGTGCCAGGTTGTAGATCATCTTAGAAAGCAGATGAACATTTATCCAACTTTGACTAATGTACATGTGTACAAAAGGAACATTGAATGTTTAAGAACACAGAGAGCCAAAAATGACAGAGACTGTGGTGAGAAATGGGTCACTACATAGGACACAAATGTCCTAAGGGTCCCATAACTCCGATAAGTACCATGGGTCATGGGCTCTAACAGGAGCAATCTTAGTTAGGCAAGTATCTACAAAGCACTGGTAGCAAGAATGAAGCCACTGAAGGCTCAAGTGGAGTTCCCTGCAAGCTTCTATTAAATGAGAAAGTCCAGATAAATATACATAAATTAGATAAAAATACATGGCTGCAGATAATGCCAGCAGGGAGACTTTGGTTTCCTTGACTGTCAGTCCTTCTGTAAGGAGGACTGCAGAGCAGAGGTTCATTTCTTCCGCAAAGGTTTTCCATCTGGTGCTACCAAAGACAGAGGAACATTCCCCACAACACGGAAAAGGAAAGTTTCAGATTTGCAAATGACAGCAGCGTAAGATTGCAGGTAGGCATTAAAGGCCTCAAATTCTAAAGAGGGAAATTTATGTTGCCATAATGGTGACAGAGAGAAAAAAATAGTGAGCATTTTAGATGTGTGATTATTAGATTAGATTTAGGTAAGTAACATAAAGGATGGGCTTGATGTCTTAGTATATATTCAAAATAATGACTTATCTGGTGTAACAGAAACTTAATTCATAGGACTAATATTAAAATAAGAATGTAGAATTTAATTGTGAGTGAGAGAAAGAAGAGATGTTGCCTTTCACATCAGAAGTGTATAGAAAGGCATTTAACCTTAATCGTGGGTGTTCATCAAGGCGTGGTGAACTTACTTATCTAATAAAGAGACCATTGAGAATGTTTTTTGTTGGTCATTAAACCATAAATGACAGATATGAAGTTTCTTTGAGTAAACAACAATTTCTTTACTCAGTTTGTGGCATTGATGTCAGCAGTTAAGTTCACTGAGAAATCTCAAACTCCTTAGTCATGAGCTGGCAAAGGAATAGAGCAGATGGGGTAGTGTGAGGTGAGGAAGGAACTGACTGAGAAAGTGAAAGTGAATGGACAAGGGTTAATGTGAAAGGAGGAGTTTGATAAACTCTTAGCTCTTAAGATGGATAAAAACAACTAAAATGAACAGATTTAGGGAAACTTCATTGAACTCAGAAAATTGAGAGTTAAGACCCATGCAAAGTTAATTGAAAGGAGGGAAGATAGCAAGATTTGATAGATTCTTAAAAGCAATCCTCAGGTCATAAATGCAAACTAACCCAGTGTAAAGGAAGACTAAATATACTTAGAAAGTATCCTAGATAATGAGTTTGACTGGAATATAAACAGTGACATGAAACACCAGAAGAACTACTCAGAAATTAATAAGGACGAATATAAAATAATAGCATGAACTTCTAGGGTCAAAATCATAAACGTATAAAATGAGAAACAGTTAAGAAACAAAATATTCTGTTGTCAGAGTACTGTTAGCTAGAAAAGGAAAAGAAACCTACCCTAATTATAAGGAAAGTATAGGGAAAGATCCCGAGAACTCTGAAGTATTTAATGGCTTTTTTTTTCAGACTTCACAAAAAAATGTTGATTAACACAGCACATATGGAGATAGAGGTAAGACTCAATGTAGTAGCAGAAGAGAAAAGGTGAGAGATTCCTGAGACGTTTTCAAATCTGCTCAGCCAAGTAAAATTCACAGTATGAGATTCAGGAAGCTGAATGAGACCATCTCAAAGCCATTAGCATTTATATCTGAGAACTCATGCAGAATGGGTAAAGTTCCAAAAGACTGTAAAAGGGCAAAAATAGCATTAATCCTTGAAAACCAGGGAGAAGGAGCTGAACCAGGAAACTGTATGCCATTTAGCCTAAGTTCAGTTCCCATGAAAGCACTCGAACAAATAATCAACCCTGTTGAAAGCAAGGTGAAAAATAAAGGCCCTCTTGGATTTGTCTGTTACAAATCATGTCAAACCTAATTATTTCTCTTTATGACAGGATAAAGGCTGATGGATAAAGCAGAAACAGCAGATATAATTTATTTTGACCATTGAAAGGCTACAGGCACCATTTCACATGACAGTTTCATACAAAAGCAAGGGATCTAGATGATACCACTGCAAAGCAGATGCACAACTAGGTGCAAAAATAGAGTTCAAAAAGGGTGATTTCAATGGCTTGCTGTTAAACTCTAGGGACATATCGAGAAGGGTTTCACAAAGGCCTGCCCTAGACTGGATGCTGCTCAGTGCTGTCATTAATGACTTGTATCATAGGACAGAAAGAAGATTTACCCTATTTGCACATAATATCAGTCTGGCATTAATTATAAGCACTCTGGATGTTAGGATGTGAATTAAAAGTGACCTTGACTGACAAGAGAAGTGACCTGACAAGTGGAAGCTTTCGCACTTTGAAATAATCAGGTGCAGAAATACAAGATGGAGAAGGTTGACTTGGGCCTCCTGTGAAGGAGCTGGCAGGGTACTGAGGATTTCAAACCACGTGTTTCTTAAAACTGTAATTTATCTCTTTGTTATTTTTAAAGTAATCATGCTTCATGGAAGATATCTGAGGCTGGAGAAAGGTATCTTCTTGTGGACAGGCATTTAGTCAGACAGACTTCCCTGTCTCTTCTCCTCCTTGTTCCTGTTTTCTCTTTTAGCAGCGGATGGTCCATCTCTGATTTTATCATTTCATGTGTTCCTTTCAGCTACCTTTTCTCCAAAAACATGAAGAAAACTCTTTATTTTCGAATGGTCTTTCATCAGCAGTGCCTGTCAGAATTCAACTCCCCATTTATTTCCAACTGAAATTTGCCTTCTTTGCTTGATCCCTAGGCTGCTTAATTTAGAGTACCTTTAAAGTATGAGTGCAAATTTTAGCATGTTCTGCCTCCAAGATATTCCCTTATCAGAGCAGTAGCATAGTGAATTAGGCATGGCTGATCCTATCTTAAGGACACAGGAAGGGATTACACAGTTGCTTGAGGTCAGTTCCAGGCCCTTGCCCTTACAGTTAAGATAAAAAAAAAGTGTATGTACACACACTCAAATACATATATACTCGTATATCTCTATGTATATCTATTTATTGTTCAATATATGTATTTCCTCAATTTATAAGGATACAAGTATTAAAATACATGTGTGTTTATACATATATATTATGCATATGCATATGGTGATCAAAAAGAGGAAATTATTTTTTCTCTAAACCTCTGAAGTGATCAAAAGCTAAAAAGAGAGCTATTTAGCAAGGTCATGCAAATGAATGAAATTAAATAAATCGAGCGATTGAGATCTATGAGACTGTAGAGGCAGTAGAAATTCTTAAACTAGAGAGAATATTAGTAAAAACAAAATGAACTGTAGAAAATATTAAGACTGAATCCTTAACAGATAGAGATTTAAGACAAGAACTCCAGCAAGATGTGTGTCCTGGGCACCTATGGAGTTACCCAGATGTCAATAAGGGAATGAAGGAGTCTTTGTACTTACTATAGAAGAGCTTTCACAAAAGAACACTAAGGGCCTGTGATCTCAGATGAGCTGACTTAAAATTAAAGTAGTTGATTTTTATCCATTTTTAAAATTAAAATTCTGTCTTTATGAATGCTGTCATGTATTTAAGTGTGAGGCCTCTGCCTCACTTGACTTATAATATGTACTCCTTGACTTGACTTGATATTGATATTAATATGTACTCCTTGACTTGATGTTCTAGTGATATTTCTGCATGGAAAATTAAGTCTATTGTGAATCACACGAAAGTCCGAAGCATCTTAAATATTTAGTATGGATATGATTAGTTCTGTATACAGTGACATAAATAAGCAGGTGTGCTACACAAATTATTCACATTTTGTACGGTACGTAGGAGGTATTCTTTCTTTCATAATTAGAACACAAATTGTATTTACGTATTTCATCTTGATTATAAATGTTCATTCAAGATACTGGGAAATAGCACTGAACCCTTTTCAGAAATGTTTGCCCTCTCTTAGTACTGGGAGATATAGTAGATTGTGTGGGAGATTCAGACAAACTATCACCTAGACCAGTTAGGTGGCCTGTACTTCCTTCGGCCTTCAGGAAGGATCTCTGCTGTCATAGCTGATAAAGGTCAATGCATTGGATGGTCTAAATAACACTATTTCTTGACTTTATATTAAAAATTATTTGATCTGTCTGAGGTTAAGCAATGCTAAATTGTGGTTGTATATAGCATTTACATTAGTAACTGTAATTGAATGGCATGCCTGTAATCTGTTCTGTTTCATTAGTTTTCTTTTGTCTAAAATAAAAGGATTTTGTCTTAAAATTTGATTGACAAATCTATCAGTGAACAAGACTTTTGCTTAAATAATGGCTTTGTAAGTGGGATCACAATCACAGCACAGTAATCTCTTAATTCTGCCATCTGCTTTTATGCCTATTTTCTGAGTAAATCATGAATAACGTAATAAAGAAATCTCTTCTTTCTCCAAACTTTAACCATCTGGTCCTCTGTTTTCAAGGAAAATTATTGTGCTAGAATTTTTTAAGTGCACAGAAAAATACTTTCTATGCAGCCTAGAACTACTTGTTAGTTTGGGCCATATAGTAGCTAGATTTTATAAATGCAGTCTAGTCTGGACACTTCTCTCAATGTAGACAACTCTTTTCTCTTCCTTGGCTGAAAGAAGTGGTTGATTGTGTTATCCATATGAACAGCAGGCTGAATAGCAAAGATTAAGGGGCACATGCTTTTGCTCTTGCCAATGACAACAAATGAATACTTGGCATTTTGCCACCTTTTAGCATTACCAGCCTTTCGTTGATTCTCTCCTCTATAGTTTTAAAAAAAGAATTTTAACTTTTCTTGATAAATAGTAAATTTTGTAGAGTCTTTCAGTAATACCACATAATCAGGGTTTGCAAGTTACAGAAGTTGCATTATTTTCATTCCTTCAAGCAAATGATGTTTCTATGTGCAGACAGCAGTATGCATAAAAATACGCTGATGATTTTGACAGTTATGTCTCTATCAAGACTGTATTCCTTCAAATCCTCTCATGCATTACCAGCAGAGTGATATCCACAAGGGTTTCAAGAGACAGGACATAGCAGGTGACAGTATTCTTGGCACGAAACGGTTTAGATTTCCCTGGTATAATAAAAGCTTTGTAAACTTTATTAGGAGAGAGAGTTTTGTTGATACCAAATCAACATTCCGCAATGATCCAAGTATATCATACTGTAAAAAGTGTTGATATTTCTATTTACTATAAATAAAAATATTTTATTAATTATTGTTTACTTAAATAATTTTGTTGTATAACAAATGGAAATTGTTATTTTAAATGATTTTATTAAGATATCCTTGATGATTATTGACAATGATGAGATTTATCCAAACTATTACTTTGCAGTTAAATTCCAGATGAACTGAGTCATTTTTTCAGTTGCTTATTTGTAAGTATTTGTAAGTTTATCATAACTTGCATATGTTTATTGGTCAAGGTTAGCTAAGTTACTGCCAAATTTCCAGACTTGATATTAACGAATTTCTGTGATACTAGCAACTCAAATCCTAAGTTCACATTTTAGTTTCCTAATTAAATACTTGAGACATTTATAAATTAGAAGCAAAAAGTAGTTGTTACCCACAAATTAGGTTGCTCACAAATGCTTTTCTGCACTTGTGCAAAGTTTCAAGAAAAAACCTGGATCATGCTACTGAAATAAAACTAATTTCAGAGCCATGTGGGATCCCCTCATCCAATGAAGAAAGGAAAATGCAGCAAATGGTAGCATATTAATGAATGTTGCTTGAGTTCATTTATTTTTAGCAAGAACTTGGTATAATGTGCAGCTGAAAGTTGATCTTATTTAATGGAAATCATTGTATTGGTCCCTATGAAAGAGTAAAAGAAAAAGAATGGTTCCCAATGATACCTGATTTCTGCAGTCTGTTAACAATTGTCTTGGAGATTCCTCAAGACATCCTGGAAACAAATGAATTGCAGTCTCAATATTTTTCTCTGGAAAGGGAGCGGAAAGTAGCATTTGCAAGCAATTCCATTTCCTACCTTTGGAGTCCACGTAATCTGTCGTGCATTTAGGGAAGAGAGCAAGCCCACAGCCTCATGAAATGAGCTCATTTGTCAGCAGTTACTTCAGCAGTTCGAAAGATGGATAAATAAAGACATGCCATCTCTGCATTCCTCTTGCTTTATTCAAGCTTGCATTTTAGAGGCTGCCTTCTAAGCATCTTAGATGGAGCTGGGAGAATAATTGTGAGTGTAATGAAAGGTATAATTCTGATTCAACAGAAAATAAATCACTTTTTTCACATTCAGAGTTTTTATTACAAATTTTTTTAACATTATCTAAAGATTCTTATTTACTTTGAATTAATCAAAAATTATAAGAATGCGAGGAATGTGGGCTTCAGGTAACAAAGACAATTCTTTGATGTATCCGCCTTGGGATATTTGACTTCTGGAAACATTCTGAAAACATTTTTTTCTTTTTGCTCTAGGCAACAAAACTTGGACTAAGAAGACATTTCTTCATAAGCAGGTTTCTCAAAGCTGCCTCTTCCTACAGCAACAAGCTTCCTGCTCCCAGAGACAAAATACTGAGTGAAGCAACGGACATGTGAAGCAAGGTATATATGGCAGCTTCTAAAGGTTGGTGTAGGGACTTGTGAGGGCCCAGAACATCCTGGAGCAGCTTTGGAGGATGGTAAAGGCAAAGAGGGATGATCCTAATGGTGTCTCACCAATACTGCACAATACCATTCGCTATAGAACTGCAAAGCCCAGAACAGCACCAGGTTTGCTCATAAAACCAACTAAAACTTGCTTGCCCTCAGCACTTACGTAACCATACGTGGAAGTCAACAAACTGCAGTATAGTGTAGGCTGAAGTTTTAAGTAAACTTTTTAGATTCACAACACAAAGCTTTAGTGTTACAGTATAAACTGCAAACAGGCTGAAATGAATTTCACAAGTCATGGATTTGTGTGTTTGCTAAGTGTAGTAAACAGATGATTGTCACAGCTTGTTCATATCCATCTTCGTGAAGGGTGCAACAGTCTAAAAACACATCTGCCTATCACTCAAGGAAATGAATTGTCACCTTAATCTCATCTAGTTTGTCAGAATATGCCCTGCAGGTTTTTTCCAAAGTCTTCTAGTATTAGCAACAAAATAAATGGCATATACTAGATATTTTGGGGAAGTGACCAATATGATGCTTATACAACAAAATCACCTTGAAATTATTTGAATTATGCTGCAATGTGGATGACATACACATAAATATTTTCCATATTATTTTTATCTTTGTCAAAGCTTGCATCCTCATTTCTGTTGGAGTTCTGCTTCCTTTCTGTGGCAAAAGTTTGAGGCATGTAAGTGTCCAATTTAAGATATTTTGGTTCTGAGAATGTCAGTAGTTTTGAAACCAGCCTCATATGTTCTACACATAGCTAAAAAAAATACTTGGACTATGAAAACATTTTGAATTGCATAATTAAGGATAGTATAGTTATATTAGTATAGGTAAATTCTTAAAAAAAGTGATCTATCATGCAGTTGTGGTTGGTACCATAACTGGCCGTGAGTAGCTTAACATTTATTTCCTATTTTCAGTGGGTTCCTTCTCATTTTCAGAGAGTAATTCACATTAAGAACTTACACAAAAATATAAGAAATATTTTCTTTTCTTTTTTCCTGAATTTGGTGCAGGTGATAGGTGAAGCAGATGCAGATGATTTTCTTTAGGAGGGAATGGCATTTGTAGGATTAGTCTATAAACCAACCAACCAAATATTCATAATTTTTCTACCAAAATATAGGTCATATTATTACATAATTTGTTTACTTGTTGAGCTCAACAGATTATTGTTCTTTCAAGAGGGTATAAGTAAATTTTAAAGGTGTTTTAAATATGCAAGTTCTGAGATGTCTTGGGATTTTAATATTCATATTAACACTCAAAATGTAAATTATTTCATATACTTAATTAAGATCCATGAATATTTTAAAAGACCAAATTAATGTGCAGAATGTAACAGTGACTGAAATAAGACAGTTTGCAAATCAGTGAAGATAAATGAGAAGGTCTCTGTATTTTCGTCTGACATTGTTTTAAATATAGATGATTTCTTAGGGAGCAGAAAATGCAGCTTTTTGCTTATGTTTTGCTAATTTTAGCATATATGTATATTTTTAAAATTATGTGAGCTACTTAGCCTTTATTTTTTTTACAGAACAGAATGAACTGATGAATCACAGCAGATGTCTGTGAACCAACATTACCTATCATTGCACAATGGCATACTTTAAGAAAAATGTGTTCATAAGCACAAAATTTCCCATATAAAATACCATAAATAATACTCCTTACAAAAAAGAAAAGAGAAAGAATGATTATTGACACTACTAATCTAAGAAAAGACAGAGCAATTAAGGAGTTGTTTTTGGAATTTAAGTATGAAAACTTCAGTTCTTCAAGTTGTTACGCCTACCGTCAATATAAATCCATACTTATCAGTCACAGAAATTGTTAAAAATCTATAAATCTTAAAAGTAGATAAGTCTTGAAGTTCTAATAACATTGCAGTACCAAGACATTCCTCCAGGAAAGTGCCATAAAAATACTATGCTGGAGAGACTTAATTTAGGTTGTAAGAAATAGATATTCGAGGCAAGGAGTTGCCATTCCAAATATGCCAATGACTGCTGTAGACTGCTTTTTAATAAATAATGATCCAGATATTTCACATTTTTTTTTCCCTAGAGCTGGTAAACACTGACAGACATGGTAGTGCATGTGTGCTACCATGAATGCAAAGAAGGAAAAAATGATCAGCCACTTTAGCAGCAGCTCTTTCACCTACTCAACAGAAAAGCTGGCATCTGTGGAAATGTCAGCATACATCTGATGGTTCAGTACCAAAGGTGGCTCTGGCACAGCTCTGCGTTTCCTGCCTTGGTCCTGCCCCAGGGCTCTTCCAGAAAGCCTAGGGATATAAAATTCACCATGGTAGTCCCTGTGCCTACAGGATGACAACCAGCAAGGGGTGACTCACCAACCAACCCTACCTAGCATCTCCTCAGAGACCCTGTGATGCCCTTCTGGTCGTGAAGCTGTCATCTTCGGTGGGATTTGTCAGTTCCAAAGGTCTAACAAACCATGTCAGGGCTGCTTTTTGAAAGTATGAAACTAAGAGTGTGCATCCAATCTGTCCTCCAGCAGGCACTTCAAAATGAAGCAGACCTCCCAAAAGGTCCTATGTCATATCTATCAACCCCTCTGTGGATGTAGCATATATCATAAAAGAGCCAGAATGGCACTAGGTGCCAACATCTGGGTAGCTGAACTGAGCCTTAAATGACAACTCCATTTTTCCTCATAGGAAGCGTGTCTTTGAAATTGTATTCTAAAAGCTGTAAATCACATTATGGATATTCCTGCTCCAATTAAAAAAAAAAATAGCCAATAAGCTTTATTTTTTAAAATATTGATAGTTTTCAAGTTAAACAGGTAGGTGCACTCAACAAGCACTGAATTGTGGAAATGAGTTAATCTTGATTGTTAAGACATAAACTATTCTTTAAAAATCATTTATGTGGAATAACAGCCTAATTATTATCCCGTTTACAAATTCTGACTAGCTCTATGGCTTGTTAAACACAGGATGTTAAAAGTTATAATGCAGTCTTTCAAAGCAAGAAAATATTGTAAAGAAAGTTCTTTAATCCACCTGACCTTGATAGATTAATAGCAAACTGTAATTTCCTCTGTCTTTGTATTTGAAGTCTAATATGAGAAAGCATGAGATGTAGTAAAACTAATCAAATAAATATTGAATACTTGTCTCAGTGTGGTCTAGAAAAATATCTGTAAGTACACTTATCTGATGTCTATATTTTGTTCTGAAATAAATTTAGATAAACACTAGGACAACATAATTACAAGTATAAGCCACAGAATAAATCTTACATTATGAGCACATTTGTGTGCTTGCCTTTTTCTTGTTTTTATTTGCAGATTTTATTTTCTGTCACATCATGTTCATGATGCACTGTTCTAAAATAAGAAACCTTCTTTGATGGTAATTATCTATCACACATCTTCACCATCAATCAATTTAAAGGGAAATTTTTCAAATATTTTTAAATTGAAAATCACTGCATATATCTAAATCTTTTCCTTATTCACTAGACCTTGCTCAAACCATCTAGTTAGAAAAAGTTTCCATTTAGCTTTAGAATGCAGTATATGAAGTAGAAGTTGTCATTTTATGTACTGGGCCTAAAACACGTTGGGTCTTTCTCTGATGACCTTGTATCCTTTGACCGCCTAATAATACCATTTTTCTAGATTTCTGACATGTATTTCTTACTCCCACTAAGAGTTTGCTTCCTTTCTTTGTTACATTTGCTCTTGGAAATGTTCAAAATCTTTCCGTCAATGTTCTTCTCTCTTTGTACATTGAAAAAAAAAGGTTTTGTACAGTCTAAAGGAATACAACACACTTATTTCATCATGAATTTCAGTGTGAGGATCTGCCATTACTCACTGCAATACACTTGGATATACCATTGCAAATTTGTGCAATGTCCCACAGATTTGATCAGGGCTGAGGACTACCCTTTCTGAGTAGGTCAGCCTGTTCACTCATCCTAAGGTTGCCTGGGAACCAGAAATGTAGCATTTCCCTCAGCATCCACATCCTTTGAAGAACACTAATCCCAAAGGATTTTTCTGGAGAAGTTCCAAAATACATAGTGAATCAGACTGGAAAATAGAGCTGGAAATATTTCTGCCTTCAGAACAGAATAAGGAATAGTGATTTTCTTAGTGCAATAACCTATTAGGGATACCGTCCATCAAGCCAAGGTGTCCTTGGTCAATGTCTTCCAGATCCTTCCTGCCACTCTAGGGCAGGCTTTATCCTTCCCCATATCACACCTGAAAACTGTTCCAGAGCAAGGGAAAGGCAAATTAAAAAGAAGATCATGACATCATATGTATAGTCAGAAAAATTATTGGAGATGCAGAATTTGACTTCTGTGCTGTAAGACTGCACAAGTTTAGCTGATCCATGTTGCCATAGATTAGTAAATATGGACCACGTCTTACACTCTTGACTAACAACATCACCCACCAGCTTTTAAAAATAATTTGTGAGCCTGGAGAGTTCTGTGAAAGAAAGGATACAAACCTGTATTTTCAGCAGAAAAGTATGCTGATCAAAATTTCAGAGAGGCATTAAGCTTGACTGTAGATATTTTCCTGCCGAGAATACCAGCTGTTTTGAATTCTATCCTGAGAGATCTCCTTTTACAGTGTCATGGGGCAAGATAACCAGGCAGATTCCCAGGAGGCCTCCATTCCCAGGAGGCCTGTTACTCACATAACTTTTAGGCATCTAACTTCTTCCTCTGGATTACTGCTAAACTGATCTCCTCTGACCTTTTTGCGTGAATGTTTTTATGCAAAATAGAAATTAAGAGTCAATCCTGAAGGAACAATATTTGTTTTGTGATTAGATTTCAAGTGTCCTTATATTTTGTTAAGTAGCCGAAACAACAATAACCTGGATTTCATATACAGATTTCATATAAACATACAAACATCTTATACTACAAGACACCATTTCCTGTGCTTAACAAGGTGCATTCACACTGCTGCTACAGGTGTGAGCCATGGGCTAAGTGAAGCATTAAGGAAGGAACACAGAGTGAATCTTACTCTTGCTGAATTCTACTCTGTACTGAAAAAGACTGTGTAAATATCAGAAATTCTGCCCTTTAGAGTATTCAAAAATATTTGTTTTTTTCCACTTGAGATACTCACTAAGGATTTGAGAATATGACCAACCCATCCTCCAGAACTATGTCTGATATGCATTCTGCCCATGATTAAAGAGCTTAATTTAATATTTAATTTACACAGCACTTTACCTATAAAATATTTATTTCAATGAAGGAAAGGTTTGTTTGAGTATCTTACAGAGTTAATAGAAACCATCGGCATTCCCGATGAAATGTAATCAGGACAATAGTACATTATAACCTCATTTTATTAGATCACTTGCAAGCCTTTGCCTGCAACCCCCTCAAAGGAATCTTACCGCTAAGCACTATAGCACAAGAGTAATCCCAAAGCCTGGAGGATTGTACTACAAAGACATTAATAAATAATTAAGTTTCAAGAAAAAAAGTAGTCTGAAGTATCTGAAGTACTGATGTAGGCAAGCATGTTGGCTTTGGAGATCTTACCCTTGAGTCAGAACCATGCAGGTGCGCGTGGCATACACGCAGGTGCACTGACTTCAATGACTTTTGGAGGAGCAGCACAGGCAAACACAGCTGTAAGCCTGACATCCAGTTACTCAGCAGAATACCTGCAGTTTCTGGGGGCTGTGCAGAGCATACTGCTTCTAATAAGCTGCATTTTTCAAATTATCTATAGACTTAAAAGGCTGGAAGTCTTTAATAGAGGCAGTAGTTGCTCATCCAGTGATTCTAGATGCAAACCCAAAAATGTTCAAAATTGGGCATGTGTTTTTAAAATACCATGTAGAAATGCACTAAATGATGAAGAACAGATTGTACTTTTTTATATATAGTTCCACTTCATTGTGCTCCCCTAAGTTGCATTTTTTCTTCATGTTTTATTTTCTGTACAAACTACCACGGTTTTCCTTTTTCAGTAGTTTTCAGTGATATATATTGTCAGTTTTAAAACATTTTTTGATCAAAATTAAAGAAAGTACTACACTGAACTAGTAAGAATTCTTAACATATTGCTTCATAAGAAAGATAAAATCCAGATTTAGTGGCAGATCAAGTAAACTATTAAAGAGAAGTTCTGGAAAGACTCACAGTTTCTGTAAAGATAAAGAAAATATATATATTATATAATTAGGAATAATTTGGGACAGTTTGAGTGTACTGAGACTTCTGGTAAAACCGATCCAAAACATATTTTGATTCTGTGAGTCTGAACAGTATTGATTTTTTTAAATAATTAATATAAAATAACAATAAAATGGCAATGCTCCCCCTCAGCTAAATATTAAGTATGTTCAAATAATAGATTATAGATTCAGATGGCATTTCAGATCAAAATATGTCCCCAGTTACAGCTGAGTTGACATTGAGCAATATATTGAACTGAGTGGAGACATTCTAATGATAGCAGGTATAATGTGGCTTCACAGGGTAGTTGCATCAGTCACAGTACAGCAAATGACTTCCTGGGCTGCATATCGAGCACCTGTATCTCTCCTCCAGCATCTCCATCAGTGGGGGAGAGAGGTGAGCAGAATTTTGCCTACATTGAAAGGAAAGTAGATATAAAACCACATTGCAAAATAGAAGCTCGGGGATTCAACTGATCAAGGTGACAAACTCTCTAGGAGAAAGCTTTTCTACTTTCTTCTCTACATATACAATTTTTAAAGCACCTACTGTTCCACTCCATCCTGGTTAATTGGTCTGTGAGGCTGAGGGTTCGTTGGGGCTGCAGTGTGGCCTAGGAAACACAAGCAGGGAGCAGAGTCGGGGCATCGTTGTGCTGAGCAGCTAAGGGACAAACCAAAGTGCCAGTCCAGAGATGGCAATTTGCATTTGAAAAAAGAGAATGAAATGAATTTGCCACACTGAGGTCTTAATCCCTCCATTTCTAATCCTGCAGGTAGCTTAATTCAAGTCAATGGGATCACTTGCTTGAGTAAAACAAGCAGGATTTAGTTCTTGCTCAGTGCTATACACTAATTAAAATGAGGGCCAGGGAGCACGAAAGCAGTCAAACAACAGCCTTCCCGTCGAGTCTTTTGTATGTGCCCGAGAGGAAAAGGGACCCTCAGAATGACAGTTTTCCTGTCAAAGACAGACTGTGCCCGCTGTTCTTTTTACATTTCTGTCCTTCATCAAGGAACAACAACAACAGCAAGCTATCGTACTCGCCTCTCTCAGGCTTGTTAGCACAGGGAAATTTGTATCTGTGCATATTCCAACCAGGCTGACAACCCAATACTAGTGCTGCTATGTCAGAATAGTTATCCCATAACTATACCATAAATATCCCATTTGGAGAAAACATGATCATATGACAGGCAGATGCACCACTATTCCTACCAAAAAGCCTTTGCTGCCTTGTATGATGCTTAGGTAATTTAAGTGTCTTTCTGAAAACTGCATGCTGCCCTTGTTGAAGAGATACTCAATATCATATTCACACAGAGAACTCCAACAATGTCCACAGAATACCCAAGCCTGTAGACAGGCTTATCATCGTCACCCACAACCCCTCCTGTCAACACAGTTCAGGGACTTATCCTCACCCAAGAGGGAATTCGGAGGTGTGTAGCCACCACTATGTGCTCCAGGCAATTATAGGTCAGTCTTGACCTTCTCTCCTCTTTGGGGCTCCCTTATCTCCAAAACCACCCCTACTTTTCTGGCCAAGAGCCAAGACTAACTCAAGACTAACTTTTTAACAGTGCAAGGAAGTCTTGAGGAGAGCAGGAGGGGTCTGGAGGATCCCATGTAGGTTGGAGAGCCTGGGGGAAGGCTTGTAGGACTTAGGGAAACTCTGAATGGGGGTGAGAGGTACCAAGAACCAAGGTAGCAACTTAAGAACCAAGTGTTTTGAGATGCGGTGAGAAGGCCGACAACTCCCTCATTGCTCCCCAAAGCTACTGCTCCCTCCCAGACCTGTTTTGGTTTGATTCCTTCCTGTGGAGATTAAGATAACACTTCTGCTCATGCCCTTTCACTCTCCTGAATTTCTCAAGCTATGAGTAAAGTCAGGGCCACATCATACACCTAGAGATGGTCCCCCACCCATTACTCCCTCTCAAGAGGGACAGGAGATTGGGGAGGCAAATGCACAGATTTTAGGTCATTTTAGGTATTTTTCTTGATAGTACCTATTACCCTGCAAGGCCAAAATATCTCGAGGGCAAGTTTCACACCTGCTGACCTCATGGCTTTCCTCCTTGCTAGCTGTTCTCAATGCTCATCTTGGGCACAAGTAAAAGAGAAAATTAAGTCTTTTATTAACCTTTTCTGAGCTGTTGCCACACAGCACACATACATCTCATCATATACAGGGAAAACTGTTCACTTTTTCACAATGTTTTAGTAACTAGTTTAAATGGAAGAGAATCCATGATTATGATGATGTCCAAGGTGATTCCTCAGCCCTGAAATTCTAACAAAAGGCAAGGTGTGGGGTGGAGTGGGTCCGTTTAAGTTCTCTTTAAAAAGGAAAGGAAATAAAACTAGCCATTTTTGTCTTGTCTTTTTGGTAGTAAACAATGGAGGAAGTGTTCTTATAAGCTACATGAGAATATAAAATGAGTACAGTACCATAGCAACAGACAGGGGACTGTATCAATATTTTAATGATTTTGAGCATCCTTGCTTGTTGTACAGTGTATTGATGTCTCAGAAGGAAAACCTAGCAAATTGTTATAAAAATAAACCATCAAAGCTGGTGATTTTATATTCTCCATTGTTGCATTTATTTAGCACTGCAAGAATGAGTTGTCATTTCTAAGCATTTTTTTAATTGCAGGAGGCAGATCGTCAGAAAAGGAATGCTAAATTCTGCCACAGTGGGGAGCAAAAATCCTCAAAGGTTTATGATAAGGACTTCTTTGCTTCACTTTCAATTTTCAAATCACTGTACAAATTGAGCTTTTTCACAAATGATTTCTCAGTGTTTACTGTTCAAACTGTATGAATTATCAGTATGACTCTAACATGAAATCCTTGTTTCATTCAAGCTAATGGCAAAAAGAAAAATCTACAGGTTTTAGTCCCTATCAGTTCAAAATATTGAAGCAGTGATAGGTTGTATTGCATTTTATTTTTCACAGAATTTCTCATGAAAGGTTAGTTATGTCTATTATGCCCAAGCCCTTAAATATTGTCTACTGTAACCAAGCAACGTGACTAATATTAAAAAAAAAAAAAAAAAAAAAAAAAAAAAAAAAAAAAAANGCATCCTAGTTCAGGACTAGATTTGCAGAAAAAAATCACATTTGAAGTATGCACTTCGAAAGGACACTGCTACCAAGTGTAATCCCTCCAGGGCACCATGGGAAGAGCCCACCATACCAGGTAAGGGTGGTATTTATGTGTGTTAAGAGTGGTATTTATGTGTATGTGTGTGCACAGGCAGAATTGGGTTCCTATGGCTGGGGAATATAGAGGCCCAGCATGTACCTTCAAAAAGACAGGAGCTTAGCTCCAAGCCTTCTGATTTATTTTCATTAAATTAGGATCCAGAGCGATGAATCAAAGCGGAAACCAAGCTTCATTCTTGTGTTGTCTGCTAAGATTCGTCACATTTTAATTTTTTTACTCTGGATGGAGATGATCCAGGAGGGAAAACTGAGCATCTCCTCCGATTCCCAGGGTAGCCAACAGTCTAAGAAATGGAAGGGGTTTGAGGAAGATGGTGAATTAATCTGAAAACACCTAGCATAGCTTCATTATTCTCCAGCTATCTTTCAAGAAAAAAGAATGACTTTGGAGATGCTTTTTGTAATTCCCAGGGAAGCAGTAAATGCTTCATGGGGATGAATGCAGACAGGAGGGAAACTCCTGTCCTTGCAGAGTGAGTTACTCCATAGACCTGGTTTAACAACGAGACTTTTCTCCTTTCCACAATAATTGAAGGAGGCAAATACTTTCCCATCCCTTTCCTTGACTAACATATCTGGTTTTTCCTACTACTCGGCGAAAACTGCTCCTCTGAGTACATGCTGCTAGTTAGGGCTTAGCATCATTTTCATGAGAGCTTCTGTTGGAAGAGAATATCTGGTTTTGGAAAACAACCCTTTTTGAGGCTGAATCCAGGTCTCTAAGGTCCTAACTTCAGACTCTTTGAAAATGTCCACTTTTTTTAAGTTTGGATTGCCGACTCTGTGGGTTTATGGTGACTGTGGGGTCCGACAGCACTGATGGTCTGAAATCCGTGCTGCTCAGGGTTAAACCTCTCTCTGGCAAAATAATCTTGCCTAAAGTGATCCAAGATACCAGCAGGGAGACTTAGGTCCCCAGTTGGGGTCTGCTGCTTTGCAATGTGGCTTCAATCTTTTTAAATGAAGGGGTCAAAGCTTCTCAAGTACTTTGGAAATTGCAGCACTTCCTCCAGCAGAGGCTTTGCAGTTCCGACAGCTTTTAACTATTTTTGAACTATTTTGATTTTTGATTAAATCCTTTGATTTGATTGCAAATAGGATATATTGATTTTCCTCAAGACATAGTACAAACTTGCTGCTATACACCTATAGAGGATGAAATTGAGTTTCAAAGGTAAATTAAAAATAGAAAAATATAACCAAAGGATTTTCCAATATGCATGGATATCTTAATTTCTCTTCAAGCTAGGCTATTTATCTCTAAGTCCTTTAATGAAAAGGATGATAAATAAGGCAATATTCAATCTCTTATGTTTTATTCTCTTTTTCCTTTGTGTTTTTCTCCTGATTTGCATTAGTGCAAGAAAAGATTCAGGCCTTTTGGTTTTAAGGAAGAATTTTTGTTATTGGAACTCTTGACATTGAAAATTGCTTGCATCAAAGGACAGACAACAGCTTCTCTGACCTAGCCTAACCAGGTACCAGAGGATGTTATGTCACTATGAAGTGTAATTTGCACTGTAATGTTAAACCTTTTGGAAAAATGGTCATTTGTTACTGTTGTGGTTGTTGTTTTTCACCCTTTATCCAAGCACAGACGTAGTATCTTCTTTATATTACAGTGACAGTTTCATAGTGCCTTTCTATTGTGCAATGGCAAAGGAGTACGGTCTGTAGTCCTTGTCATTCAAAAATGTCCTTGGTCTTTCTTCTCAGATACTTTGAAGTCAAAGAAGTCATGCAGCAGAAGCTGGGCTGAAAACTAGGAGGTATATAATGATTTAAGTGTCAGCTGCCTATTATATGCTGTACTTTTAGTCCAATCTTTATGATAGATGACTGCAGCTGTGCAAATTAAAAACAATTTTCTAAAAAGCTTATAATTTTCAATACATCTTTGTTCACAATAGACTTATTTATTTTCAAAACAATATATCCTTCTTGATTAAAATCAATAAATATTTTATTATACATTTTACATCTTAATTTCTTGTTGCTGTTGACAACTACAGAAGGAGTAAATACAAACAACCTGGGTATTCCTTCCTTATTTCCTAGCTGTTACTGGGAGATGGGTGAAGCATTTTGAGGATTAATTTAGCATCACAATATTTTTCTCTGCTAAACTAGGATATTATTGGCTGTGTTCATGCCTGCTTCAGTAGACACCTCTTGGTTATCAGGCCAGATGGGTTTTGTTATGTTCTAATTTATCTTTACATGAGAATTCTGGGACAAGAGGGGTTTGATGATTGACTACCTCACCTCTTTATCAATCATTACCTTTTATCTATCAATCATTATAATTTGCCATCATTATCTATTCCTTAAGAATATTTTAAAAAACAAATTCTGGAAAAGTCTTATTTTTCTGTCCCAGGTTTGTTATAATCAGGAACTATGTGTCCAACAGTTGTCAGAGGATTAGAAAACATAGAATATAAGGAAGGATTGACCTAGCTGTAGTGGTATGATCTAGAGAGAGGAGATCAAAAGGAAAACGCCTTTGGATGGCAAACAGTAGTTTCTAAAATGGTAGAATTTTTCTATTCTCTTTGTCTCCTGTGCCTAAGGTAAGTAGTGGGTTTAAATAATAGCAAGAAAGACTAAAGTGAGATCCAGGAAAAAACTTTCTCATGGTAGGGAGAGTCAAGGTCCGAGTTAGGAAGCCTATAAAATTTCCATTACTGGAGGTTCTTAGAAAAATGTTATGAAACAGTTTGCTGGGACAGACATTCACAGAAATAGGGCAAGGAAGAAGGTAGTAGAGAGGAGCTGGGATCAGCCTGGGAGTTTGAAATTGTCTAAGTAAGAGAGATTGGGGAGAATTTTATGTCTGCAATTAAGAATTCAAATAGTGTTTGCTGTATAGTGTTTGCTATTCTTGATGCAGAGAAATGCTGCTGCTTCTCATATCACTATTCTTTGGTGGGGGACTTTTTGTTTTTTTTGGAAACTCATCCATTGTTTTAAGAAGTCACATGTGAAAAAAGTCATATATAAAGGAGTAAGAATTAATATTTTGCCTGGACTACAGCTGAACTGTCCATGTTATTATCTCAGTACTTTATATAAGGAAAGCTTTCTAGATCGTTGTACATATTGATGTTTGACTTTTGATTTTTTTCCTAAAACTATTATAATACTTACAGTGACACAATGAAACCCTATAGCTGAAAAGAGAGAATCCTAGGAATGATATTTTATACAGCTCAAAATTCATAAATATTCGCATGTGCAAAAATATTTCTAGCACTTGCACTTGCTGCTTCCCTGTTTTAGATCCTTAGCGTACTGTCTAACCTGTTTGCAGTAATGAAAGTCTATTTTCTCCCTCAATCCATTTTATAAAAATTGACACAAGTTGCACTGCAGATATGAGCAGAAAAATAACATTCATTTTTATAAAGAAAAGACAGTATCTGTGGCAGTTAGAGATCAACAGAAGAGCTTTGGAAAGATGACTAAATTACCTAAAAAATCACATGCTGTAAAAAGGGCTGATGATTTCAAAGGGAATAGTCAGAATAAGAAGCCAGTGACCTCTTAAAATAAAAAGACTCAGTTCTGATTCTATTGAAACTATGTAAAAGGTATCATGATTTTTCTGTAACAAAGAAGTCTTAGGTTTCAGCCTGTTACTTTGTAGATAAAAGCCATACTTCCATATACAAATAGTCAAAAGTTTTGAGAAATTCGAGCTGTTTCACATTATTTTGGCGGTGTCCCAAGACACTCTTCCAAGTGCAGACTGATTTTCTCTCTCTTTTTTTTATACTCATCCTCCAATACTCTTGTGTTTTATTTGCTGAATGATGTCGTTGCGATGCTTAATGACTTGTAGTCAAGGATACCAGTATCAGAGTGGAGAGGGATGAGTTAAATTTAGCAGATGTGTAACAGACAAGCATGTACATAAGCACTCCTTATTACGTATTTCTCAGTGCCACTCATTTCACAGTGTGCTCCACAGCTATTGGCAAGAAAATATATCATGTGCCAAAGAATGAGTAACAGAGATTTGTGTGAATTGTGAGTGCCAGGGAAGGTCTAATTATAGCCCGTGAAAGCCCAAACAATGGGGTAAAGAACAACAGAAACATTCTCTCAAACCAAAGATGGATTAATGAGTCTGGAGAGGGCTGAAAACAAAGTAAATATTAATATTCACTGAAATTCCTGCATGGCCAACAACACGTGGACAAAGGACTGGCCTAGATCTCTGGAAAGGAGGGTCTGGCCATGATGTGGAGCTGGATGAAGGGAATTTGACCTGCGCAAAAGGGATTCCAGTGTTTTAAGCTAAACTGGAAGCAGGGAAGGAGCAGCTTTTGCCTAACTAAAAAAAAAATCTGAAATGTTCTTCCAACATACAGAATAAGGCAGCAGATGGAGTTGCTAGGAGACAGAAGGCAAAGAACAAGAAGAGTTTGAATGTGCTCTAGCGTCTCTGCACAATAGGAAAGAGGGCCAGAGCTGCAGACTTCGCCATCATTACAAGTGATGAAATTTAGTCTTTGTGCTAAGCAGGGAAATGATAGATTAGAAGAATTTTCCTTAAAGGTCTGTGAGAAAGATATGGAATAATCCATTCTGTTCTGTGAGTGATCCTGTAATTATCGCCTCGTAGGGTAATTCAGCTGTGGAGGGACCTCGCGGTGTCTCTAATCTAACCTTCCTGCCCAAGGCAAGGGGACCCCAAGCCACACGAGATGGCTAAAGGTGTAGCCTGACTGGGTCTCGAAAATCAATGAGGAGAGAGATGGTAAAGTCTCTTTGGGCAACATCTGCACAGCTTGGCTTGCTTCTTGGAGAGGAAGGACTTTTCTTATGCCCAGCCTGAGTCTGTCTGGTTTTGAATGATGCCACTTTTCTCTTGTTCTCCCTCTGTCCACTGCTGTAATGAGCCTGGCTTGGACTCCTGTCTGACCTTCCTGTAGGTACTGAGGTGGCTGTGAGGTCCCTTGCAGCCCTCCCTCCTCCAGACTGAACCAGCTTCAACCTCTTAGCATCTCCTCACAGGGCAAGTGCTCTAACCCTGACCATTCTCGTGGCCCTCCCAAAACACACCCCAGGTCATTGAAGTCTTTCTTCAAGTCTTTCTTCACTTCATTGAAGTCTTTCTTTACTGGGGATTTCATAATGGATGTAGTGCTGTAAATGTGATTTAGAGAGGGACAAATCCTTGCATCATGTTCCTCAGCCTGCTCCTTCCACTCCTCTTCCTACAACCCCAGATGGAGTTGCCCATCTTTGCTGCTAGAGCATTACTGGCTTGTGCAAAGCTCCCATATGTAACACTGTGTCCAGTTTTGATCCCCTTTTACCTATTTTTATAGTTGGCTAAATGACATAAGAGAAAGAAGATGGTGCAAGGATGCAAAGACTTGCAGGATGGGATGTGAAATAACACCAAAACCTCTTTGGGAAATTTTCTTGGGAAAGATAAAATGAATGAAACCCCAAATTTCAGTAGGCTTTGATTGCAGAAAATTTGGAAGAAAAAAGATTCAGTAATACATTCCTGGATCAATTTTTCAAAGGCTTTACAGACTGCAAAATTAGAAGACCATTGAATTTCAAGAGAGATATATCCGAAGAACCTAGAATGTCAGTAAATAATTGATAAATCAGTGACTTAATCAGTTCTATGAGCAGAGAAGAAGACAGCCAATAAAAAGAGACCCCTTAAGTATTTTTTCTAAGAGAGCACAAGACAGCTGGGAAAAAAATCTTCATTAAATCTGAGATCTGAGACTATAATTTAAGACTATAAAAGATTATAGACCGTTGTTCAGAGTTTTGAGGGAGAAGTAAGGACATACTCAAAATCTCTAAATAAACCCCAAATTCAGTTCTATTAAATTCCGCTTAAAAAAGGAACAAGAAGGGATTATAAATTTAGGTTAAATAAAACAATCCAAAAGAGAAAGCTAGTTCTCTAACAAATTCTGAAACAATTATTTTAAATAAGAAATAAAGATGTAAGGCATTTTGAATATAAAATACTTTCAATTGATGCTGTATTAGCCTACATTATTAATGGAAGTAATATACAGAAAAAAAAGTTATACAGTTAAAGCAAAAGTACAATATTGTGCAGCCTGAGTTTATATTACAGTAATTATTGGAGAAATCTTTGCTGGGAGAAATTGGTGGGTGAATGGAAAAATGTGATCTAATTCATGTCTGAGTTTTAACAATCTATTGCAATAATCATCCTGCTATTGCTTTAAATATCTATGCCAAATAGGTTTGACTGTAATTTCTGTCACATAGGTTGCAAAATATTCCATAAAACTACAAGATTTTTTTTGCTCTTGTTGCTTTTGTTTGTTTTTGTCTTCTTTTTTCTTTTTCTTTTTTTTTTTTTTTTTTTTTTTTTTTTTTTTTTTTTTTAAATATGTTGAATTTAGGAAGTATCTGCTAGGTTTCTGTAGCGTTCAGTGTTATCATCACTGATTAACAATCATAATTGTTAATGACCTAAAAACAAGTCCTTGAACAAGGGATGTCTGGTATGTTTGTGTTGTTGTCAGGTAGGATGTTGCAAACATTACAGAGCTGAAATGAAGAAGAGTGAAATTAATTTAGAAATAAGAGTAGACAAAAATAATGAAAATATATTTAGATCCTGAAAAAATGCAGGTAATACCAGGGTTGAAGAAAACCACAAAGCTCACAGAGAATGGAAAGGAGCTGGAAACCCACAGCTGACTGGGGTGGAGTTTACATCTTCAAAGAAGAAGACATAGGCCGTGCAATACAGGAATCTGCTCTCTGCATCATGCCCTGGAGCAATGCTGCTTAACCAAACCTGATCTGCAGCATTCAGCACAGAGCACTGCAGAACAGCAAAAAGCAAACAAACAAACAACAAAAAAAGGAACAAAACTAGTCTCTTGCTGATACTAGTCCTGAAATTGTAAGAGTCAGGGGGAAATAAGCTTCAGCTCTCGGCATGGCCAGACTTCTCTCAGTTGGATGCACTGGGCAAGTGATGACTGCAACTGCGCTGGTGCCATCGTCTGCACCGGGGATCATCTCCTGTTCCTCAAGCCAGAGAGCTGCATCCTGTGGCTCACACCTCTCTCCAGCCTCATCCCAGCTCCTGGTGTTTGCAATGATCTGTGGTGCAGCAGTTACCCCTTTGCATCCGCTCTCAAGTATCTCTAGAGCTGCCATATTCGTGCCCTTTGTCCCAAGGTATGTTTGCACAAGGAGCTATGCAGCATGACAGCTCCCCGCCTTGCAGGATGGTGCCTGGAGGCTGGGCCAGGTGGAGGTAGCAAGAGCTGGCTCCTTTCCACCCGTAATGCCGATTGGAATGGGCTCTGAGATGAGCTCAGCCCTGAATCTGAGCCAGGTTTTGGCTGGGCGGACACCGAGTTGTTCCACCCTGCTGGGGCTGCAGCATGTGCACCTGGCAGGCAGCTGACCCATGAGATGTGCCCCAAATCTGTGTTTACCTCGTGCCTTCACTCACTCGTAACCACCTGGCCTGCCTTCAAGGTGAAAATACGCATAGTTAGTCTAGGAAAGCAAGAGGCCACAGTACTTCGTGTGATGCTGGAAGCCACCTTTCTGCCAATTTTCAGGTATCCTGACATAAAGGAGCATAAATATTTACAATGTACTCTCAAAGGCTTATGTAATGTAAATATGCAAATCCAAAACTGGTAGGCAAATATTTTAAATATCCAGTGCCAGAACGCATGCCTATTTAAAATCAAAATAAAAAATAAGCAGCTATTATTATGCCTCACCTTGTTATCCAGTGGCATTACAACTATTGTTTAAAAAAGGCACAGGATATCAGCGATGTGTTTCAATTAGATAAAGAGAAAAATAAGCTGTGTAGTAAGAGCGCTTTGCAGCGTTGGCATTCACGGTGGCAGGGACAAGCTTGCCAAGCTTGCCACCATAGCGTTCGCTGAGTGAGATGTGAGGGACCGAATAATCCCTGTCCCTTCTTCACACCTTTAGGGAGCAGAGGGTAGAGGATGGAGTCAAAATATCCCTTTGTGCTCAGGGGTTTTGGAGCTGCTCTTGCCTGTGTTACCATCTCTGTGTAGTCCCCTGAGATGTAGTAGGTTTTACATTGTTTTCCAAAGATTAATATTGGTCCTGCATTGAACAAGTGATTAAAGCGAAACAGACTATTGATTAGGAAATGCCACCGGGCCAAATATTTTAGCTGATCTTGCATAACAAATGGTCCGTGACTGTTTTTTTTTTTTGGTGCTTCTTTTTGAAAAGTCCAGATTTTCTCTCTACGAAATCACAGATCTTAGCAATGCTGCCATGAAGTTAAAAAAAAAGAAATGCCAACAAGTCCTTGGCATCACTGTGGTCTCATTCATATTACCGTACATATCAGCAAACTTATAAATTCACATGATTATAGTTCTGAAATTCTCACTAGCATCACTATGGATGTCTGGTGTTTTGCTTATGTTACTTTTCATTCTGAACTTGAAAAATGAATTGCTATTCAGAAATGTCATATAGTTTGCAGACTTGGGGCATCTGATTGGTCAGAGTCCATGCCTTTGAACAACTTGTTACAATTAATTTTTATAAGATTTTTATAAGAAGTCTTGCAGACTATCTTTTTAATTTTACAAAATTCTAGTGAAAATGTAGCTCTCTAGCTATGTCTGTAGTACAGACAACTTCTGGCATCTTCATTTCAAAATCAATGTATTTTATCATTATTTTGGGAGTTGCAGGTAATATGTAAAGAGTGTTGTGATAATTCTTGTAACAGAAAAGAACACTGATAAACTATTATGAAACTCCTCTTCCTACCCACATGAATTTAAAGAACACTGACAAATGAGATAAGTTAACAGCATGCTTATAACCTTGCTTGCAATCATTCAAATTTTAATTATATATATAACTCTAAAACTTTTTATACTTATTTCATCCTTAATCTTTCAGTTCAAGAATATAAAAATGATGAAGAAATTCATCCATTTAAAAAATCACATTGTAGCTTGCATGCAGAAAAAAGGTTCACTGACTTACATTGTATTTTAAATAAGAAATAAAGCAAAACAAAATACACAGTCCTTCAAATATCTTGAAATGTTTGTTTATTAACCATCAAAAGAAAATTCTGCAAATGGGGTGATATATTTCAGTAGAGAATTAAGTCTAATAAAAACTAAGATGATCTGATAAAAACTAAGGTGAATATTTATCCCATTTCCCTTTAGCCTCCTAAAAGCATCCACATTAGGAATCTAGTGCTGTCAGCAACCTAGGTAGTCACTGGTGGGAGGCAAGTTAGAATATCCTGTGCTACCTCATCGCTGATAGAGGAAAGCTGCTGGAGTGGTACCTGGTGGTTCCACCTGCTGGAACGTGGTGGTTCCCTTCTGCACCTCTATCAGCTGGGAACTGAGGTGGTGGACAGCGGTGTGTGCTGGGTTTGCTGATGGTCCTGGGGTGGGGATGTGGGTGGTTGGTTGTCCAGTGGTCCAGTGAAGCCTGGGAGCTGTAGTGCATTCCCAGGTGCATCTCCAGAGAGTATTTCAGATCTGAGATACTCCTTAGAGCAGAGTCTCTAAGTCAACCACAAGAGGACCTTGAGACACATCAGTTAAATGCCCAGAGAGAGGTAGGGTGAATTCAGAACATCCAAATCTGAGGACAACAGAAGAAATAAATTTCAGACCCAGTGCTCTATGTTGATCTAAACAGTGAAAACTTGTTATGTGAGATTCAGAAAAGTCATCACTCTGAGCAGGGGGGTGTCTGTCTAACAGCAGAGGAAAAGTCTGAACTCCTTGCTTGTAGGACTAAATTCCTACTCCTACTTATGATCCACCACTATGACGCATCTCATACAAGATGAGTGTCTTATGGACTTTAATTCAAAGTGGATGCACCCCTTCTTTTAAAGAATGAAGTCATACAATGGAGATGTTCCCCCTGTTTTCTGTCATTTCAACATGTGTTTGAGCACTGGGAAACCAAGCTGCAGATCTCTCCTCTGCTAAGGTCAAACCCACCTGCTTCGCCTCTCTCATTCTCTCATTCTCTCATTCGCAGCCTTTGGGGAAGTTAGGCAAAGAAAATAGTTGGAGTGACACTTGGGGTAGTTGTGGAAAGTAAAATAATAAAGGACTTTAAAACCAAACAAGAAGGTGCCTGGCGAGTCTAGATGCTTTCTAGGTTAGAGAGAAGTAAAATTGCAGATTTGGTATTTCAGTTTTGGATACAGAGTCACAGGCTCTGTCAAAGCTCTGCTTTGCTTATTCCACCCCCAGCTCCTTTTAGGCCGAGAGAAAACTGATTGCTCCTGAAGGATGTCCATCTCGACAGAGCCTATACGGGCACCCTTGGTGCATCTGTAGGACCTGGTCCTGTGCAGCCTGCACTCATTTGCACCTCGCCTCCTCGTGATATGAAATCACGAGCTGACTCAGACTTGTCAGCATTAGATTTGCTCTGTGGGGTGACAGAGAGCTTCCCTGCAGAGCTGAGCTCGAGAGCAGGGCTGTCAGCAATATAGCAGGTGGTGTGTCGAGTGGCCCTGGTAATTCAGGACATCGATTTTCTCTTTTCTGACCACACTAAACCCATGCTCAAGATAGGTCTGTCAGATTGAATATTTATTGTTCCTCTTTTAGGAAACAGAAGTTGCTTAGGGGCGCCTACATTCCCCAAATATACCTATTATCTCTGCTCCGAGATGTGGCTGGGAGTTGTTGTATGAGTGTTTTAATCAAGACACGACCTGGTATTTTAATCAAGACACGACGCGGAGGAAGCCATTTCATCCAGCAGTATGAAATGCTTTAAGACCTTTTATCTTTCCTTAGGATCTAGCATGTAATTTAGCAGTGTGAACACCATTGCAGAACAGGTTGGTGCAAGAAATGAAGAAACTTCAGTGAAACTTCAGATGAAATCAGCATTCAATTTAGTTCACTTTATAAATAAAGGAAAATGTCCTCATCATTTTTGGCATAAAGACATGCAAAATCTTTCTGTTTGCCTGGGGATTTAATTATCATCTAACAGAAATAGCAGTTAATATGTGTCAGTAACCAAATATGGAAAAAAAAGTTTATCTTCTCTTGATAAAATGAGAGAAACATCGAAAACTAGCATTTAATCTACCTTAATGAATTCCTAAAAATATGGGCAGTCTATATCCCACTTTTCTGCCTTAGTTGTGGAAAGAATGACTAGAGGGAAGGTATTTAATAATGAGTCTAAATATATATTTTTTAATTTACAAGTGTAATGAAAACAATAAAAACAATCCTTATTTGTTTTAAATAATTTCTGAGGGAAATATTCGAATGTGTAATGATATAAAACTACCACCCTTTTCTGGGAGAAAAAGCATTTAATAAAATTGGTGAGTCCTGCTACTCTGGTTTTCATTTGTCTTCTTTCTGTAGCTTCAGGGTTGGTGAATTTTTTTCAGCAAATTCAAATGATGAAAGAGGGTTTATTTTTGCCACTAAACTTGCTTCTTGGCTTTGTTTACACACAGCAAAACAATTTTTACCTGATTTTAACGTCATTTTCAGCTTTATAAAAACTGATCTCACTGTTCTTTTTGAATAAGACAAGTATGTAGAAGTGGTTTGCACCTGTGATATATATTTATCTTAAATATATGGGACTAATTTGCACATTCTCAAAGCCACAGCAGTCTGCCTTCCTATATTTGTCTAAATGCTGCAGTAGATTTTAATTTTCTCCTTACTGTTGAGCTTGATTATCCCTTGAACCATAGCACCAGGCTGTCTAACAAGTTGGTAACTTTGGGGGAGCTTGCTCTGCTCTTTGAATTTATAACAAATGTCCATGACTTGGCAAGCCCCAATCTGGCGTGATGCAATACATCTCTTGAAGCTGTGGAAAAGAGTTGACCATAAAAATAAAGCATTAGGAAAAAAAAAATATTGAGCCTTCAAAATCTTGAACACATCTGCAAATGTTGTGGGTTAGAAAAATCCTGAGAATTTAAATGCATAAAATGTGCTGGGGGCCTCTGTTTCCTGTCTCCTCTGCTACAGTCAGAGCAGTCCTTCCATTTACTCCACCTTCTTGGCTCCCTCCTTAAATTAACATTGGGACTTACAATGCATGGGGTTTAAAATGAGTTTTCACCTCCTTAAATATGCCCAGATCCCGTGTTAGGTGTGTCAGGAACATTACCCCATGCCTAGCCATACATGTGACAGCGTTTTTCCTCTCAAATCGTGCTGTAGGCCTGCTCCTAACTCACGAGGGCAGCCTCTAATGCAGCACTTCCAGCACGGCCAGGGACCCTGCCCTGCTCCTCTGGCTACACACAGGGCTGCTCTTGTTCATGGCATGGAAATCTGAAGGACAAGATTGTTAAATTTGAGCTACTTTTGGGGAAAAAGTCCCTGGCTCTTCCTAACTCTAGACCTACACCAGGGATCTTTTTGGGAGTTTGCTGCATGGCCTGGGCAAGGCCATGTCTTTAGGCCTCCTCAGAGTTTTATCAGGGTCTGCATTTCAGTTTACCAATGTGGACATGAAACTGATTTTTTTTTGGCTTTTTTAAAGAATATTTGTTGATATCCTGGATCCATGATTTCCTCTGGAGCTGGTGGAGGCATCTCCAAGTGGGATTCTTCCTCTTACCCAACAGCTTAGGGAAACAGGTTTTAGCGTCCTCAGCAGGGGAAACTTTCTCACAGGTAGATCCATTTGCCAAAGATTGATTTCTGCTGACACCTATTAGCAAAATCTTATCTCTTTGCAGGAGGCAAGCAGTATTATTTCCTGCATTTCAGAAGGAGCAGGTTAACAGGCTGCTTTCCCAATGCAATGCTGAGAGCTGAGGTAGCAATTTACCTCAACCCCTCAGTAACCAATTTAATCCTGTGAACTGACAGCTGAATCACAAAGCCAAAGTGTAAAAAAATATCTTTTTACTGAATTAAGGCGTAGTTTGCATAACAGCAAACCTCTAAGATTTTGACGTCTAATTTTATCTTGGTCTTTAAGTGTTTGCTGCTTGGTGAGAAGGGCAGAGTCATGTTCTCATGTCTCGTGATGGGGCACGTTAGTCACTGAGTCCTGGTGTGGGAGAAGCAAGCAAGATGTTTCTAGTTCACCCTGAAAACTGCAGTTGGTAAAAATGACTGTAGTTCATTTAATTCATTCCAGGCCTTTCAGATGTGAGGCACCAGAATAAATACACTTTTGGAGATGCTGTTCTGGAAGTGTTTATCTCTTTTCGGAAATGCTCCTTAGGTTTATGCTACCAGTTTCTTCACTCCCTCTAATGTTGTTTTTACTCCAAATTGACACTTGGCCATGTTGTCTATTGGGATCTAACACTGGCATGTCAGGTGAAAAGGAAAAAAGCCAGTCGGAGTTTCCCTGTGGTTGCACACACACATAGAGGTCTGTCCTTTCACTGACCTTACCAGAACTGTTATATTCACTTGCATCACTACTGATAGTATCAGTCACAGAATTATGTAGCTTTTTAAAATTTATTTTATGTCTTCTGTTCTATCATGAAAGGAAAACACCCATGAAAATTGCCATAAAACAATGTTGATGTTTTAATTTTCTGGAACCAAGCTTCCTTCTTTTCCTTCTGTCCATCCATCCACTCATACTGACTTTTTTCAGAGTCAGAGATGGACTGAGGGAGAGGAGTAGAATATGTGCAATAAGGCTCAGAGCTGGGACCCAGATTTGTCAGTGAGTGCCTATACAACTGGTTTTAAGTAAAGCACCTTGGTGTCTTCTCTTTCTAAAACGGAGACTTTTACCTGCGTATATAAACTTTTTTCTAACAGTCTCTTTATAAAAACTCTTTATAAAAACTTTCCTCTAAAGTTTATAAAAACTTTATAAAAAATCTATGATGATCTCTGGTGAAATTCCTTCAAATGGTGTTTATAAGCTCTTAAAGAATGAGAGGATGGGATTAATTCCTCCTTCGATTTATTTTGAGTTTTAGCCTTTTGACTGGCAGAAATGCAATGTTTATTACCTTGGAGAGAGATCTGCATCTGCAAATCTCTCTCTCTGCATCTGCAAATCTGTTAGAGTTAAGTAACAGAGTACTGCTTGCACAAGCTGTAATTTAAAGGTTGAAAAATCTTGCCTCATCCCTGAAATATAAAACCGCAGATGCTCAGTTTTCCAGCACTGTGTTTTACAGAGCTCTGGGCCAACTCTTAAGTAAATCCTTGCACAGTTCTGTTCAGTTGTTTCAAAGGGAAATTATCTAATTCAATCCATTTATTTCAATAAGAATTGTTCTGAGTACAGTCAAATTAAAAACTAAGGATGTGTCATTCCTGTTCTTTCAGATTACAGAAATAGCAATGGAAAACTAATATTTTTCAATATGAATTTCCCTTGTATGTATGTCTATGTTACTTTGCTCTTAAATATTGTTATATTACCCTAGGTCACTGACTGTAATAGTCACTGGGTTTGTACTACAGACAAGATTCTTTACAAGTTGAGATCTCTCCAATTAATGTGTTTTTTCTTCTTTCTGACATTTCCTTTAAATCCTATTAGCGGGAGAGGCCCAACCATGAACATGTCATTTCTTGTGAGAAGATCTGGATCTGACTACACCTGGAGTTCAGACTCCTATGTAGGCTAAATAACCCTAGTTTCACTTAACTACAGGTAAAGAGTGTTGGTTATTGTTTGTAATTGTTACAAAAATACATGTATACCAAGCAAACTCATGTCTGAGTTTCAATGAAGTGCAATACTCTTGGTATGAGCAGGTATAGCTCAGAAAATAGCCCTGTGTAGCTATCACCTTGGGTCCTAGACGGAAAAGGACTGTGTTAACACAGCAATGGCCCAGACTAGGTCCTCCCTCCGAGGAAGGGCTGGTGCTGCACAGATGCCGCTAAACAGCCTTTTATCTAAAAAATATTTCAGCTGAAATATCTTTACCCAGTGGTGTGATTCATATATACACATATCTAGCCATACTTGGGCAGAGGCAAATTAGTTTCTCCTCTCATAAAGCTAATTTACATCAGGATGCTGGTGCTGCCCTACATTTATCCCAGGGTCCAGTGCCCCATACTGTAGATTGCAAATGTAATTTTGGCCGCGGGCTCCAGGTCGACTGGAGCAATCTGAACAGTTCCCTTGGTGAACTGGGTGAATACAGGTGGGTTCATGCTCACATCTCTGTGTCTTATCAAATGAACATAGACCAGACAAAACCTTTAGTCCTGGGAGACAGGGCCCAGTCTTTGGAGGGGGTAAAAGGCAGATATATCACATCCACTCAAGTGTACCAAACTCTCCATGTTTTGGAAGGACTCTAGGTCCTTCAATCAGAAACACTGATTTCTCTATGATTTGGTCATTTTTGTTCACTTTCCACTACTGAGGGTAAATGATTTTTCCTTTAGGCAGCTAAAAAGACAAGTGGTTGGCAATGTCTTGCAGATCAAATTCAAATAACTTTTATTTGGTAGCAAAAGCTTGGCCGCTGCCTGCTGAAATTTAGCCTGCAGATGGAAGTCAGCACCCCACTTGCTGCAGTTTGCCATGAACTCCGAATTCCGTGTAAGGCACTACACTTTTGCCATGGATAGTAGGATTCAGGGTAGGACAACATGACATCAAACGGTCACTTCAATCTCTAATGGTTGTGGCTCTGGGAATGACTAGTGGCATTGCACTGCTACAAACACAGTGGAACACCAGCGTGATGAGCTCTAGCTGCCTCTTACTTATGCATAGATATCGCTGAGATCTGGAAGAAAGGACGACAGAACCGTATTAATAAGTGAATTAATTTTCATTTTGCTCTTTTCTGGGGATGAGGTTGCACAGTCAATTCATACAACCATTTCATGTCCTGTATGAAAACAAAATTTGGAAAAATACGTATTATTTCTGACACAAGTTAAACTGTTATTTCTTGATAATACTTTACAGGGAGGAAGACTTTGACCAATAGGCATCATTATTTTTGCTTTACAAGAAGTATTTGAAGATTATCATTAAGGAGTGGCTCTTTTCCACACAAAAAAATAAGGGACCAAGTTTACTTTCAGGAGCATGTATTTGAATTATCTGTTCCCTGGAATGAAGAAGTTTAAGCTTGGGTTGGGCGGTTGGGTTTGATTTGGCAAAACAGCATGAACAAATCATTCCAATATGTTAGCACAGCCCAAATGGTTGTGTCATGAGCAACTCAAGAGCTGTAAAGAAAAGGGGGCACAGATTTCTACTATGGCAAAAAAAGAAAAAAAAATTAAACAACAAAAATGCATGGAGCATGTCAGTCTGGGAGGCTGTTGTGTATAATTTCTTTGTAGTATTGATACAAACCTTTTCTTTCTTCAGCCAGCTTCATGAGGAAGTAAAAAATTTATAGAAGCATTCTCCACCCTTTCGTACTCCCGGAAAAGTATACACTGAATTTTAAAAGTGAATGTATTCTCTAGTCTGTGTCTCTATTAAACTGGCTATTTTAACACTCAGCTGTACTCATTTTCTATGTGTAAAGCTATTCATAGATCAGCATTGCCCCATACGTGTTATTCTATCTTTCTGTGTTGTTCTGTACTTCTGTGTTTGCTTAGAGGGATTCACTCCACATGTTGCATCCTTGGGAAACGTTTGTAGAAGATTTCCTTTGCCAGTCAACACCCAGACCATTCTGCTGTTCACTGCCCAGGGAAAGGGTGGCATCTCCACCTGCCTGTAAACAAGAGTCGTGGCTTCCTGCCCGATCTGAACAACTCTCTGCTTTACTGCCATCTACCAGCTGTACTATTTAATATTCACTGCTCCCACCTTGACTCTGGATGTCTGTCTCCTCTTGTTCCTTAACGAATGCCTGTCACACAGTGGGCACTAATGTGTTTTACAGCCCGTGCTAACTTATAGCCATCGTTAGATGAATAGCCTTTGGCTACATCCATACTGCTACAAAGAGAGGGCAAGGGACCAATTCCTGATCCTGTGGTCAAGTGTCACACACTGTCTTGTGTCCATATGACCTGTGCCTTGTCCATCCTCTCACAGGTTTGCCTGGGAAGGTCCAGAGAACAGTCCTGGGGTCATCAAAATCTAGGTAAGCTGTGGGAACCCTGTGCAAGCCCTCACACCTTAGCCCTATTTCTTTAGCACTGTGGAGTATCCTTGGAGGCCAGTTCAGTGCTTGGTCTTAAACTGGTAATAGAACAAAAAGAAAAGTAATAATACATAAGAGAAGCACCAGATCCAAATAAACAAAGGAAAAGCAAATCCTTTCTTTAATCTCAAGTAGAGAGATGCATCTAACTTTATAAAATATTTTTTTCACCAGTTTATTGAGAAGCAAAATAGCATAGACAGGTAGAACAAGTGACCCGGTACTGAAATAATTTATTTGAGACATTCTCACTCAGATAGCTTGTTTAGAGGGCATGAATATTTTTAAGCATGTAGATTTTTTTTCACTATCTATTCCTCAGTTCTGTAGATGAACTGTCCCACAGTCAAAACAATACTCTATTTTCTATGAGGGTAAAAACCTACTTTTTTAACCAACATTTTTCTTTGTTTGTTTCTAAATTTCTATGCAACTTGAAATTCGATGATGTTGTTTATTAAATGCAACAATGAATAACCTGAGGTACTCTGTTCCTAGAGCAGTAGTATCTCAGCATGCAGCAAGTACTGTTACTACAGTGTTTACTTTTAAACAAAAATAGCACAATCACAAATAGCTTCTTCATAGCCTTTCTATTAGTGCTTAATTCCATCATGTCATCAAGATGCATAAATAAGGAAAATATTTTTAATCCAGAACAAACCACTGAAATAGATTTAGGCACCTAGTTCTTTTTCAGGAACACAAGGTCTGAAGCACATCATTGTATGTGCTATATCAGTAGCCTTTCCATGATTTATTAATGCTTCCCTAAAAGACTGTGATGTAACTGTCCACCCTCTGCCTTTCTCTATAAGGAGAAAAAGCAAATTGCAAGCACTGTCCTCATCAGCTGGCTCCCGTCCAACCATTCCAACCAGCACCAGGGAAATGAATTTAAAAGGCCAAGAACTGGGCGTTTACTTCTTCCACATGTCAGCGGAGCAGGCAGAGAAATCAAGCCAATCAGTCAACCCCCTGCAGCCCTTTTCCCTGTCAGAGTGGGAGGAGAGGGTGAGATCACCGACTCGGCACAGGCAAAGGGCCCCGCTGATCTCTTTGTCTGCTAGCCTGCGTGAGCCCCAGCCCCACGAGCGAGCGGGGAAACGTCGGGAAGCGTCTCCCCATCCGTGGGGAACGAGCCTGGCGACGCGCTCGCGGTGCTGCCCGCCCTCCGTAAATGTGACTTCTTCTCACATCACACCTGTGGAAAGAAGCGAGTTTGTTAGTGAGAGCGATGCATAGCTTTAATTCGTGAAGTAAGGGGTTTGAGCAATGCCCCTGAGAAAACTGGGAGTAATTACACGATATTCCCTTCTGTTTCAGGCCAGCTTTCTTCACAGCAGATGTTTTGAGCTCTTCTTGCTACCCCTAAATCTGGCACTTGCCCTTTTTGGCTCGCAGTGTCTTCGGATGCGTCCCCACAGTTCTGCAGAGCTGGAGCAGGCCAGTTTAATGCTGAGGTAATTTGAAAGAGTTCCACCTGCTCAAGTCAAAGTTTACATCTTTTTATCAAGGTATTAAAGGACCACATTCCGTTGGACCATATTTTGTTGTAGGGCTACCTGAGTTGGTCTATTCTTTCCTCAAAATCTTTAGTGGAAAACAAAAGCAGTCTATGTCAATGTATAGATACACAAACACACACACACACATACACACACACACATACATATATACACATGGAAAAAAACCCTACTTCTCTAAAATTTAAGTTTAGGCTTCTCTAGAGTCATAGAGGTTACAGCACAGTAGGTTAACATCATGTACTGAAAGCATTCCTAAGATACAAGTCAAACATTTCTGTACAGTGCATGTAGGAAGGCAAGAACTTTTTTTCATAAGTAAAATAGATTTTTTTTAAAAAGAAGTATAAGCAGATGTGCCTTATCAATGAAATCCCACTTGTTTTATAGCGTAGATCTATAAAATGAAAAAAAAAGTCTGTGCCTACTTGTAACTGAACGTGTTGTGATTTCCTCAGTGCTCGGTATTTTGAGGAAACATCAGTTAGTAAGAATGGTTCAGTAGTCTCCTAGGATTTTTAAGCAGCACCAGTTGGAAATTACAGCAGTAATTTTATTTTTTTTTCATTTTTAAATATACTGTGGTTATTCTGAATCAAGATTAAAATGCTACTTGATGGCTGCTTGCTTCTTTTTTAGTAGCTATTATTTTGGGTGTGTGATAGTACTTGCTAGTGACTGTGTATGCTCTAAACTTTCCACTCCTTGATATGTTCTTGAAATTCTGCCATTTTGCAAGAGGTGCAGAGACAAAGGTCCTGGTGGGGTGATGGAGGCCTGGAATTATAAAATTAATAATAACCTTTACATTAATGTTAACATTAAGATGTCCTGAATTGCTGCCCAGGAGTCACAGTCTTGCAGGCAGTGGACACTCTGCAGAATTATATTAATAGTTAACTGACATTAAAGAGGCACCCCGGCAAGGGTACTGTCTTATTGAAATGCTGTTACTTGCATTGTATGTGAAAAACTTCTCAAAGTATTCACCAGAATTTTGTGATCAGCTATGCTAAAAACTATAAGGTATTTTTAGTTATGATCTATTTTGATAGAAAATTACTCTGTCAGCGTAACTGGTGTTTTCTGGGCTCTTCACTGAGCATTGGAGGAAGTAATTATTTTTTGGGTTGTGCAACATCATTACAATCTATGCTATCCAAGACTGCTATATATGTTATTATAGTGATATTATTCAGTCTATTGAAATAATCTGAAAGAGATTTGGTGCAGAGACTGAATTAAGCACAATGAGCCGTTGCAGTATGGACTCATGCATGCATCTATGTACGTAGAGTTGCTAATAAGCTACTTTCAATACTTTTATATATGAAGATGAGGTCCAGCCTCCAAAAACTAAGCAAACAGTAGATATGGATAAATTATGGATAAACTATTTTTGGCTTTAGATAAGGCCCTTACTTCCAAAAGTGTCCTGCAGGCAGCAGCACTACATCTAAGATGTTTATGTTTTAATGAAGGGGTGTCAAACTTTTTGACAATGAAAGGAGAGATTAGTTTATAGATGTCTGCTCAAGGATGAGACAGCAAATAAATTTTACAGTATGAAAGGATGATGGAAAATGATCCGAGGCCCATTTTAGGATAGTCCCATGGCCTGCCAATTCGATCATCTACTTTGAATAATGAGAAAATTTTGTTATGCCTTGCATACACATTCTTCAAACAACTGCATTTACAAATATATCATTTCTACAAAGATTCAGTTTCCTATTATCTGTAGGAAAGGAGAATCTATACCTCACTGTTTGATAAATTACAGTATAAGCTTTGCCTGAAAAAACAATCCTCATAAAAAAAAATCCAAAATATTAAAAAACTAAAAAGAAATATCCAAAGGCAGTCTAATGCCCTCTGTTCTACAAGATGTCAGACTAATGACCAAAGTGTTTCCTTTCCAGATTTTAATTTATGATTCTACAGACTCATTAGCGAATCAGCAAGTGATATAAGTAACCACTCATGGTGAAATCCTGACATCGTGGAAGACAGACTTCTCATTTCTTTAAATCCATTATCTTAATTTCTCCTTAAGTTTCCTTAATAGGCATTCTGCAAAACATGTTTATTTCCATTTGCTTCGTTTACTGGGGAGAACAGGTTTAGGTTTTGCCTGACAAAGCACATGGCTATATAAGTCTTTTTCTGTCTTGGCTCAGCTTATTTCCATATGAGTAAGGAACTTGGAAATACGAGATTCCTCATGTTCTGTTTGTCTATCGAATACATTCCTCCAACATTTTACATACAAAATTCCAGTTTTATACCAGCAATTAGTAGTGTCATGTGATGGATGCAAAATCCTGCTGGGCATCTGCTTAAAATACTGTTTGTTTACAGGAGAGGTTTTAGAGCACCAAGACTCTTGTAATGTGTGATATTAACCTGGGAAAGCAAATTGCTATCCCTGCAATATGTGGCACAGAGAATGCAGCTAAATGGCTGTCACTTCAATGCATCTATTAAAAAAGAAAACTTAGGGCATAAAAAATTCAGATTGCACTATTAGCTGGAATTTATCTTCACCCAAACAAACTTTACTATAAAAGCAGCCCTTTTAAAGGGATGATAGAAACAAGGCAGGGAAATTTGTGAAAAACTTCTTTTTTGGTGGGAGAGGGGGTTGTAAGGAATATTTATTTCTGTTTGGAAGAAATGATGGAAGAAGAGAGTAAAGAAGGAGCCAGAAGAGTGAGATGGACAGGAAGAAATGAGGCTCCACGGGAAGCCTCCTCTAAAGCACTGCAGTGTCTCGGGATGACATCATCTGTTGAGACTGATGGGATTTTACTCCTGGCACTCGTGTAGCCAGGATGATGTGTCTCTTGATACCTATCAAGGCATCTCTGGATACCTATCACTCAGATGTGACCTTGCAGGCAAAGAAATGACTGTAATTGAAAGTGCCTTAAAAACAAGAAAAAAAAAAAAGCAAAAAAGCAAAAACAAACAAAGTCACATGGTAACATACCCAGTGGATTTAGCGTGAAGGAAAGTCTTTGTGTTTATTGCATCTAAAGTTCATCCAAGTCAGATTTCTGCATCCCAATGCCTTGTTTACAGATCAGGAGGAAAGCTGGGCATGCCTGGATCTATCCCATATGTTGACTCACAACTATCTTCAAGCCAAAACCACTCCTAGTAACACTTTCAGTCACTGACAGCAACTGCCAACCACCAATAATAAGTAACAGCAGAGACACACTTTCAGTCCGCTCTAACCTGAAACTTGAGTCTGTGTGGAAGAGGATTTGAGCTACAGGAAATAAGAAATAAGAATTTCAGGAACATCAGGATCCTCTCTTCAACAGTATTGATCACTGGCTTTATAAGCTGTGACAGTGCTTGCATCTGGAAAACTCTCCCTAGCTCTCTGTGCCAAAGTTGGTAAGTCTGTGTTACAGCAATAAGCTAGTCTGGGGAACATTGAAATGCTGTTTAATTTCAAAAGGAAAAAAAAATTACTTTCAGTGTTTTCCATATATCTTCTGCTTAACTTAAAAGTAGTGTTTCCTCTTTTCCTCCTGCTCTATGTAAACTGGGCTCTGGTTGTCAAGAAAACTTCTTTCCTCTGTTTACTACGGCTTTAATACATGGTATACTTAAACCATGTATTATTATTGAGTTCATTAAACTCAATAAAAATAAGCTTTTTATTGTGTTGCCATGAGCTTTTCATTCTATTTATTCTACTTGTGCTGCCTCCTCTGAAAGATAACTTGAAGTATAAGGACTGAGATGACCATTCTGAAAGGACTAACTGTCCAGGCACTGTGTTCTACAGAATCTACAGCAGCATCTGTACTGACTTCTTCAAAACTCTTAGAAAGTATTAGTTTTTATTTTATAATTAGATTTACATCAAAGAACCCTTCATCACAAATGGAGTTGGTAGATATGAGGCACCTCCTTGACTTCTTCCGTTCGAGTTTGTTTTAGTGTTGCTCCAGGGTTTAGAAAACACATTCAAAAGCATTTAGTCTTTTAACATTGATTTGAAAACCTAGTAGGCAGAGGGCTATATTCACTTGTTTTGAGAACAACAGGTTCAGTTATTCACCAGGCTTCAATAGGTTTCGAGTTCAGCTACGATTTTGACTTGCATTCCACCAGTATGAACACTTACTCTGGCATCTCAGTCAATTGCTTAAGTCACCTCAGGCAATCAAAATATGCCTTAAATCGTTTGTAAACCTGGCCTGCAATGGTAAGAGCTGCCTTCTGCATGTCATTACTGGGTTAAGAGGTGGGCAAAGAGGCAGAACTTGGGTAAACTTGCAGAACAAAACAGAGCTAGCTATTGCCAACCAACTGGGCATTCATTAAAAAAGGAAGGATAATTTGGAAGAAGTGAAAATGTTGCTGGAAACCTTTGGACTTGTTATGTTTTCATTATGGATACAAACAAGACACCAACCTCAAAATAATCAGTTTACCAAGAACCATAAATAGAGAGGCCCCTTCCTGCAAGTTACGTGCCCCTTGCCAGCTTCTTAATCCAGGCATTTTAAACTCTACAAATGGGCTCTCTAGGCCAGTATTTTTGAGGTCTTGTAAATCTTGTCTGTATCCTTTGTATCAAACAACCATCTTACACTAAGGATGGTCATTTATTGGAAATAAGAGACTGCCCAAGTGTCCAGACCATGCATGCGTGTTCATAGAATCACAGAACAGTTGAGGCTGGAAGGGACCTCTAGAGATCATCTAGTCCAACCCCCCTGTTCAAGCACGGACACCTTGTTGTGCATCATGGTCATGTTCTGTGGATTGCCATGAACTGCTGCATCATTCCTGGGTATTTTTATAAGCTTTTACGATAGCCCAAATTTGCATATGGATTTTCTTGAACCCAAGTTTTCCACAAGGAACAAAATATCAGAAAGATATAGTCAAAGCTAAATATCATTCCAGTTCCATTTCTCTAGCTGAGTAATTTGAAAATGCTAATAAAGAGGTTCCTAGAGCTGTGTTACAGGAAGGGCTAGAATTAAGGTGTCTTCTTTCTAGCTGTGCTTTTCTTGTTACATATCACAAAGTCAAAGCAAAGCATTAATAATTGATGACAATCCAATAGAAACAGATGAAATCAGCATAGTCTAAGTATACATGCAGTCTCAAGTTATACAAAATTGCAAAAACAATAGAGAAAGAAATCCTACATGTCCAATTCAGGTGCTAATTTCCATTGTAATGCTTGAATAATAATCAATAGAAATACATAGGGGGACTCTAAATACATGTATTCTCATATTTAAAGCAAAACAGCAAGGAAAGATGATCAAATATGCAAATTTAAGAAGTCTAGAAAGATTAATTTCCCTTCTGCTTGTGTGCAAGAAATAATAGTGCTAGAGGTCCCCAATGGTACGAGGAAGGCTTAGGCTGCCGTTTCTCCAGTCTGGGATTTCTGTGATGTGTGTTGGAGAAAGCTCTTCCGTTTGTTCCGCTGAACGTTTGGTCATAACAAATCTCATTTTCGTCGCTCTATTTCCCCCTAGTGCTCAAACTGCAAACTGCAGTAAATTGTAACTATATTCTAGAAATGGTATTTGCAAATCGATATTGGTCTCAGTTTTGCTGGAATCCACCTTGCAAAAGGATATAGTAAGATTAAGTATTTATTTTATGGGAAAATATTTGCAGCAGCTCTTAGACTGCAGCCCATCCACTATTTACTTTAGTATCTCACAGGTGACTTTGCACTGAAGGTGAAGCCATGAAGGGGTCACTGAAACAACCTGGAGGCTGCTAGGTACACTTGGTTGGATAGTCATTCCTCATATATATACAAATATATCAACCTATAAAATATCTTTTTCAATTTATAGCAACCATAATATTTTAATACAAGCAACTGGAGGCCTCAAAATTTCCATTATGCTGCAGGGGGGAAAAACATATGTTTTGTGCTAAAAGAAGAAAAATTATTTTTTCAGCAGGATGACTGTCATGTAACTAGAAGACTTCCATTTATGGGTAGTGTGCTGTGTTGTGAAAAGTGCCAGGAATCTTATGGACAGGTACAATACATGGATAGACCTGTATGGGATATTTTAAGTCACTTTTAGGTTCTAAGACAAAACAAATTGGGTCTCAGTCTTATACTTGGTAAAGGGTTTGAAAGACTGGTTCTGATTATCTCAAACAGCAAGATTTTTAAAAACTCCCGTATTTATTTAGCAAAGTCTAGATAGAGCAACCCTGTTTACTCACCTGTTCTTGTAAACAGAGCAAAATACCTAAACGACTTCTAGCTACCATTTGGCACTAACAGCTACCACCTGAAAAAATCTGTATAGCTATTTCTACAGCTTCTGATGTATTGTGGGAGCTAAGCCTCCTGCCTTCAAAATTTGAAATTTGGAGGTTTCCTTTAGGGGAAAAAAAAAAAAAAAAANAAAAAAAAAAAAAAAAAAAAAAAAAAAAAAGCTTCCATGCCTGTTTTACCCTTGCATTCAATTTGCACAAACGAAATGGAAAAAAGTTATTCCCCAGAGTAAGAGAGTGTGTTACCTCTAGCCTCCAGTTACCTGTTGCTTTAAGTCTTCTGCTTCCCATATATCATCTCCTGGTCTACTAGATGCAGGTAGCACAGTTGTGCTCACACCTTCTTCTCCACCTCTGCTCTGCCTCCACCTTAAGGAAAGCATCTGCAGCAACTCTGTTTTGTGACATTTCCAGCACTGGCTGCTGGATTAGGCATCTCCTGATAACACCTAGTGCACTGAACCCTTTGCAGGTGGGGGAATATGAGCAGCATCTCTGCATGCTCCTCATCCAGCTTAGGTGTAAGGCAGGCACCAAAGTGCTTGCTTGCTCCAAACCACACAGGTGTGTACACAGAGGTATATGTTTATGTGGTTGGAGAAGTGTGAATAAAATATATCTATGGAGCTTACAATATTCTAGGGACAGACAAGAAATGGGCAGAGATTTTTAGCGTTACCACTTTGGATTTACATTTCATTTTATGACACAGCCTTTTTTTTCTAGATTTGACAAGTGATGTCCTAATATCATAGATATGTCTGGAAAGGCCCTTTCTACTTAAATCTGTTTCTGTTTTGATTTACAGACTGCTCATAGTCACAGTAACAGAACAATTTGTTTAGCTTTTTGAAAGATCCCATGCATAAGACTGTGCAAGTTAGCAGTTGTTTATGAGAACTTGCTACAAAATGGCTTAAATCTAGACCAGTTTTTACTATTCAAATGTTTTGCTTGCATAGCAAAATCAAATCGTGTTTATAGACAAATTCTACTTATTTGGGAAATAATCTTAACTGAATTATGCTTTTAGTGCAGTTTACACTGGGGGAAAAGGGAACAGCTGTGCTTTAGGATACTCTCTGCAGTTACCTGAATGTTCTGGCTTGGAGGGATTGCTTTCTGCATCGGAGCATGGATTTTCTTTGAGTCCTATGCTAAAATCACACAAGCCAACTGTAGGAAAGGGGCAGCTCAGTGCTGCAGAAAGGAGCCTCGGAGGCAGGTAGGATCTTTGGGTGGAATACATGGGGAAATCCCACCTGTCCTATCCTGGGACAGCTGCATTTCTTTTGGGTCATGCTATGGTGAGGAGCAGTCTAATTTTCCAGAGTAACCTCTCTAGATGAAGTCAGTCTGAGTCTTTACATTGTGTTTGGCAGAGTGGGACTGAGTGACTAGTGACTAGGACTAGTGACCTTCCAAGGGAAAGAAGGAGAAGCAAAGCACTACCAGTATTTATATCCAATTATAATATAGGGCAGGCAGAATAAATGCTTTTTGAAAGTATGGGAAGCCTTAAAAATGCCGGATGTAATTAAAAGCAATGTGCTCACCTCTAAGCCATCATTTATAATAAAATAGGGACTATTTCTTGCCCCATCATTCTCCAGGGAAATACTTCTGGCAAAAAAAAAAAAAAAAAACCAAAAAAAAACCCAAAAAATGGTTTTCTTTGGAGGATTGTATTTATGCAAATACTTCAAAACTAAATTAAATTAGCCCCGTGCATCCTCTTTAGCCAGGTGTCAATTGTTGTGCCCTGTGATCTTTGGGCTAATGAGCATATGGATGAGAATATTCATGTCTGATGGAAGATACTGTAGAAAATTAAACCTATTACTGGAGTCAAAATTGAGGAGGAAGCTGACTTTGAATTTTGTAACATTTTTATGAGAATGTCATATTTTGAATCACTCCTGTCTACTGTGAAGGATGGTAGAAAGAAAGGCACCTTTGATCAACTTTCTGGTTTTAAAGCTTCCCATTCTATAGGAACAGACATACAGATCAGACCACACGCCACCCCAGCCAGTAACTTGTTTCTGACAGAGCTCAGAGTCAGATGCCTCGAGGAGGGTGCAAGGCCCTGCAGCCAGAAACTGGGGCACTGCCCTCCGTGTAGCACCAAGATAATAAAGCTACTCACATACAGCAAACAGCCTGCTGAAGACTCATCTCGTGACACCAGAAAGAATGAATAAACCCTTCCCAGATTTTTCTGTCTATTGTACTGAGTGATGCTGAGCTTCGCCAGCTTTCTAGTCTGGTCCTTGTTTATTTTGAAGCCTCAGTGTACCAACATGTAAGAGCTGCTGTGATGGGGGGCACTGCCCTGGGCTGGGAGGCAGCTGAAGGGGCCTGATCAGAATCCCCTAGGAATTGGTATTGGAATGAGCCTCAGCACATGTACTGAAATCCCTACTCTCTGTCAGGGGTAAGCCTTGGTCAGGAGAAACCCCTTGGTCCTGTTATTTCAGAACTTTGTCTGTCCTTAGTCTTTAGTTCTGAGTTTCACTTTGGATCTACAGGGAGAATTTATCAGGGTCTCAGCAAGGAAATCAGAGCAGCTGAGGGAAGGTCATATGGGGCAGGAGTATGCAAGGCGTCTGCAAGGAGCATGCAGGAGATACCTGCCACTTTGTCTGGCATCCAAAGCTCTGAGTCAGTTCTCTGCATCCTAAAACAATGCCTGGAGCCAGGGAATCCTGAATATGGAGTTGCCTGAAATTGCCCTTCTCTTTGTAGAGACACTGAAGCCTCATGAATGCAAACATATTTTGTGCAGGGGAAGTCTCACATCTGAACTCAGTTTGTCTGAAACCAGAATCAGACTGATGTCCACTGTCTTTGATTCAAAGCACTGATTAAGGATCACTTTCTAAACACAAATTAAAGAGAAAGTAAACTAAAGGACACTCCATCACACTGTGTGCAGAGACCTGCATGAGCAGCCCAAGGGAGCTGGGACTCCCGTTTGCATCACACAGTGTCACAACCACAGAGAAAACTTGTCATCTGGAACACAAATTTTGTACATGACCCTAATTAAGCTCAGCAAACCTATATTTAATTTTCACAAACATAAAGTTTAGTGTGGAAAGAAAGTGTACAAAATAAAGTTTAAAGTTTCCTTTGTTAATATACATGATATACGTGATGACTGCCTCTATTAGCTGGTCATAGTACACTTGCCTGAATGCATAATATGTACCTTGCTGAATGTATCAAAGGTGTTATGTATTTACCTATAATAGTATTGTTGCTTTGGAAGTACCATGTCTCTGTATTCAGACTAACTTAGATGCTTATCACAGACCAACAGTTGTAACCCTTACTCAGACAAAGCTGAACCTATTTAAATATGATTTGATGCAGGGGGTAGATGAGAGGTGTCTCCATTTAATTTTTCTGCTCATTTTGTTCATCCCCTTTGCTTCTCACACACATCTTTATTTGTTTCGAAAAGCCTCTTGCACATCAATTTCAGCTTTTTGGCTTGTGCTATCCTTTCTGCCCGTGAACATCTTTATAGCCACCTCTGTTGCAGGCAAGGAATGAAACTAAATCACTACATTGCAGTAATTACAATAAATTAATTATAAGGCAGAAATGGAGATAGCTGACTTTTCATTGACTTTATAATAATAGAGTTGTTAATGTTTGTGTGATTACCTCCTTCCTGCTTGTTCATTATTACAATAGGAGTTCAAGAAGGCCCTTAATCTCTATCGTAGTTGCCAGACACAGGATGAGGCAAGGATGGGAGGGAAAAAAAGGAAGGAAAGAGGATAGTACTGTCCTGAAAAGAGAAAATGTATGTAATTACACAGAGATTACAGACATAGTGTGGGTTGCTTTGCAAGGTTATTAATTTTGGCTTGGTCTTCCCTACGGGGAAATAACAATTTATACAGTGCCCAAACAGCTAAGGGAGAAAAGAATTTGTCACTCCCCATAAGAGGCAGGAAGGCCATGCTTTAATTTTAGAATTGCTTTTATTATTTGTTTAAATTTTGTCTTCATGCTTGGTGGTAGGGAAACCTGAGAAAGTTGAACCTGAGGAGAGAGCAAGCACATCAATACACGTAGGATGTAAACCCCTGACAGACCATAAATGATTTGCTGCAAGAGTTGGCAAGGCCTTCTCACTGAAATCCTGGGGGACAGGTCTCCTACATTAAAAACTCTGTTAGGGCATGGGAAAACTCTATGGAGAAGGGCTATGACTAGCCCAGGAATGACATGCCTGAATTTACAGTGTAAAAAACAATTCGGAGGTGTGAACTGTCCTCTTGTCTCAATGACTGCTGAATTTGGATGCTAGTTTTCAGTGCTGGTCTCCTGGCTGGTGTAAACTCACTTAGTATTACACTCCCACGTATGGATGGTCTTGCCCTATCTCATTTCTCTCCTTTTTCCCCTTTGTTTCAGTCCTTTTGCCCATGAGACATGCTGTGAATTGATCCAGCTTTACTGATCCAGTGGTGCAGGCTAAGGGAGATCATGGCCGAGGGCAGGACAGGGAAGGCAGAACTGCTCACCGGTCCTTTTGGTGGTAATGTGGTTTTAGATCAGTTTAAACTGATAATGAAACCACACCCTTGCCTTTAGCCACAAAACGTATTGTCAACACCCGTTCAGTGGGTCACCGCACAGGACACTTAGATGAGTGACAGAGATATTGATGAACATCTGAGTGGCATTTTTGAAGGAGAGCCATGGTGGAGACACCTTTGACTGCTCAGGAGACCCACCATACCAAAACTTGAGAAAAAAATGTCCCAAGAGGTTATATTGGAACCTGGCCTTCTGCATGAACTTCCAAGGATTGCTCGTCTGCGGCAGTCTTCAAATCTCTCAACTCATCTCTTTCAGATGAACAACCATCCTTGCTTGGCTTATATGTTTGACTGGGTTGGCTCCTTCTGAGGATAGCTCAGCTGTTAATCTCTTCAGTTTACAGATCATGTGGAAGGAACAGCTAACATACCACACATTGTTCCTCACATAATTCTCACACAACGTTACTGTTCATCCTCTTTCTCCTTCATTTGATTGCATTTTTTTTGAGATCGTAAAATATCTAGGAAAAGAACTGTCCTTTGATACATATGTATATAAAACAATTCTTTTATCATTATTTAAAAACAATAGAAGACTTACGTTTATACACAAAACTACAGTCCTGAGGACCTCTATGAGCATGACTGTAAGATTTGTATTGTCAGTATTTGAGAACAGACTCATCTTCCTCCTTCTAGATCATTTTCTACTTGCTAAGGTTTTCTTTTTGACATCCTCTTCATTCCTTTTTTTGTTTTGTCTCCTCTTCAGTTACTTTGCTACATATTTCTAAACTCCAGACTCTATCTGTTCTGCTTCTTTCGAACAGCACCACTCTCAATTCATATCCCCCCTGTGCTCTTACCATGAAGCACGTTTTGGTCTGATTTTTTGTGCATGTCCTGGTGCCTGTGCTTACTTCTTACTTTTGGAAGGCAGAATTTAAAAAATATATTTTCTCAAATCAGTTAATACTGAATATTTTGTTGTGTACCATTTATATTACACAGACAGTCAGATACAACTATAAGTACTGTATTATAATGTTTTTGGAAAGACCCCAAATTTAGCATATTTACCAGAGGGGTGAGAGGAAAGGTGATTTTATACTATTCCCTAGAAAGTAAGGTTTAATTCTTCTGAATGAAGACACTAGTGTTATTTATGATACAGGCAGCCTCTGCTTGCTGCTCTGCTAATTCTGTTCTTCTATGCAAGGCAAGGAGAATCAAATTCTTATTTGAAATTGATATTCCAGTCTCTGCTTGTAAAAGTCATTTAAGAAAAATTGCACTCATTTTGAATAGAAATTACCCTTAGTTCCAGTTGAGATCTCTGTGCAGAAGTAGAGGATACCCTGTAGCTGTCCAAGGCTCAAAGTCAATGTATATATAGAAAAACATTAAAATGATGCCTATCTCCAGGCAAAACTTCAGAAAAAACTAGAAAATCCAGATACATAATCAAGTGTTTTTTGCCAGGTTTCCTGGGAACATGCAACCCAGGCCTCAGCTTAGGGCATTGCAAACCCTCAAGTGATGGCTTTAGGATCACTAGTCAATAACTTCTGCATGCCTCCGAGTGGAGCAGTAGTTTGACTCAAGAGCTTTTTTTGTCCTCACCACAGCTATTTTTACAGGCAACCACAAGGCTTTACTGACTTGATTCGATGGCAAGTCAGTTCTGCTCTCCAAGGAGTGCAAGGACCGCAGTTTGGGCAGTTTCAGTTCCTGCCTGATGACAAGCCAAAAAAGAGAGAGATCTGCGTGACACACACTGCTACCCTGGATTTTGTGGTATCACTTAGACAGAGAGGTGGGGTGAAGCTCAACTCTTTAACTGCAGAAACTGAAAATGTTATGAGGAGGGAAGGAGGAAGTACACCAAATCTACTATGTCTCAAACCTGACAGTGTCTCTTTAAAATGCACTTAAACCTGTTTAACACACCCCTACCTTTCACCACTCCCTGGGAACACGCACCTCTTATAGCAACTTGTAGATCAAGAAAAACCAAACCCATCAGTTCACTCTCCTGCATGTGGTGGCTATTTTAACACACACCCAACCCGGCCGTATAATTAAACTACAGTATAGTTTGCTGACTTGGAGCTTGCTAATTCCATCTAAAATGGTAAAACTGCTGCAAGTCTAAAGGCCTCAGATCCTCTGAAGCAGAATTATACATTCCAAAATGAAAATTAATAAAAGGGCACAGGCTGGCACCTGCAGCCAGGCTTAGGTCTCTTCTACTCCCCTTTATCTCTTCTTGACACAGGAGCTGGCTTAGGGAGGGCTGTATTCTAGAGACCACATCTCACCCTGAGATGTTCTAAAATAAAACTATACTTCTCCTTAAAGAGCATCTTTGCTGCATCCCAAGTGTTGTTTAACTAAGTCTTGATTTCAGCAAGGCTTCTTCAGCATGTGTGTGTTGTGCTCCCCAAAGGGCTGCCACCCACCCACCCACAGGAGCAGAGCACGTCATCAAGCTGTATTTCCTGACTGCATTTTCCTCTCTAGCTTCCTTACGGAGCTCTTAAAGCTTCTGGTCTTCTTTAAACCATGTGAGAGTACCTAGACTACTAACAGCTTTAATGAACTGCAACAGTATAAATAACCTTAAGTTCCACTCTGAAATATGCATGGAAAATTTTCCCTGACCTCAGCTGCTGGCACCTGACATCCCTAGCTTTGGTTAGATGTCCAAATCTGGCAAATTTCAGGTACTTCACCTCAACCACAGATGATTGTAAATGCTGGATGTTCTCCAAAGAAATTATCCAAGATTACTTAGCTGTATTATACATGCTAATTACAAATACTTTGCTGTTACATATTTTGAAAGTACTGCTTTAATATTGATTGATTAACCACATCACTAATTGTTTTAAGCAGTCTACTTTTCCTTCAATCCAGCACATTTTTTTCTGTCTAAGATTTTGAATATCTAATTAAACGGTCTTAATTACTTCTAGGGCCAGACAATTCTCTGTCTAAAAAAAAGACACTAATAGTTAGAAAATAAATGCTATTCTCACAAATGATTTTGCCTGAAAACTGACCATTTTGATTAGAAAATGCTGCTGCAATGCCTTAAAGGGTTTGTAGTTTATGGCCTCTCACCTTGTCATTTTTTGTCGCCTTGTCAATGGGATAGATTATAGTTTTCTTGCCATACTTTCTGTGTAAGTGGCCACAATGCAGCGAGGAAGGAATTTCCTACCAAGCATCACAAGACATATAATTAGGTTGACAGAGAGAGAAATTTTACTGTACTTCTGCTACCATAAAAGCTGTTGTACTTATAAGTTTGCAGAATGAGTATTGTAGCTTGAATTTTGGTCAGAAAAAGAAAAAAAAAAAAGATGAGGAGGATTCAAAAGAGAAGGTTTAAGTTTGCCTTCTGCAAGAGAAAAAAAAAATATCTGAAATACTGTCATTACATGGGATTCATCCAACCTGCCTTGTTGTTTACGACACGGATGCCTATATCTGACTTGTCATCTTCGGCTTCCTTTCAAGACAGTGGAGAGAAATAGTCACTTTTAGAGCCCAATGCTCTGACCTACTTTAGTCACCTGCATTAGGGTGAGATGAATTACATTAGGGGAATCTTGGATGACAAATGCAGAAGCAAGAGCCTGACTTTTGATGTAGGCTACCTTTTTTTATTAAATAATGCCCTTGATGGAAAGTTTTGCCCTACTCTGAAAAAACAAGTGGTTGAATATAGCTGTCATCCATTTGACTTCTCCTTTCATTGACTAGAATTTGGGTTATTCACTTAGACTTTAACCAGCACTTGATTTTCTCAGGTTAATAGACTGTATAACTATCCAGAGCATCCCACACTTGAAGTTACTTGTTTCTTCATGGTATGCAGCAGTAGTACGATGGCTGGGCCTGCAACTTCAGGAGCTCACCTGGGACTCCATGATTAAATCCAGATAATTATAACTCTGAAATTATTTTTTTCCTTTTTAATATCACCCTAATTTCTTCCAAATCATCCTCTCTTAAGAGTCCAGGCTAAAAGCATTGAAGAGATTTTGGTTTTGCTGCACTTAAAAAAGAGAAAAAATACTTTTAAAAAAAATCTAGCCCAATTCTAAATGTACTGATCATTAGAACTCATTTAAAACAGTGTTTCCATCAGCTCTCTTTTCAAAGTAATTAGAGTTTTGAAAGAAGTTTTTCAGAGGAAGAGAATTTATTTAGAATAAAAGAGAAGAGGAAATTGACTTTTAAAACATATTACCTTCTTCATAATTTCATCTGGCCATTGGCCTTTTTATATCATAGAACAACCGTTTTGTAAAAGGAGGAAGGCAGTTGAGTTGTTTTTTCACATTTTCATTCCACTCAACCCTATTTGCAGATGTATTAATTTAGGAACTTTGTTGTCACTGTTTGTGATCAAAATCTACACCTGTAATTTCATTTTATGCTTAGAAATGATATTAATGTGTCTACTTCTGTGGAGAAGGATGGATGATGAGACAGCAAAATTCTTCCCTGGAGAAACTGGAAGGGGAACATAGAGGGAAGATGCCATTCCTGTGCTATAGTTTCTATTTTAATCCAGCAGACAACCTACATTTCAACTTGTATCATAAACCTGCCTTGTTATTTTATCTGTTTTTTGAATGAATGAACAATTTCATTTGACTGCAAAAGTATATGCAAGAAAGAGTCTTAAGCATTCACCATCCAACCAAAGAAGAAATCAGCTCCAAGAAACTGAAATGTCTATGCTGAATGATTCTTGATCAGCTCCTATACTGAGACTGACTTGTGTTCTAAAGCAACAGTGTCTTACACAGCCTTATTTTATTATTAATTGTTTATATTAACATCAAAGAATTGGGAAACCTATTTCACAGCAGATATAATTTTAAAATAAATTCTATACATATAAATTTTACATTTTTTGCACATAAGGCCATAACAGGTGTCCTTGGTCATCCCAAAGGTCCATTTAGCCTTGTATTCTGTCTTCAAAATTATCTAGAAGTAGGTGCTTAGGGAAAAGCAGAAGAAAAGAAACGCATATATGTTGTTTTCCCTAAGTGCCCTCACAGTATAACTGTGCATGTGTTAGTGCCTTTCTCAGCTAAATGTGTTTTTCATGTACTTAGCGGATCCACCAGTGGATTTTTTTTTCCCATGAAACTGTCTTGTTTTATATTTGTTTTATATTTGTACATTGATTTTTTTTATTTGTATACAAAGGCATAACTATGCATATATGTATGTGCGTGTATATGTACACAGGTTTTTGTATATATATGCATACACACACGGGCATGCACACACACGTATATAAACCAACAGTTGCAGTTTAGAAGCTATTGTAAATAAGCATCCTACTGTATGTAAGGAGGACTAACATGCATACTGTGTAAAGAAATAACTATTTTTTGTTTCTGTCTAGCTTCGTGTTGGAAGCAGAATGGCTCTTACTCTGGGGGATAGTTGAAATTCATCCTCTCCATAGCTCATGACTTTTAGACCTCCTCTTCTATTTCCCCTCACTTATATGTATGTTCACCACACTAGAAGGATCATAGCTGATGCATTTACTCTTTCTGTAGAAGTAATTCCGTCTTTGATGACTCTCTTTTTCCTTCTCTGACCCTTTAAAGTTCATTTACACACTTTCTGATTCCCATTTTTTGGCCTTTGACATATTTCTGTGGTTACTGTTTTTCTGTCTTCTTTGATGTAGATGGCACACAGGCTCAGAGTCTGTTACATCTAGATGACAAGTTAATGTCACAGCAGCTAGTGTTTGCTTGTGAAACATACCTATGACACAAAGATTTCATTAAAAACTTGGAATATTGGTTCATTGCTTGATACATTTTGCACATAAGGCCATAACAGGCCTTACGTGCAAAGGCCTGTGCAAGGGCCTTAGTCATCCCAAAGGTCCATTTAGCCTTGTATTCTGTCTTCAAAATTATCTAGAAGTGAATTTCCATATGAGTTTTCAAATGACAGATATTTCTAATTTCCCAATCGATGACATTGATCCAGAGAGTAAAAGAAAGAATTTGTATAATAGAAAGACTGCTTAGGCCTAACAGTTAATCCCTGCATAATAGCAAAACAAGGAGAGAAACCCAGCATATCAGATAAGCCTAATTTAAATCTCTTGACATGCTTATCATCTGATTTTCAGTATAGGCTCCATACAAACTGTGGGCTGTGTGCTTAAACTGCTTGTGACCAATTCCTGATTCAATTGTGGAGACCAATTCCTCCAATTGTGAGTAGGTAACAAGGAGCATCTTCCTTTGCTTTAAAATCTTTTAACAACATGGCTTTCCTGGAAACTGGTGCTGTGGCTTCTTTCCCAGAGCTCTCAGTGAAAGCAGGGGCAGCAGGTACTTATCAAGTCTTGGCTATTCTTAAATGAAAAGAACAGATCTAATCATAATTCCCACACTCCCACTATTATTGGTCTCGGTCTGTTTTTCATTTTTCTAGCCACTCACATCAATGGTTCTTCGTAATTCAGATGATGATAACACATTAACAAATAAGCTATTTATCAAAAACATAAGCTGCAAAACTGGTTACAGCCACTCAGCTGGTACCACGCAGATGTCATTTGACTTTGCCAGATTTTCGGCATAATTTTCCTTAGCTGACTGATACTATCAGCAACCCTTTGTATTATTTTAGATATGGTAATAATGGTGCAAGGTTAAAATAGACAAGGTTAGTGTAGTACCGACCAGACTTTCAAGGATTTCTGCAAGATGCTCCATTCATTTGCAGACTAGGGAGGTATTTAAACTGTGGGAAAAGCAGGCCCATTTCCATCGGAGATAGTAATTCTCCACGAAATGTACCAGCACCTGCTAGGATTAGCATATTTTCTCTCCCACTCAGTTTTAGAGGGGAGAACACAAGGACCTGCTCTGCCCATTCTGTGGTGACTAGAAGCAGTGAAAAGGTTAAGATGCTTTGCATACTATTTATAGCAATTTTCTTCTTTCTTCTTTAGCCTGTGAACTTTGCCACAGCTGGGAGAGGTGTGGGCTGCTAAATATGTCCTCATTGTCCCAAAGGATTTCTTAAGGTTAAAACTGCGTCTGAGAAGGCTCTGACAGTGCTCTAGCTATCAGTACTCTGGAAAGCCTGATTAAACAGCCAATCTGCACATCTCACTCCCAGAAAGGTCTTCCCCAGAAAGGCAACCTGTGATAGCCGTAGTGAATGTGAGCCAGATAGCAAAGACTAATCCACAGAACACAGCGCTATCCCTGGTGTATTTTGGTGTTTCCAGTCAACTTATGATTTATGGAAATATGGAACTCATTTAAACAGTAACACGAAAATTTTAAGCAGCTTTATGTCACTTGGTGTCTGCAAATGGTTGTTGATATTACAAAATGACTCCCCTCTCCATCTATTTCAACCACCTATGTGATAAACTTCTGCAAAATGCAAATAAAAATAAAAGAAAGAAGTCTTTATGTCTAAATATTCCTTTAAAAAGTAATGAAACTAATATCTGTAGACCTTAATAGAAAAAGCTATGAGTATTTAAATCATAGGAGGCTGTAATTACTGTGGTAACTGTTTTCTCTTACCGATAACCAAGTTATAACTTGGTATAAGGTATAACTTGGTGGGTAAGCTAGTCTGGTGAGAAAAGTGGGCTCCCGTCAGCAAGAGGGATTTTAATTTGCATTTAGATTAGCCATAATCTAAGAGACTTTTTCAGCTTGCAGGCTGTCGCTTTCTCTTTCTGTGCTTTGAAAGGGTTAGGCACGTCCTAGTTGAGCCTAGAAGGAGGGTTAGACTGAGCACCAAGGGATAAACAGAGCTGTTAGAAAGGAATCCAAATGTTGTTTGGCATTGCCAGGAGTTAGGCTTTGCAAAATTGCATGGGACTTTGCATATTGAAAACTTACATCTCACTTTGGTTTAGGATATCCCTGAAGAAAGGGAGTTTCCATCTCACATGAGATCCGTAGGTTATTTATTTATTTATTTATTTATTTGTATTCCCTGTTCTCTGTAGAAGCAGGACTAACAGAAAAAAGAAAGAAGTTACAGAGATAGATGTCCAATGAGAGAACAATCTACCTACAGAGGGAAAAAAAATTATACACCTTTTTTCCTCTTTTCTCCTCTGCTGTACCTGTAAGTGCTCCTGGGATTCACACAGCTGTTTCTAGCCGGGTTCTGAGTCATGTACACCTCCTGATAAGGGTGTGCCCAGGAGCAATGTGTTCCCTCCGTTAATAAACTATTTTCATTTGCGGAGGGGGAAGAGCAACTTTGTATACAGAGGTACTAAAAATCCTAGTGCAAAACCTTCAGTTTCTGAAGAGGTGGAGTGGGAAGTAAGGGAAGAATGGTCCTAGAGCTAGTCACCTTCAAGAGGAAGGTATTATCCAAAGCGTGAGCACCACTTTCTCTTCTAGGTAAATAGGTTTATATTTGCTATGTTGAGGGTTTTTTCCCCTAAGTCACCGCTTTCCTTTTGCTTTATGTATTAGGGTTGCTGCCTATACGTGTAGGTGATCCTAGACTAAGCTTTGGCAAGTTGACAGTACAACTGTGGAACCCACCTCCCAGACGAAGATCACTATACTAAGCTGTGCTGTGCTTACCTGCTAACCCACTCCAGTTGGCCAGCATCCCTTATAGAGACATCTATCTATATGAGAGTATTTAGTTTTGGTATTTTTTGACACTAGTTACATTTAACATTATTCACTTTGGGAAAAACAGGTTCAATGGGTAGGTAGGGCTGCAGCAGTTAACTAAATAGGGGCAGGGCCTGGGCTTGAGCAATACCACATATTTGTCCGTGCTAGTATTTGTTAACATAATCCTTGACATAATTTTGTTCTTGCCAAATACTATTTTCAGAAAAAAAACTCTGGCAGAGCTCTCTCTAATCCAGGCCTATTTCCAAAACGAGTGTGGAACAAGATTTTTTTTTTTTTTTGGAAAACAAGTTTAGACATATGGATCCTGTGCCCCTAGGCCAGAGGCTGGGCTTCAGCGTATCTGTCTGAGTAGGATAGATATAGCTATCTGCATCTTGAAATTCAAAATTAGGACACCATTTCCTAGAATGTATTTACTGAAGACATTGAACGCAACATTAATAATAATAATAGCATATGACTGCATCTAACTCTATGAAGACAATAGCTTACCCGTCCTATCTGAAGCTTCAAAGTATTGAAGGATTTTTCCTTCTTGAGGATGCTATGTATGATTAAAACGGTGTTCAGTAATGTAGTCCTCCCTTTTGGGGAGGAGTCTAGTAATGGTATTTGTCTATAAAGTTGCCTGCTGAGTCACTGCTCATTCCCACTTTTCTCTTGACCATAAGAACTCAGTAGGACCATGGTACATTATGCTCTTCTCATATGATGCCCATCCTCAAAACCTTAGTAAGAATGTGGAGGCAGAACAATACTTGGCAATGTGTTTTGTACTTGAAAATGGAAACTCAACAAAATGACAAGAAAGTCATGGATCTGACTAGGATTCGAGAAAAAGATCTTACTATTAAAGAAAATACTTTGAAGAAAAGTATGAGCTAAAGCTATATGTACAGAACATGACCATCTTGTTCAGGGAAAGATAAGAATCAGGAAGCACAATAATGTATTACCACTGTAGGGTGCTACATGCATTCAGAGCAGTTAATAGCTCTGAATAAGCTATTCAAATCTAAATCATGGCATTTCTGAACTAGTTATGCTCACTTTTCTGCCAAGTCTACTCTAGTTTAAAAGTCAGCATTCCCTACTGGATGTTTTTAGGAAGCATTTTAAGAATTCTTTGAATGGTAAATTAACCTAAATTCTATTGTTAAAAAAGTATTTAAAATCAGATTGCTGGAAATGACCTCCAGAATTTGCTAGCCATCCAAGCAGCAAGATATGACTTCTGGTACTAGCCAGTAATGTGTCTCTATTGCTTGTTATTAATAAATTAAAACTTGTAATCAATAAATAGATGTTTGTAGGAAGGATCTCCAAGACATAAACCCCTCCTTAAAAATACACTAATGTCAATTGTGCTGGATTTTGGTGGAGTTACAGGTCCATTTTATCAGCTGAGGATATAGCCATTTATGTATATATTTATTTCTTGGAAAAACTTCCCTTTCATCTTGACAGAAAGATAGACAAGAGCAGACTATTTGTCCAGCTCCCAACAGGCAGACTGCATAGACAGCATAATCCAGAAGGCAACCTGGCCATGCTATAGCTTCAAAGTAGGGGAAGTATGTTCCTGGACAACACCCAGAGGTCACTTTCACTCTACACTTAGGCCAAAAACGTTCAATTCCTCCTAAGCAGTTTGCTTCATCTCTTCCTATTGCCAAGGTACAGCACTGGTATGTGACCACTACAGAGAAAAACAGGATGATTAGCACTAAGTAGTATTTGCTTTAGTCTGAGGAATAGTGTTGCTTTTTGATTTTTTTTTCCCAGCTTTGAAGTAGTAAGTAACTAGCACAGCTAACATCAAAAATTCACCATTCCTTGAATCTACAGAATGCAATAGACCAGTCAATAAAAGATACTTGGCCTACTTTATTCTTAAGCTGACCTCAGAGCCATTCTTGGATTTTCTTCTATTTATACATTCTCCTGCCCAGGTACCATGCTGTCATGTCATTGATTAAAGATTTAGCAGAGACTGCCTTAACAGAGGTTTCCTTTAGGTAGTAGAGGTGGCTTGCTGCACCCTGTAGTTTCTTCTCTGTGTTCAAAGATGGTAGATACTAGAAAGCATCGATTTAATTTGTCCAGACTCTGTTGGATGTGTCTCTTTTTGAATTTCTCATATATTCTGGCTAAAAGAGATAGTGTGGTGAGACAGGTTAAATATGCTTCCATTCACTTTAATGGCAGAACTCTTTCAATTAAATGCAACATGATGTTGAGTTAATATTCTCCAACATCTGGATTACGAAAGAAAAACTCTTCAAAACCAACAGACACTCATGTCTTGAGTGCAATTATTATAACTCAAGTTATATTTTCATTTCAATTCAAAGAAGATGTATAATTTTTCAAACCTCATTCCCACTCTGCACTGCTTATGAAGCAAGACCTGTTTCATTTCTGACACACCTGGGTTAAAACTGTAAAAATGCAGTAGGTAGGTAGAGAGGTGCATTCACAAGATTCTCTTGTCCGTGATAAAAGACAAACAGATAGCATGGTTCACCTGAACATGCCCCAAATGCTGCAAATATTTTTCACTTTCAGAAACCAGGAAGTTGAGGTGTATGAGGATGAACAAGGTTTGCTCACTTGCAGTAATTAAGTAATTCTGAAGCTTGTGGTAGTTGGTAGTTTATACCCTGAATTTTCTGGGCTGTTGCTGTGCTTCAGTTGTGTTTCATCGGATGTAAACAATGTTTAGATAATAAGTTAATGCTATTAAATAACAAGGCTAGGAAGGAGTGTCAATCAAAATAAATAAGGGTTAGAAACATGACTGGAGAAACATTTGCTAAGTTAGTCTCTCTCAAAATTTGGTGTTTTTTGTGGAAAGGAAGTCTTAGCTTTCATGGAAGTCAACAGCACTAAAGGACACTGGCCATCATGTATAACTTCATCTCCTACATCTCATTACAAAAGTTACCTAAATATAGAGTAAGTGTAGGCATATGTAAGACATATTAAAAGCAGATCCTACATCTTAAACAGAAGCATAGGGTATTACAGAATATTTCTATAGGAACTTGATTGTTCCCTTCTCCCCTATTTATAATATTAAGGGAGTTTTAGCTACAGAGAAATGAATTGCAGACATTGTAAAGAAAAAAAGTGAAGGTACTCTCTTCTTTCTGTTTATTACGATTTGAACCTGCAACAAGATCTCGTGTGGGAGGGTTTTCCCCCACAGATGTTTTGCATCTGCCCGCATATTCTGAGAAAATACTGAGTGTGAGTCAGGATCCCCTGCACATTCCTCACATAGCACTTCTGTACACTTTTCTTTTGGTGAAAGACAGTGTTTCCTAATCTTCTTCATGCAAATACCTGTATTCTAGTTGTCTCTAAATCTTCTAGTTGAGAGGCAGGCATCTAGCTCTGTTATGTATATTTACATGGAAAATCCAAATGAGCACAGTATATTCTCCCAAATAGATGCTTGGTTTCAAGGACCGTGAAATCATTTTATTTGGGGAGCCCTGCTGCACTTGAAAAGTACACCAAGCAAAGGAGTACAACAACTCACTGGTATTTTTAATTGATCTGGTATTTCTACCCGGTGCCACCCTTTTCCACACCTCCTACCTCCTCCTTAAGTGACTCAGCCTCGGGAGGAGAAGCCTCCTGGCTTTGCAGGCAGCCGGATGGAGAACAACCCTGTAGCTCTCTGGCTGCTTTAACTGCACCTCTCTTCCAGGCATCCCCAGGTCAACATACTGCCACTCCAGGATACTGTCTTCTACCATACATAGGTAAGATACTTTACTTGCCTCGTTTTTGTCTTAAGTTCTGTATTTTTCAAGCATTCAGTGATATTTGAGTGTTCAACTTAGGACCCTTCAGGGGATCTGATTTTCAACAGATGTGGAGACCTTGCCTGTGAAAATCCACCCCTTAAAATGTCTCAGTCTGAGTGTTCCAATCACTTCTGAAATCTTATCTTGGTTAAACTATCTTAATCAATTGATTACATACATTATATCGCCAGTATGTTACTGTTACTTCTCTGACGGCAAACTCCATGTTCTCAGAGATTTAGATGAATGTCTCTTTTGCTCTAAGGTTTGTTTTACAATGTTTATTTATACATTCTTTGGTATTTTGCCTAAAACTAAACAAAGAGAATAAAAATTTAACTTACTTGAATTTGCTTTAAGTGTATAATTTCTGAAAAAAATAGCAATAGCTTAACTTTTTTAAGGACAGGCTTGTGAAGTGTTTGTAAACCATTTCAGTCTTTGCAAAACATATATATAGTAAAAATACCTATTTTACTTTTATCACATTTTTCTTCCATGACCTGATCTCATTAACAAGAAGGAAGGGTTCTTCATGAAAAATACTGAAAAGTGAAAGGAAAACAATGAATAAAAACATTTATAATTAACACTCTTTTTATATTCTATACAAAAAATACATTAAAAATTCCCATTTAAAAATACGTAAAATTTAATGTTCTGATCTAGCAGTTTATTTTATATCAATGACAATTGCAAAGCTGAATTTCTTTCAAAGCAGAATCTCATACGCCTACGTCCTGAAAAACCAGTTCTGAGAGCTTTCTGCTGCAAATAGATGAATGATTTCTATCTTGTATCTATGTGTTCTCTAGTTCAACCTTCCCTGTTCTAACCTTGTCTTGTTTTACTTTTATTCACATGTACATGTCCTACTCTACATGAGAGTTTAGGCCAATTCCATGGCCTAAACAATATAGTGAAATGTTCACTTAAACACATCTTAAACACATGTTATTTCCAGAAATTTACAAGTGTAGTATATATTTCTCTGATCCGAGATGCAAAAAAAATTGTTAGTTTTGTTTGTTTATATATATAGATATGTCTATAAAATACATTTAGCTTTTTTTCCTTATATTTTCAGAAAAAAATGACATATAGACTAAGTAGTGGCCATGTAAAGAAAAATTCTTTCAGACACGGTTTTGAAGTATATTAATGACACTCAAGTGTTCATTAAGCTCTGACTTAATGCTTGGTACTGAGCTGAGTTGGCAGCAATGTTACTCTATTCCATGTGCTCATCTCCAATTTTGAACAGGGGCAGTTGGTGACATCTGTCACAGAGATCTGAAGCCAACAGACTGAACTCTTGAGGATATTTAGGAGATAGTTACTTTTCTACTGATATTCTTGGCCAAAGTAGCAAGCTTGGAAATATGAAGGATAGCATGGAACTGGTTGCTTTAAGCAGGTTCCAGTTGTAACAGTGATTTGAAAAATAACCTTCATCTGAGGGTAAGAAGTGAAATCATGTCTAGAAGTCCAAGTGTTTTTTAGAAAGGAGGAAGTTCTATCTCGCAATATAGTTGCAGCATCTCTGATAGGGTTCTGGTAGATTCTCGTTTGAGGGGAGAAATGCTGTCTGTGTGGAGGGAAATGCAAAATTGCTATTGAACACTCACACCAGCAAGATTTCAACTCATACACTTACAGGTGTCTGCTCAGAAGAAAAATTGTCATAAGAAGGGACGAAAAAGATAAAACATCAGAAGGGTATAGTAATTTATTTATGAGGTTTGCAGGTCTTGATCTCTAATCAGGCTAAAACGACCCTAGTCATTTGCTTGCTTGCACATCTACGTCCTATGGTTTTCAAGGAAAATGATACAGAAAATAACAAAGTTTGATGAATTGACATAAAATTTCTTAACTGAAGGCAAGAAAGTACTGTTGTTTGCTTTGGAACTGTGGATGAGTAGGAATAAATGTGCTTTTTATTTAAAGATATCATTATCTTCCATATTCATCTCATACAAGTGAAAGATAAGCTATATAAGATAGAATTAATTTTATCAATTCTATTGTTAAACTTATTTTACAGTGCAATGCTTTTTTTCAGGAGAGTGAAATTCTTGTGAAAAGTTCCATGTTTGGGGCAGAGAAAGAACAAATATCTGTCTATTTTATTCCTTATATAGCAGAGATTTCATGTTTTAGAAAATCTGGAGCTTCAAGAACACAGTAGGTGCAGAAAAGAGTAGCCAGATAACTAAAGTTGTGTAGAGCCATGTAGAAGGAATGTGTTTGTTCCAGATGGCATTTTATGTGTAAATACCAGAATTACTAATTTCTGTACTTGCTTGCTTGTTTCAACAATGTAGCACAAGAGGACAGGAAAATTTTTATTTGATTTTTTTTTAATCTAGATATTTTCATTTTATCATCCAGTGCATAAATAATTGTATGGAGTTCAATATTTTTGACATTTACATTTGGCAAGGCTTCATCTGAAAAATTGCTCTGTGAGGACAAATTATTTGACTTTTGATGAGAAAAGATAGTGTCCCTCACTCTACACTTTAAAATTCATTGTATTGAATTCTTTGTTATACAGTGTGATGATATGCAGTATCTTTAAGTTGGGGAAATAAATATTGTCTATTAAAAGTAAAATGCATATCATCTGAATATTTAGATGTAAAATCTTAATTACTATCAATTACTTTCATAGGTAGAAGCTAAAGAACAAAGACTTTTTTTTTTTTTTTTAGTTGTAATTAGTTCAGTCTGATGTGGAAAAAATGATCCTAACAGAGAATGTTTGTATTTAAGTTGTGTGTTTTTTCTGTTTGCTTTGTTTTTAATAAAGCAATGCATGCCTGTGAAATACGATTATGTAGGAGAAGAAGAGTACTCTGTGTTGGAAGAACATGTGTGCTCAAGCTGCCTTAAAACTAGAAACCTTATTTTTAGGATTTATGGATGCCTGAGGTGTCCAGGAAGGATGTGGAAAGGAGATGGAGAAAAAAGTTCTTTATGACAGAACGAAAATCATAGACTCGTACTGTGAGCGTCCTGCTACCAGTTTGAAGAGGCATTTGACTTTCTCTGATGTCATTTGAAGCTTTTCTACATTTCTTTGGGATTGTATTTAGATTTCTCTAAGGAGACGTGTTGTTGTAGGAGTCTGAATCCAGGATTGGCATGTCTTAAACCTATATGGCTATTGCTCATTGGACTGGCTGGAGCAGTTTTCATTTTCTTCTAAAGTTTCCTGACGCTGTTTTTAAATTCAAATTACACCGAGCTGCCTTCCTGTTTGTTTTTGTTTTGCATTCCAGCTCAGTTATTTTGTTCCAGTGGTGGAGTTGTTATTAAAAATGCCCCCGCACGCTATTTACTACTTTGCTGCAGAGGACTAAAGGTTCTCTTTCTCACAACTCCGTGTTCAAAGTTAAAGATATTTTCTTGGTGTCTCCCAAATCATGGTCTGAAAATAAATAGCTTGATGAACTTCCTGAAAAATATGATGAGTCCAGATTTTTGAGATGAGAGTTTTTTACTAGATTCTAAACTAATGTGATCTCCAAATCTTCTGTTCCCTTCTCCTATGAAGACACATACAGACACACACACACTCTGACTTCACAATAGTAAAGTCGAAGAAAAAAAATGCCTTGACGAGCTGAATATTGACTCCTTAGCTATGATGCTTTTCATTAAAATCTTGAAACTTAAATCTTACTCTGGTTATTCTTAATGGTCTGTGCTAGAGATTAAAGAAGGGTTGTGTTTTTTTTTTTTTTTTTTTTTGCATTTCACGTTTAATCGATTCGTTTTCATACCTAATTTGAAAGAAAGTACAACAGCAAGAAGTAGACCATGAGGACAACACAACATCATTCTCTAAGACTAAAATGTTTAAGATTCCAGAGTATCTGGTACATTTTAAATATGCTGGTCACAAAAGGGAGTACAAGTATTTCTCATATTCATTTAAGCATATCACGTTTGGGCTGGCAAACTTAGTAGTTCATTCTGGATGCCCTATGCATGTGCAACAGCAATACATGTTTTACTTTAAACTTCATAGAACATGTAACCATGTCTTTCCAGTTAACGTTAGAAGTTGAATGAGGTATTTTTGTTCTACACTGGCTTTAATTCACTACTAGACTTTCTCTTGTCATGTGTGGGTGCAACAGGTATTTGTAAACCTATCTTTCAGTTACTTTCCAAGGTCATTGATGTATTCTTTAGTTATTCTGTAGATGCTACAGACAAGTTTCAAATTTAACATGAGTATAGCTAAATATAGTGATGAATTTTTGAGTTTGAAGATAACTTATATATTAGACCAATCGTCTGTTGTTTTATTTTCAGCAAAGGTGTGTAGTACTGGCCTGACAGTTCTGTCCAAAATGTAGGTCCCCAATGAAAGTATGGAAAGAAAGGATATAGTATGCCATGTATATAGCAGTTTCCTGTTATTTTTCTTGAGAAATATTAAAATTGCAAAATGCAGGTTTTAAATAAGATATTTTAAGCCTTACACTGTCAGGATTTGATTCGGTTTTCATGAAAGAAATTGAACGTTTCAAAGTTTTGTGATTCACTTCCTTTAGGAAACTGCTTTAAAATTCCAAGATCTTTCCATGCAAACTACAGATGAAGAAGTGCCAATGCTCATGCTTGTGAAACACTGAAATGTCAAGCCTCCTAAATCCAGAGTGAGATGAAGAACAGTATCAGATGTCAAACTGTTCCTAAACTGAAAACATAAATCAGAGTCCTTTCTATTATTTTGTTTCTTATGTAAGAGTCACAGTTCAGGAAAATACAGAGACAGAATAGTTACTATCTAAAACTGACTGCTTGATAACCTATTTTCTAAGAAATTAAGGGAATATCTGCTTAAAATCCCATGTCAATATCTTTGTAATATATTTTGTAACAAATTGCAAAATAAGTACAGTTCACCATGGCTCTGAGCATATTTTTGTTGGGTGGGAACCAGATTCAGCAGTTATATGTTTTCTTCATGCCCTGTGTCAGTAAGAGTTTGGTACTAACAAACAGTGCTGAAAGGAAGGAGTTTTGGTCAGGATGTTCAAATCCACATGCCAAAACTTTATGGCTTTTCCAAGCATTTCACAATTTCACAATTGGGTAAGAAATAGGTGGACTTTTGGACTCAGATTTTTTTTTCTTTGTAGAATCACATTCTAAAAATTCTTGAATATATGAATGTCTGTATTTGTATTTTGGTTTTCTGCTTTCCTATTTCTCAGTTATAAGTTTTTACCACATACCTTGGTCATAAAACATCAAAAAAAAAAAAAAATCTACTGCAAGTGCAGTTTTTCATGGCAAATAAAAGTTCCCATACTGCTTTATTGTTAGAGTACTTTTAGTACTTTGAGTACTTTTGCCAGACCTTTCTTAACCTTTTGCCAGAATTCAACATTTTCCCCTTTCATCATTAAAGAAACAACCACAGACTCCAGGCTCTCAATCCACTCTCACATGAGTGAGCAAAACACGCTCAACTTCTCTAAGAAAACAGGACAACTGTGTTGCACAGAACCAGGAATGTTTGGATTTTTTTTTTCTTTAAAAAAGCTGTCACAAAAATTGTTTTCTTTGGCTTTTGTAAATTTTAGTAGCCTGACCAGTGGAGCTGGTTGGAAGTGTTCCAACTTGACATTGTTTTCCTGGAAAACACTCCTTTTCAGAAAGCAACCCCTTTGCTAAGTAGGGTCAGTGTGGTCAATGCTTTAAGTCAAAATTAAGACTGCTTTTTTAAAAATTTTTTTAGAATAAATTGGTTTTGTTTATTATCATTAAAATATCATCATGCTCTGCTTGAATGTTCCTTCACCAAAAACACAACACAAAAATGTTTGAGTGGTTCGGCTCCCTCCTCCTCCTTTTGTTTTTTTCTTTCTTTTTTTTTTTCCCCTCCACAGCTTGGTTGTTCTGGAGACTTTCTTTTTTTCTTATGAAAAAGAAACTTTCTTATTGAAATGAGAAACATATTTGAAATGAGAGAAAACCTGCAGAGAAGAAAGAACCCACATCATACCACCCTGTTGTGGAGCCCTGTGTTAGTTGCTGGGTATTACAGCTGGCTGGGTGAGCCCACGTGCACCTTGGGCATTGCTCTGAGCCACCAGACAGTACCTCATCTTCAGCAAGATAATCATCTCACCCACTCTTCATTATTGTTGTCTCCTCTGAGGGCATTAACCACCCCACATAGTCTCAGGGAAGGAGATCCGTAGGGAGAAGCAGTGAGACAATGCAATAGATGCAGGTGTGGGGCAGGTGGATCTGTAGTTGCTATTGGGGAGGGATAAAAAGGACTGTGCTTGACTTGGTTCAAGGAGATCTACAGCTGGCCCTAAGTAATCCTACTACATCTTACATCAGGGATGTAAGTAGCAAATGAACTCTCTTTGTGGCGCTCTCAGTTTACTTATTTTTCTTAACTTTTCTTTCAGATCCCGCAGCAATAGACCTCCTTGGACACAATGTCGGCTTTCGGCATACGGAAGCAACCTCCTAAGCAAAGTGGTAATGCCGGTTGCCTATTGTCTTCTCTCGGGACAGTCACAGCAGTGGTTGAAGCACTGTGTCCTTCCTATCCCAGGAATAGCTTCTGACCATCTCCGTGTCCACCATGTGCTTGCTTCCTAGGGCAGGCCACTGTGCTCCAGCAGCAGCACGCTGGAGTTTGGAGGAAGAGTTGGGGGATTTGGGAGGAAAAAGTGCTATTGACTTTTAACAAGAGGGGATAATCTATTGCTCAAGAGGAGAACAAAACTTTAGTGGACCTTGTGTGGAGAAATTCCCAGGTGCAAGCTGGAAATCCCCCCCACAAAATTTCGTGTTCTTCAAGACCCTATGGAATATTTCTAATGGCTACAAGATGTGAGGTGCAGGAGGGTCTGGTTTTGGCTCTACAGAGCCAGGCACCAGATGCAGCCAAAAGCAGCGAGGAAGAGGTAGATAAAAAAAAAAAATAGGAACAGCAGCGTTGTGGACCAGGCTATGTTAAGGACACCAACTGTTATCTGAATAAGAAGGGAATAAATGCTACCTATTTGTGCTCATCTGACCCAAACTGTTCAATCATATCCATACTAAATATTTTGATGTCACCTGAGAGTTGTTTTCTTTTTTAACCAAAAATTAGTAAAATAGTTCAGCAAAACTGAGGCCTCCAAATTTAGGAAATAACCCATGCTTTCTTTTCTTGAGATGAAAGCACAATATACATTATTAGGTTGCTGCCTTTATATGTGACTTGCTGAAAAATTGTGTGCTTTGAGAACCATGATTTCTCTGAAATCCAAGTGATTTTTAGGTAGGTCATAACATTTTTACTAAAATGCCACTGTAAGAGAAATGGTGTTCCATATGCAAGGTTAATTTTAGTAGCTGAGCCCTTGAATAAATCGGTATGCTTGGCTATATGTCATCAACAAGTTGTTCTTTGCAAAATTTGGAAAGAGTTAGAGCAATACAGAGCTAGATATTGAACTTGCAGATAAGCAAGTATGGTTTGAGATAACTGTCTAGTCCTTGAATTTTTTTTTGAGAGAAAATGAACATGAAAAATATGTCTTTGCTATTCTCACTAAAATAAATATCTAGTTGCTTTGTCATGATTTGTCTTCCATCCACTTAAATTATTTGTCATTGCTTGTGGTTATCACTACAGCTGAAGTACTCGCAGTAAAAGCAAGAGCTTTGTTTTCTTGTAAATCAGAGCAGAATGTCAAAATACAGCTCCAACAAATGGTGCAACGCTGGCTGCATGCGTTTTCTGTGGAGCGTGGCTTCTCTGTACACAAGTTGTGCAGTGAAGTGTCCTAATGTCATTTTCTCCTGGAATGCAGCCATGTTAAACTCCTTTCACCTGAATGCTCAGAGAGAGGGGGAGGACTTGAGGTTGAAAATCACAAAGGTTTCCTGTAAAAGAAAATTTGCAAAACAGTATTCTTCAATGGTCAGTTTGCTGATTAACAGAATGCTATTGATAAAGGCTTTGAATATTTAATTTTTCAATTTCCCTCATTCAAAAATTTCATTGCAAGTGTCACAGCTCAAAAACTGAGTTTCTATTATAGCTCAGCTTTTAGACCTCCATTTTAAAGGAAAGTGTATTACGAGATATTATAACACAATAACTTGCCCTCAAGAAAAAAAAAAAAGACTGAGTGTAAGAAATTTATCATTAGGACAGGATGATAAACTGCATGATCATAAGGAAGCAAAAGAAATGAGAAAAATGGACAATGGTTGTTGTGTTTGAACAATTTTGTTTGCTTCTGTGCCAAACTCCCCAAAAAGTGAAACCAAAGGAGATATTCATTAGCTATCTAGTACACTAAGGAGTATTCTCACAGATCAGGAGACCACTATCTTGTAGTTCTCACTAGCATCTGACAGTAGAAAATTCAATCTATGGTGAATCTCCACAGATTTTGGCCGTTTTAATAAAACTTCAAACTTCCAGAGCTATCTTATCTTTTTGTTTTAAAAACATGTTTCTCTGCATTTGTAGATAACAAGAGCCCCTCTGTTGCAATTAAAAGCAGACAACAGGTTATTCAGGATATTAACAAACGACGGACCCTGTTGCAAGATAACAGCTGGATAAAGAAGAGATCTGAAGAGGAAAGGTAGGAAAGATACGAAGTATATTATATCATTTTTTTTAGTTTAATATGTTAGTTTAGTTTAATACCATTTATACGGTTTAATATATTTTATTTGAATGTCTGCTTTTTTATGGATGATTGTATCATCTAGAATAATTTTTGTCAGTAACTTATTTTCTTACCTTGATAATGTATTCATTACCTTTAGGGAGTCTTATTCTGACTTTAACTGACTGCTTTTCAACAGAATATTTGTGCACTGAACATTTTATTGGATCTACTGAGAACTTCAGGGTTCTCCTCATCTTGAGAAATGGAATCTTTCATGCATTTAGGTTACAGTAATACCATCTGACTTGTTTTACAGTCGTGAACATCTATGGATGTTGACCTATTCCTACAAGGAACTTAATGATGTAATTTGAAATTTATTGTAATGCAGACCTGGGCTTGAATTACAGCAGCAGCTCCACCTTGAGAACTGGTCCTGATTTTCTGGACCATGAGCAGCTCAAAGGAAGAAAAATTGTCACCAAAGTGATGGGAGCAACATAATGCAGAGATCATCAAACAGGGTGGTTACTCAGATAGTAGACAGCTGTAAAGTCTGACTGAGGGCAAAGATCTCTTGCCAAGAAAGAATTATCTGTTTTTAATATTTGCATTTTAACTAAATATTATCTTCCTTTTGATTAAAGTGCTGATGAAAACTATGGAAGGGCTGTGCTTAACCAATACAAATCCCAAGATAGCCTACACAGGTACAGTAGTCTCTGAACATCTCTCTAATGCTTTCTAATACCTTTCTTGCCAAAGAAAGTTGAACATTCTTTTATAAACTCCTGTTTAAAGCAGGAGGTTTAAATCTTTCTTCATTCAGTTTAAATCTAGTCATGTTACTATTGCAATCAGACCTTGATATCAATGTTAACCTGGTAATTGAAATGGGTGCTAAAACCAGAATGATTTGAAATCAAATCATTGATGTTTTAATTTGAGATTTATGTACTGTTTTAATGGTGACCGTTATTTAAATTAAAAACAGTGACCAAAGTGGCATTTCTAATCCTCTTTTTACAACAGTAGCACAAATGAAAAGGAAGATCAGAAAGCTCTGCTTGGACGATATAGGTCTGATACTACCTTGGACAGGTAGGGCTTTTTTTCCTTCTATATGGTATTTTGTGATTGTCTTACTTGTGATAGTCTTACTTGTTGTTTCTGTCTTTCCTTAAAAATGGAGAAATGAATGACAGCAGCTTGTAAATTAATACTTACACTAAGCATCTAAATAGCAAAACTTTATGTATTTCTGAATGAATTGCCGATGACAAATATAAATATGATATGAGAAATGGTTGTTTGAACATCTTTCTTTCTTTGTATGGATTTCTATGTATTTTTATGTTCATGAATGTAAATACCTCTGTGCCAATGACCCATCCAGTCTTGTTTCCCGTTTTACAACTGTAAATCAAAGTCTTGTCTCCAATGGTTAATCTCAACACGATCAAAACATCAATTTGCCTTGCAAATCCTTGTTACCACTTTGGACCATAATTAGTGCAAATATCAGAACCATATACTTATCAAACAAACAAGTTGAAAATTCTCTTCAATTGAGACCTCTGTATAGTAGTTTACTTTAGGTATGACTATGCCTAAGTTTACAGATTCCTTGCACATTACCTCTTTGAAATGAAGCCCACATTAACATGTGGTATCCACCGCATGCTAAGGCACTAGAATTTACACTATTTGGAAAAAGTATATTTGTTTAGATCTTAGCACTCCCTATTTTCATTTAATGATCCTTCTTGTATTAGAAGTGAGAAGGGGGCCCGAAAGTGAGATTGTTGCTTAAAATTTACTTTATACACAGAGCTCTGGCATAGAATAGACTTAAAACTGTGTGGTATCATCCCTCTGTTGATTCTTCTCCAGACTGACGAATCATTCATCATGAGGAAGCCATTCTATTAACCTTCTATTTCCCTATAGGATCTTATCCTATAGTTTTTATTACCATAACAATCTTTTTGATCTCAAGGAATAAATTTGTATATAAATACTTAAGATGTGAGCACACTTCTATACATAAAAAAGTATATTGATGTCCTTGGGTTCTCTACTCCTCTTATATTTCATAATATTGACTTTGCTCTTTTGAGTGCTGCTGAGGAATGAGCTGTCATTTTCATAACATTATATATCATAACTCGGAGACCTCTTTCCTGAGTGATAATAGTTTGTTCAGAGGCCTAACGTTTTTCTTGGCACACTTTACTTTGAATCTTAAAAAAGTGAATGTGGTCTGCCCTTTTAGAAAATTGACATTTTAGCAAATGATTTCTTGTTGCCTTGCCAATCAGCATTTGTTTAGACTACAATGACTTTGTGTCGTTGGCAAGCAACAAAACTGTCTTCTCTTTCTTATTCCAGATAATTCATGAACATATGGAAAAGTACAGGTTTTGCAGATATCTTTCCCTTCAATCTGAAAAAAAAATTGGCATTTATTCAAAATCTTTGTTTTCTCCCTTTTAACCAGTTATTTATATGTGAAATGATTCTATTATGACATAGTAGATCATTTCAAGAGCTTTTAAAGAGGAAATTTCTTTAAAGATTTTTGGAAATCCAAGCAGAATAAATCATTATGTCTCTGTTATCCATACACTCATTCAAAGAATATTTTAAGGATTTTTTTTCTGCAAAGGAGGCATGACTTCTATGTCAGAAGTCATAGGCCAGTTCCAATGGGGCTGCTGAAGAGTGTTAGTAGATATATATACATCTTCATCTATTTAGGACTTTTTTGCTTTATCCTAAGTTATCATGGTGTCTGAATTATTTTAGGTTGTAAAATTAATATTTTCTTGTTCTAGTATATACAAATATTTAACATTAAGTATTCTTGGTACGTACCATATATAGCAGAATATGCAAAGAAAGGAATACACAATTCTGATAGATAATTCAGAATATACCCATAAGTGCTGTCAATAATCATGATTTGCTCTTAGAATGGTTAAAATGAAGAAGTCTCAGTCTAGTTGTTCATTTCTCCTCATTCTTGACTGGTCTTCTCAAGCCTGCAGACTCTAGCAAGATTATTTTGTGCGCACCCATTGCCAGAAGGCACATCTATAAGGGTGGACCACGTGTCCTGCATTTCCTCAAACTTGGAAACTAAGGCATAAAAGGTTGTGGTGATTCATTTTATCCTGACACTTTTTCATAGCCTGCAGTCAATTTTAGTACTTCCTCTTTCTATATGAAGGAAGATGAAGGAAGATTCTCCACCAGGTACAAATCCTTTCGTTTCTTGCAAATGATTCTGGTGAGCAAAAGACAGAGTGGAAAAATACAGCACTGCTCCTTGAATGTAGCATAACATCTAAAAGACTATTTCTCCTTGAGAACAATGACCTTCTTCCTGAATATCTAAGCTGTTTACAGAAAGTTGTCAGCAGTTATGTTGTTTATAAGGAAAATTTTCATCCAGTTAAGATGTTATGGCAAATGGCCATGGCCATTTTCTTCTATCCTGGAAAAGGCCTGCAGGAGTTACCACATTTCAAGGCAGAGATTGGAACCTCTTGATGCATTTCTGCTGTACATGTCCTTGGCCCATAGCTGTAACTTTCCAAGAGAAAAGGATTTTAAGGATCTGAATCTATTTGGACTAAAGGTCTCTTCAATAGCCAGTTGGCAAATACTTTCTAAAGCTCTCATTAAAAGAAAAAGAAATTACAGGAATATTTTTGAATTCCTCACTGCATAAGGGTACGTGACAGCAAAATTTCTCTACGTGCCACTTTAAATACTGATCCTGCAGCTTCTTGCTTCCTGGCTACTGCCATTCCTATTTTCAAAGAAGATATTTTGACATGAGTTGTGCCTAACCCTATATATTTACAAAATCTGAATATCAAATTCGGTACAGAGGATCTGGCACCAATGTTGGGGGTGACTAATTTGCACCACTGGCTGCAAGCTCAAAGAAATACAAGCACAGTTTTCATATCTAAAAAGACAAAGATTTCTCTGTGAGGAGAAGAAAATGATATAGGGAAAAAGAATAAAGAAGGAATTAGTATTTACTCTTTGATGTAAGAATGAGGAGACATTCAAATAAATGGCTAATAGTTATTTAAAGCAAGCAAACCAAAACATAAACTACAATAACTTCTTCTTCCCTTAACATATGCATTAGTTGTAGGACTTGACATTGCCGGATATTTCAAAGGCCAAAAGTTTTAGCTGATTCAGAGAAATGTTAGATGAATTAATGAATTTTTAGTCCACAGGTTTCTGCTGGAGACAGCATTTTATTTTTTTGTCCAAAGGCCTCATCATAAAATCTTTCAGATGTGGATTGTTGGAAGCTGGAATGTTTTACAAGGAAAAGATAATGTTAGATTTTTTTCAGAGCTTCTGCTACTTTATTCAGTACTGGAGTAGGATGTCAGATGTACTCGTTACATCTTCTTTAAATGACCAAATATAGTATTGCCAAATATAGTATTATTGTGTATGCATCATGAATGATTCTGAAAATGGTTTCATATGAAACTAATGGTTCACTGGACAGTTTTGTTTTAGAAGAACTCTTCGTGTTTGCTGTGCGGAAATGTTACCAAGTCTAGTGAGACCTCTAGTGATCTTATGTGTAACTGCTGGTTACAGTCAAATATTGCTGGAGTTAACGGAGATATGAAGTAGTTTACTGTACAGGCATATTTAAGATTTGGGGGAAGGGGAAAAAAAACACTCACAAAAAGAACTAAACCTGTGCACAGAATGGCACAGACTGTATCATGAGACACCTTTTCAGGGTTCCACTAAATACAATAGTAGCCTGTGAGACTTGTCTGAAGTCAAAGTAAAAAACAGTTTGTTACAGTAGTTAATACTAGAATACTGGTGCTATATTTAATTGCTTTGTTTCAATATACAGAAGGTAATAGCTGACTAAAATTAAGTTATTTTTATATTTAAATTTCGGTTCAAAATATTTTCCAACTATTCTAGCTATATGTTTAAAATTAACCTTTCAATTTAGTAGTCTATCTTAACTTACAACAGTTAACAGTTAACTTACAGTCTATAATTTAGATTTTTACAGTCTTTACATTGTTATTAAAGTAAGTCCCATATACAGAATTAAATTCATTATATATAAGCCACACGTCAGCTATTATAGCTAAGTAGTATTTTCTGTAAATTTTGGAAGGGTTTTGAGGAACAACTATATCTATAGATAGTAGAATAGATAGAGTATATAATATATATATATATAATAGAATCTATAAAAAGTGAAAAATCCCATAGCTGTTTCATATAATAATTTAATAATATTAAGTACAAATACATAACTTCTGTATAGAAGCTATTCCTATAGATCACTACTATACTTTATCAGAGATTCTATACCAGCATATTTCAAGTCACACTGGTCTCTAAAAGTCATAAAGAGAATTTAGCTCTTACATCTATCAAAATACGGCAAGAAGGGAAGGAGATTGCTTATATTCTAAGTATATGATCCTGCTTCACCAAAAGACTTTACTTGCTTCTAGTATTCTGATTTGATTTCAAATGATTATTAATAAATTAACTATGACAGCAATAAAGCTTGATACAATATATTTATCAATTAGTGTTTGAACATAACCCTTTAAAACAGTTTTTTTAGTGCGCTACTTAGGTTTTTCAAATAGTAATGCACTAAATTTATACTAATTCAGCATCTGCTCTGTACCTGTTGTAGCACTGAGTAGTTTATAATCTGTACAGAAGACATAGTGATACTTCATGTTTTGAAATTTAAATCAAAATTTACATTTTTGTTTTAAAAATGTATAGTGTGCAAGAAAAATAATTCTGTGTTTTTTGTTTTTTTTTTTTCCCCAGAATCTCAGATAGAAGTGATGATGATAAAATAAATAAGTACCCAACTCTGGATAATAAACAAAACAACAGGTATGAGTTTTAAAAACTTTCTTATACTCCAAATATCATATTTTAATTGTATGCATAATCCAAGATGACATAGGGAAATAATGTATGTGTTTTATGGTTTAATAACTGGCTTCATTTCACTCTCTGACATCTGGAATGCAGGTGTCTATGCCAGAGTTTTCATAAGCTCTTTCTATAGACCATGGAAAGGGGGAAAAATATTTTAGAGCACAATTCATCTGATGCCTTTCAAATTAGGATACAGGACTTGTTCTTTAAAAATGCACACTTCTACACATAGATTGAAAGAAAGACTTGCTTAAATTTGCCCAGCTAACCATCATAGTAATTATTTAAGAAATTTTATATTTTAAAATCAGGAAAGAAAGAATAAGTATATTTTGAAAATATATTTCAGTGCAGGTATGTTCCCAGAAAAAGTGGGGAGCAGAAGTGTTTAACCCCCCCTCCAACAACAAGAATAAAAACCTCTCTTTTTTTTTTGGTAGGTAAGAAGGAAAACTGTTATTTTCCAAGGGAAAACAATCAGAAAACACATGGTTTAACTGAAAGATTTTTATTTTGTCAGAAGCTCAGTTTTTAATACAAAATATGTTCAAGCCAATTTGTCATTTAAAACAAGTTGATACAAAATATTTGACATATAAATTTTCATTATGATTTAGAGGTAAGCAGATTAGACACATAAAATGACTAAACAATACGAAAATTTACTTTCTAAAGAACTTACAGGTCTTAACTTATTGAAATTTTTATTTAAAAATATTATTTAAAAACTCAGATATCTGAAGATTACAGCACCGTATTTATAAACATAATGAGACAAATGTATCCCCATGTGTCTTCATCAGTGTCAATACCTTTCTATCAGTAATAAGATGTGTTCAATATAGTTGCCAGGGAACTAACAATAGCAATTAAAAATCATCACCTAAAGTACGATGTTTTTGCTCTAAAAGCCAAAATGAGTGACTCTGGCGTTTGGAGTGTAAGGGAGGTGGTTCTTGTGAATAATAATTTTGCACCATTATATTATAAATCATGGTGATGATGGCACATGAATCATCATATAGATTTGCATTTGTGCTCTGTTCAGAGACAATTTTTCAATAGACCAACTGTGAATTTTGGAGAAGGATTTATGTGAGATCTAATTGATACATAATTTGTCCTGCCAGAGAGAAATGAAATAATTTGTGAAGTTCTGTTCTTCAGTTACATTAGAAAAGTAAGGACAATAACTTTATGATAAACTTGACGGGAGAAATAACTCACTTGGAAAGTATGTCGTTAGGAGTATAAGGAATATTACATTCTTTTGCAGACACACAATAAAGCAGACCAGCATTGATAAATTAAATAAGAAACATAATTTAATGCATGAAAAATATATTAATATTTTAGAGTGAAGTGTAGGTACACTTCAGAAGGTGTAGGTACAGAAGTCAAGAATTTCAGAAGTCAGTAATGACTTTGAATATCAAGTAAGGACACATCTATCTTCTAAGCATAAGAATCCCTTAAGATGTCTCAAATCTGGTATCCTTGACAAATATAACCATAATTATACCAAGTACTGTATGTCTTTTTGATAGTAGATATCATTTCTTAGTCTTGTTTTCCCATTTCACTTATTTGAGTGGAGTATTACTGGAGTGTTGGGTGTAGTTCTGGGCTCCGCAATACAAGAGGGAACTTCTGGAAATAGTCCAGTGCAGAGTGACAAAGATGGTTAAGGGACTGGAGCATCTCTCATATGAGGAAAGATGAAGTGAGTTGGGCCTGTTTAGCCTAGGAAAGAGTGAGAGAGGATCTAATCAGTGTGTATAAATACCTGAAGGGTGACTGTAGGGAGGAAGGGGCCAAGCTCTTCTCAGTGGTGGCCAGTGACAGGACAAGGGGTAATGAGTCCAAGTTGCAACACAGGCAGTTCCATCTCCCTGTGAGGAGGAACTTCTTCCCTATGAGGGTGCCAGAGCTCTGGAACAGGCTGCCCAGGGAGGCTGTGGAGTCTCCTTCTCTGGAGATCTTCCCAACCCGCTTGGATGCTGCCCTGTGCCCTGTGCTCTGGGTGTCCCTGCTGGAGCAGGGGCTTGGATCTCAACCTGTGTTAGGGATCTCTCTGTTCTGTGATTCTGTGAAGGTGAATTAATACAGTAAATGTGTTTCCTTTACAGGCAATCTTGGACTCCTACCACACCAACCACAAACACTGCTGCTACTTCTCCGATCAAGAAAAAAAGGTATTCACTGCCACCTTTGGGTGACCGCCAGAGGACAGGGAGCACTCTGTTACACCGCAGTAATGTCTCACAGTTATATCAAAAAGCAATATTGATTTTTCCCTCTAGCAGGGTTTAGCTCTTCAGCAAACTTCAACAACATTTCGCATGCTCTGGCTTTTTTTTTCGTGGGAGCAGCATGGTGCAAAATGGTCTCGGTACAGTCAGTTCAAAAGTGCTGTGAACCCAGTTCAGTAGAAGCAAATTCTTTGCCTCATTCCCTAACCCAGCAAGCGTGTGCCTTTTTAGTGTCTGGTGCCAAATGTAAAGCAATGCAGCTCATTTTATTGAGGGCAAATTGAACTTTCTCAAGCCAAAACTGTGTCTCTGCTATTTCAGTACAAGTGAACTGCAGTAGGCATGATATCTAGCTTTAAAATTTTGGCTTGTATATAATATTACGTGGGCAAGAGAAAAACTGGGTGTAGCATGGAGAACCGCTTTTCAAATTTAAAATGCACTGCTGGGGATATCCATCTTCTTTTATGCAGCCTTTCCAGGAGCAACTTCTACATTCTTTCTCTAGAATTATAAAAAATAATAGAAATTAAAATGTCATCATTCTCATATTAAACGCAATGCTTGTTTGTGGGAGTTTATGATGTTTTCAGCTCAGTAATTGTCTTCAGGCGTTTGAAACTGTGAATGGCCAAAACTGAATTCACTCTTTATAGTGCAAGTGCTTTTTTCCCCAGTAAACAATTGGTAGATTGATTCTTCTGGAGGAGGTTTTTATTTTTTTTTTAAATAACGAAAGTGCATGTGATGTTTATGTGACCTCTAATACCATTCTGAATTTGTTTCTAGAGCTGATGTTTGCCATCCTTTCATTTGTACATTCTCTCTGACTGTCCCTCCCAAGAATAATACACATTTGTTTTGTACAGGTTGCACAAAGCACCATCTTAGCTTAGACAATATATTTCTCACAACAGTAATTAAATTTACCGCGTTGCTTCCAAATCCATTCAGCTATCTTAAAAAAATACATTCTTAAAAGGGTGGTTATAAAGTATTTCAAAATACTAATAATTTTGGAAGTGCTATGAACATTTATAAAGCACAGTTTTAGTGTTTCTAACATCCAAAATGTTTGAAGGGCTTCAACCTGCTGTCCACCCCTATAACATTATATACTCATACATAGGAATTTATTTTTTAACACTGACAGGCAATCTTGGCTGCCTCCACCAGTTTCAAGTTCGAAGAGCACCAAAGATACAATGGAAACCAAAGAGTAAGTGCTGATGATAGCTAGTTTATTTTTGTTGTTTTGTGTTTTTTTGTTGCTATGTGTTTTTGGGTTTTTTTTGGTAATTCTAACTTTGGGCTGAGTGAGCAAATAGATCAGTTTTGATATTTCTCTCTTTTTTTTTTTTTTTTTGAGGAACTGAGTTTGCTAGATAAGATTGCCTCTCTTCACTTAGGCATGAAGAGAGAGTGTTTCATGCCTAAGTACTGGTTGGGCTTGATGCCCAGCATTGATTGGAGTTTGAGTTTGAGAGGTGCTGACAGTCTGAGGTTACATCAGTGCTGCCAGAATTAAGAGACCGAACTAAGGTGTTGAATTCCCGGTTTTCTACAATGGATGTTAGCTTTGTTCTTGGAGCAGTTCAAATCAATAACATTTAACTCTCTACCAGACCAATCCGCTATAGAAAGGCTAAGTGTAAGTGCACAGAAATCTATTGCTCCTACTTGACACGAGAGCCAGGCGTTAAATCTGCCTTATTAATTACCAAGGTGGACACAACCTCAAAATCTGTATGAGACTCATGTTAGAGGCTGCATATCAATGATTTTAATTAGACAAAACATAAATGACTGGATATAATGTCTTGCCAGGTAGGATAGTTTGGTTGCTCGTGGCCTAGAAGATCTTTATCACTAGGGGACTTTAAGAATACAGTAGATCAATGTTAAACGGTATTGATTTTTGCCTTGAGATAGGAGATTGGTCTAGATGAGAGCCTTTGACCCCACTTCCTACACTATCAAGTTATCAGGTCATCTACATTATCAAGTTAAGAGATGCCATATTTTATTACTTCCATGGGACTCTTATTTTCTCCATTTCACATCTTTCATTTGCCCTTGCTCTTCTCTTTCCCTTACATTCTACTTTCTTTTCATTATCCCTACAAAGCCAGTTAGTCATTTAAAAAAAAATTTTTTTTTGCTTCCTTTCTGAAGGGATAGAAACCTTTCTATCTTTCTCTTTAGCTGAATACTGCTAAAAGGAGAAACTTATTATTCTCAGTTTGTGCTTAAAGCTGAGTCTTTTGGTAAAGGTTCTACAGAAGAATGTATCAGGCCTTAATTACATGTTTTTCTGAAAAATTCTAATAGGCTATTTTAATAGTTTATGCTTTTGCATATATTATTAATATATATTATATATAATAATATATAATTATATATGGAGCAGTTAAGGAATTACTCATAGATGTCTGAATATATTAACCCACCAAAATATAGCAAAATTGTTGAGCTATCCAATAATAAAGGCAAGTCAGAAATAACATCAAAGAGTGTCTTCACAGCTGGACGGAATTGGGTCACAGAGGAACTGTCATGCTCTCCCCATACACATGGATCTTTCTGTCTCTCTAACATAATTTTGATTTTATAGATAATTAAGGGAGTTTAACAGTAACTTCCTTAACTATGGTTACAACAAACAGTTTGAAAGCCTTTATAAACTTGACACAAAATGTAGTCTTGAAACTAGCTTTCAAAATGTGTTAGGAATTGAAATAAGTCATCATGGCCGTAGACAACCTGTACAAGCTCAGTTGCTTTGGTTTTGATTTCATGAAGTTGTTTAGGGGAATAAAGAAATAAATTTTTAATGTATTTCTAAACATACTTTTACTGATTTTGGCATTTCCATCATTCTTCTCAACATTTTTCAGATTTTATGCTAGAATTCTGTGATTCTGTGAATTCTGTGATTCTGTGATTCTGTGATATAAGATGCATATTATTTTTCTTTTGCAGAGAGCTATTTGTAAAGAAAACTATCTGTGTTTTATACAGCCCATCTTGGGTCACAAGTTAGATCACAATTTATTTGCGATTTTGTGTAGAAGCATTTTCCCTACATACTGTGCTTTCTCTCCAACCATTCTACTTACTGTAGAATACAAATGTATCCTTATAATACTTATATGTATTAGCATTAGAAATATTATGGGATATGTTATTATTGAAGGAATTTCATAGCTAATAAGTTTCCAGATAGAAAAAGGGATAATTTTTTCTTTAAAATTCCAATTAAAACGTACTTCAGAACCTGGAATTTTGTTTCAGCGTTTATGCTTTTTAATTTTTTCTTTGCAATTTCTATGCCGTGTAGAAGTTTAGTAAGGGAGCAGTGGCAAGAACTGAGAAGAAAAAGAGTGCAGTTAATCTCCCTTAATACCTGTTTTTTAGAGCTGGGTCTGTAAAATAATTTCCGTAAATGCCATACCTGACTGTATTTACCTTTGATATAGAACACCTAAGGCTTTGAGGCAAATGCAGAACAAGAGGAGGAGCACTGTAATTATAGACATAAATTGTGACAATTTTCCTAGTGAACATGTGGGAGTCCAGCAGAGACCTGAGAGTCTGTGATGCTGGCATCGTCTTATTGCTTTTCTCATCCAGAGCACCACGTGTGCCTTCCATCTCTATCACTCATGATGATGTGCTGAATATGCCCTTTCATTGCCAAGCTTAACATCTGGTTTGCTTGGGCTCTATCCACTGCCCTCTCCACTGCATCTCACGGTGATAGTACCATGGTGCTTCAAGACAGAAAGAACAAAGTTATGTCCCTTTTTTTTCTTTTACAGAGAAAAGCACATAATTATGACTTTAACGTGTTGCAGTGTACATCAGAACAAGAAAAGGCAAGCTGCTTCTGGCAGTTTTAAGGGAAGTTCTATCTTTGCCTGCCTGAGCTGCTGCCTTACCTTTCTACCACTGGCCTTTTTACTTTGGCTCAAGCTTAGTGAGAACACTTCAGCTGTTTACAGGTGGAATAAGAGCAAAATCACTCTAATCCAATGGCTACTACTATTAAGTTTTTATTTTCTTTTACCATAATAAAATTTAATTCTTAGAGGCTGTGAGTATTTTTTTAGCTATGTACATTAACTTGCTACATCTGTAATTTTAATGAGTATATAATGTGACTAGCCTTGAGCCAAATAAAATCAAAAAACATGGTTAGCAATAATTTTTATTCTTAGCTTATGTTTATTACTGTCCATCTGTTTGGTGAAGATTCAGAATCCCTCAGCACCCAAGAGAAAGATATCTCCTGGCTACTGGAATTATATTTTAAGTCAGAGATTAGTTTTTTCAATATATATTGACTGTGATGAATTTCTCTGGTTTCGTTTCAGTATCACGTTATAGGCATGATAATTCTGAAAGCATAGGCTGCATCCGCTATATGATGCCTTCCCAGTGCTGACAAGATGCTGGGATTCTCATCATTAAATATTAGATCACTCCCATACACTGATAGTGTTGGGATAATAGAAGTAGAGGCATAATTTTACTAATCTTTCCTGACCCTTGCCTTTCTTGGATCATCTATCAAGTATGATGTCACCAAGGGTGCTTAAACAATGATGAGTTTTTAATGATTAATTTGTTTATCCTTGAAAAGTGCTTTGAAGATGTAAGAGCTATTTGAAACTCTAAACATTGCTATAAATCATAATCACCACCAAAGGATACACTTTTATTTGCCTGAAGTGAGTTTCAGGAAATAAAGTGCCAACTATAGATGCTAATAACCATGGTTTGAAAAGGTCACCATCAGTCTTAAAGACAGCTAAAGCAAAGAGCCATGTCTTTTCCTCATATATAAGAGCAGCTGTTTATCCTGCAGTCTTCAGAAAGGGAATTGTATAAGCATGGATCATCTGCTGAGAAAGATTTTTCATTTTTACCCCTCTGGATTTATTTTGTTTCATTTATTTTTGACTCTGAGACCTGATTCTAGGCTGCTATGCTCAAACTTGATGAACTTTTATGGGACCTTGTCTCAGATCCATGCAGATTAAGCATACTTTACCAGAAACTTGAAAGAATTTGCAATTGAAGCTAAGAATATAGATAACTCACTTTAGTTGTCCTTTTTGGTTGTAAATTGAGTGTCAAACATGCCATTGATCAGAGCGTTTTACTGGAGAACGGTCAACCGAAGAACGTTGTCTTAGTGACATATAAAGAATGAGATTAGAAATAAATATTGTTTTGGTAAAAAAATCATCACTTGCAATTGTATTAAGAAGCAAAACCCTTTATTAAGCTTTGTCATGGAAGCAAGGAAAAGAAAAATTAATTGCAAAGTGATTTGATTCTATTTTCTACTTTTTCTGAAATGTTTACTCTATTCTCTCTACAGGATCTCTTCTTCAGAAAATTCAGAAGCTCCCACAGTGTATGTTTTGCTTACTTGGCTTCATAATTGTTTTAGAAATACAGTATACTCCATGCATAAACCTTGAATGTGCTTTAACATTTATTTATATTACAAAAGCTGTAGAATTTATCTGGGAGATCTACTTGAAGAGTCAATCTGAGATTGTAGATGTAGTTATTTTCATATATTTTATCAAGTTTCATTGTATATTTATTCACATGGGGGAAAAAAGAAGGAACTGTAACTGTTTTAAGTATTAAGAAGTATTTCATAATTTTAATTGCACAATTTATTTTTATATAGCATAATGCTAATGCAAATTTTCCTTTATACCAAACTGGTATTGTAGAGGGCACACAGTGAACGAAAAAGAGAGTAGGTAAGTAAAAGAAAGAGAAACTCATAAATTAAAGAGCTGAGCACATGTAAAGACTTGTAATAGGAGGCATAAACATGAACTGAATTAATAATAAGTTACTGCAAAACTGATTTGAGTGTCCATGTGAAAGAGTGCTCTAATTTAAGAAATAAATTTATGAACTTAATTAATTTAATGTAAATTTCAACTTCTAAATTAGAAAAAGATTACTTAACCTACCTTTAATTTCATGATTTATGGTTAAGAGAGCTGCCAAACTTGTCATGATATTATTGCCATCCTCATAGGAAGATGATCTCAAAGAGTATATGCTCATTTCCAGTTCTATTAACCTTTCCTCCCTTCTTCTTTCTTTCCCTTTTTCTCCTCTCTTCTCCCTTTCTCATAATTTAAAAATATTTTCTGGTAGTGACAGACCTGTTCATATGTGCATATGAATAATCAATAATAGGAAAGAGTCTGACAGATTTCAGCTGTCATTTAATACGATGCAGCTAAGGGATGCAGAACACTGTGAGCAACTCCTAATTTGCCTCTCAGTGGAAAGTAACCCCCCAAATGGTTCTTATGTCTGTGGTCTCTGTCACGTTCTTATCTCTAACAACTGCCACATAAAAATTGCTTCTCAAAAACTTTTGCACATAACTCTAAATAGTTATATTGATCTCTGTGGGGACGTCTATAGGAATAAAATGGTTCGAAAATGTAAACGCTATGCAAGTATATGAGTATATCAAAAGAATGGCACATTCTTTTAAATATATAAATATTAAATGTATTAAATATATGTGTATTTAAAATAAATACATGTTTATTATAGTCACTGTGACTAAGAGTAGTACAGGATATAAAAAGGTCTTTCTTGAACAGAGATGATATCTCTTTTTTCTTCTTTTTTTTTTTTCCCTGGGTTCATATTCTCCATCTTTTAATCACTCTCTCTAGATACTCCAGCTGTGTCTCCACGTCCTGCCTGTGGCAATGCCTTTGGTTCTGTCTTTCCCCCCTTGCAGCATTCTACTGCACTGCTCTCCAGTCTTTGCCATCTCCTAAGCCTTCAGACTTCCTCCAGTTTCTGATCCTTCACTATAATCTTTAAATAACCCCTAGAATATCTTCATCTCCTCTCTCTCTCTTCTGAATTACTGCCTGAGCAAGAAGCAGCACGTATTATGGCTGCACAGAGCAATGTGCAGCTCTATGTGTGTGCAGCTGGCTGGTAGAAACATGTTAATTGGCCAGCAGTTGTGCCAGGAAAGAGCTGAGCTTATTGTGAAATGCCAGATTTAAGTCTCTTCCTTCTGTCAGCTGCTGGTTTTCATGGAAGTTCTGGATGTTAATATCCTGAAGGTGTCTAATCCTTTTGCTTGCTATTAGGTGGGGGATTAAAAATAGTAACTGCAGGAGACTGACAAGTATATGTCAGACAGACAGAAGTGTGTGCAATCTCATTTCCTTAGGAAACCAGGACAAAAAAAAAAATCTATTTTTCAGCCTGTTCATACAGTATCCTTTATAAGAGACAATCACATCTATTCTTTGGAGTTTAATTTTATTTATTTTTGTTAGTCTGTTAGTACTGGAATTATCTGAAACGTAGAAGTCCACTTTATTATTATGCCAATACTAGTAAAACAGCCTCGGGGGGAAAAAAAAGTATTGGAATACCAGCTATTCAAAAAGCTCAATGGGTGCACTAATCTAGTACATTGAAACATTATGGACATACACATTTAGATACGCATTTAAAGAAAGAAAAAAAAGCAAAAATTTTCTGAAAATAATCCTAGCTCTTTGTGGTTACATTTGCTAGAATAGGATAAAAAACAAGAATAATAATCCCTCTAAACGATATATTTGTTTGCATATTAAGCATCATTTCATCATTTTCTTGTTTCATCAGTTTCATCATTTTCTTGCAGGGCTGCTCCTTCGCCAGAACAGGTGACACCTCAGAAATCTATCAGAAAGACCGACACAGATGATCAAGCTGTAACAAGGTAACATAAGCAGACATAACTGTATGGTTAAATGTGATTTGGAAGTACTAGATTTATTTGATTTTCGTATAGCTCTTTTGGCCACAGTATTAGACACGTGCAGGATTTGTCTCGTCCTGCCTACTCACCTAGAAAACAAAAATTTGCGTTCTGTTGGCTTCCTGAGTTATCTCAGTTATTTCTTGGTTGCTGCTTTTGTTATTGTTCTTTCTTTTCCTTTCCCTATGTCTAGAATGCATCCTGCCAAGCAGTGTATAGGTGCTTGCTGCAAATGAATGAAAGCAGACTAAGAGCAGTAGTATGAACTATACAGTATACTTTGTGCTTCAGTTTCACAGTAAAGAAATTGTGAGAAAGGAAATATCAACACATCCCTACATATATAAAACGTCCCTTTCTGTGGCAATACTGTTACCATTCAAAATAAGAAAAAAATACACCATTTCATGTAGCAAAATTAGTGCATTTAAACAGATGGGCTTCTTGTGGTGCGAGTTAGACAGCATATGGAATATTGTACCTTGGAAAGTGTACAGTATTCCCTGAAAGCTATTGGTGAGAAGTGCCATAGAAATAGCAATTATTGAAGTTCCAGCAAGTGGTAAGGCCCTACACTTAGAGAAATGGTAGGTCTTTCAAAACAACTTGTAATATCTGTGCAAAAAAAGTGACCATGTGATCATGACCAAAGTAAAGTCACAGAATATGCAATCAAAAAATGTATGAATTAGATGATTCTAGATATGCACTGAGAATTACAGTACTTTATTTTTAATTGGAAATACTGAAAGGTGCAAATTATTAAAATCAAGTTAGCTAATATTAGCTAATTTTATTTCACTTGATTCACAAAGATAGAATTTTCTGAGGTCTGGAGCCACAGTTTGTACTACTTGGAGAGTATAACTTTGGGTCCCTCTTCCCCACCAAATAATAAATACATCCAAAAGAAATCTGACAGTGTAATCCCTAGGGGAAAAAAAAGCAATACTTCAGTGAAATATTTTCCTGTCAGCAAATGTGGGAAATCTTAGGGAATTAAATGCAGCAGTATATTAACTAGGGAAGTGGCAGTCATTCTTCATTCATAAAGGCTTGTTAAAGACTTATTTAATCCCCATCTTCAATCAGTTCACATTCATCATCCCCCAGTGGCTCTCATTAGCACATCAAGCTCTGTGGACCAGTTCCTCCATTGACAGAGAGCTGTAGCAATGATATTTGACTGGTCTACAAGTTACTATGGCAACACTGCAGTAGTTATTTATGTCACTATGTAAGCTATAAGTAGCCTGTAATTTTAGTGGGCAAAATTCAGCCCTTTACTCCTGCAGATTCCTTTACTTTTGGCTCTGATGTCATCCATCTGCTACTGAGGTGCTAGTTGCAGAAGTTTACAAATTTTGCTAAATTTGTGCTAACCAAAAATGTATTAAGCAGCTGTCATCAGAAATTGCTCTCTTATGTTAAAGATACCATATACATATTATATTCCTAGCAAGAATGATGGTGACACAAAAAGCTAAGAGTTACAGGAAAAATATTTTTAGTAACACTGCCATTAGTTAGGGCAAAAGTTATGTGAAATCATTTAATTTTATGTACTTTTATTTGGAAGTAAAAAATTTTCAAGTTATGTTTTTTAAAGCCATGTTTACTTGATTATTTGTATCCTGGCGAGCATGTTAACGTTGGAGTGAATTAATTCCACCATAAAATAGATGGAATATGGCAACTGTTTTTCTATGAAACTGTTCAGTAATACAAGGAAAGACTTTTTGAAGGAATGTATCTGAAAGGAATGTCAAATATTGCATTTCTTTTGGGTAAAGAAAATGTAAGCCTCACTGTGCACTGTTCCATGCAAGGCCCACTTCTATTAATGCAAAAGACAATTCTTGCATTATTTTCAGATAGAACACTTAGATGTGTTTTCTTCCATATCTGGAAAAAATATACATCCATATATTCTATAAATCTATACAGAATGTTACTATATATATATATTTTATATATATAAAATATCATTGTATACTATATATCATATATTATATGATACAAAGGCATATTTTCCATATGAACCTTCAACTTGATGGCAGGTTGATGGATGGCTCTGTCTCATGACTAGATCATCTGTATGTATCCTTGTAAAACACAAATAGGTCTAGGGGCTAGTGAAAGTGAAGACAGCAACTGTCTTCAGTAGTGCATTATTCAGAGTTGAAAAGCTGATTTTCAAATCTTTGGTATTTTGCATATGTGGCAACATACGAACGCTTCAGTGCGTGTGTACAATTGCACGTATGTGCAATGAGCATTTTCCTGCTTTGCACTGTGCATGCTTACGAGGTGCTTTTTGTGTTTTACTTGCATTTCAGTGGAGATCCAGGGAGAATATTTCTCACTCTGCCTTTTTAATTATAGAACTGTAGCTACTATAGTTAGCTAATTAACTCTGTATTCTGGTGCCTTTTTCACTGTAATATCTTCCTGATCTACCTTCACTTTTTATAGACTATATAATGATTCAGAAAACCTCTAAAATGTTCTGGAAGACACTCATGTAACCACAAAAGTGTTGGTGAGAAAAAAAAGATACTAAAAGGAGACTGATGCTGGCATAGCCATACCTTAATGGTCCTAACTGGAGCCATATCTGACTTTGCCTATAGTGACTGTTTAACTTGGTTGGGAAAAGTAGCTTAAAATTCTCTGGATATTTTTTTTCCTTGGTGGAAGGCAAGAATACTGTTTTACTTCTTAGTGTTAGTGACCTTTTGCCATGTAGTTTTGACAGATTGGCTCTCAGTGGAGGGCTGGTTTACAGCTCTTCTGCATGTTGATATAAATGACTTAGAGTTGAAGAGCTTATTTATAGAGATGTAAGCCCATTACTGCAAACTGAAAAGTTAAGACAGTATTTACAGGGTCATACATATCCTCCAAGTAAAACTGAATAAGTGCTTGTTCTTTCTTCAGTGATCTTTCCCAGTCCTCCTCCTGCAAATCACTCTGAGCCACAGCTTCTTGCCCTGTGTTTAGCTCTGAAATCCTCCAGGCTGAGCATTGCCTGTGGTTTTGGCAGAGTATAAATTAATTTTCACAGCTGATTGCAGAGCACTCAGTTCTCTCATCCTTGGCTCTTATGGATGAAAGGTCTAAATCAGACTTTTGGCACTGGTAAGTGGAGCATACTGGTGTGGAATGAAATGCATTCTGCCTAAGAATAAATGCCACTCTACTCTCAAAGATCTTTATTCTTTCTCATTTATACGTGTCAAAGTCTGATATTTCTGTTGTCAGTTGTTTCTGTAACTTTAAACTCTCCTTTTTCCTGTGCTGCCATTACTAGGACAGAAATGTCCTATGTTTTTAGCCCGACTACATTAGTGTGGTCTTTGCATATTCTGTCACATCAGAGGATGAAGCTGTTCATCGGAATGTTTTGTAGGAGGTGGATAGGGAAAAATCACTTGGAAAAGACAACAGATGCTACTTGCTTGGTATTACTTTTAGAAAAGTCAGTGCTGAGGGTAGAGTTAGAATCTGCTTGATAATTATGGGCAGATTACTAATTTTGTCCAGAACTGATATTCAGATGAATTCATATTCCTCCTTGCTCAGGTTGTCTTGCCATCACTTGTAGTAGTTGCCACCAAAGAGGTATCACCCACAGATCTTGAAGCAGAATGGTGTTTAATGAAATTTTTGGGTAGCTGTTTTCTCTGCCATAGTCAGCAGTCAACTGAGGGTGTTATCAATAGTGATGGTGACAAGATACAGTCTTGATGAAATCCCTGTGAATTCATAGGGTGCCATACAATGCAGCTACCCTTAACTTGAATGCAACCTTTTATAGAGCTCAAGCCTTATACACTTCTTCTGCCAGTAGCATTATCTTCCTAAAACTAGGGATCACTTCAGACGGTTTTATAATTCCACTCAGGGCGTTGAATCAAAAGAAAAAGATCAAAATCCATAAAAAATCTTGTATAAGGCTTATGGAATATAGCGCTCTCTTGTTTGCTTTATGATGACAGAATGAGTAGATGTTAAGGCTCATGGACTATCCTGAGGTTTGGCATAAAGTGTCCCACTGATTAAAGACATTACAACACATCTTCTAAAATTACTGTGGTCCTCCAGTTCCTGGTCCAGAAACACACCTACAATGTTGGTGTGCTGTGCACATGCCAAAGTCACCTATCAGCCCAGAGCGATGGTGGAGTCCTAGGTAATGAAGCAAAAATGCCTGCAGGAATTAGGGAAATCTGGAACTCCATTGGCCTTAGCAAGTCTTCTATAATTTAAGTAACAGCCAAGATTATCTGAGTGTTGCTTCCCTCATAATCACCTGCCTTCTCTCAAGAGTTGAAGGAAAAAGTCTTGTGATCAGAAAAGCAGGGTTCAAGAGAATGCCTGGGGTCAGTTCAAAATGAATAGGAAGAGACACTTTTGAAGTGTCTCTTCTCATGCTGTTTCCCAGTGTACATGTGTCAAATCAACTGCAATTTGGCTCCAGCTGGACAGTTAGAATAATGTGACTGAACTTTTAAAAACCTTTTTTTTTTTTCTGATTGTTCTTATAGCTGTATTTAGAATTTGCAAAAATGAATATTAGAAAGATTTCATTGCATTTATCAAACAACTAGTGACTTCCCTATGGTTCAATTTTGTAGGCATTGTTCACGTATTTCCTGTTTCTGACATTTAAAGCTTTATCTGGATGTTTTCAAGACAAAAAAAAATGTATTAGCTGTGCTTGAATGTCTGGATGGACTCCATTTATGCTTTCCTTTTTGATGGTGATCTGACTTGTCACCAATTAAATCAGAATTACAGAACTTTTATTTACTGAAATAGGTGAAACTTGCAGATATATCTAACAGAGCAGAAGGAATGGAAATTGTTAGATTTTTTCTCAAGTGAACAGAGGTTAAAAATCAAATGCAGACTGAAAGTCAAAGCAAAATGTCCACAGATCAGTTTCACTAAGCTATTAAACACAGAATATAAAAGGCAAGTTTTCATGCTTTTATTTATATTGTACTTTCAATATGGTATCTTCAAAGGTTCATGATTTTTTAAAGGTTTTTTTTTGCGTCAAATAAAAAGGGCATTAAATACTTAACATTAATAAAGTGAAATAACCCCAAACAGAATGGTTCTATAAATGAAGTCTTGCCCCTATTGACTCAGGGTGGAAGATATTAAACTTTCCGAAATTAGCTCATTTCCAGAGAGGCCATCGTGCAAGCACTGAGTAATTCTCCTTTCTGTCTGTGTCTGAGAGCCAGAAATGTTCAAGCTGTGGCAGAACAGGATTTTCGAGTTAAACTAAGCTATTAATTCTGCATGCAGCCTGCCTTGACAGCTTCTTCAGAGCTACTTTATTTATCTTCTCTGCTAGCCATTTCTTTTGCTGGACTGTCTTCATTAGTAGTCACATTTCTAATCTTGCTTTATGCAAGAAGCCAGAGGCTAAATAGTAGAGAGGAGCATGAGAACCCATGGTTTATAGCGTGCAATCCACAATGGGGTAATAATAGAATGTACTATTATATGTTATTTATATAAATGGGCATAAGATTTTCTGCCTGTCAAAGTAGGAATTTATTTTAGATTCGTGGTGTAATTTTAAGTAGTATTCTGGGATGGGATGCTAGACGTAGAAACAGACTTTTTGATTCGGTGTGGTCACTTTAAAAAAACAACAACAACAACAAAAAAAACATAAAATACTTCCAACCTCAACTATTCTGTGATTATGTAGAATTGGCTTTTAAACAAGAACATTGCTGGATAAAGGTGTAAGACAATACTTTTATTTTATACCAAATTATAGCAAAAAGTAATTGGGATGTACCAGATTTAAACAGATTCTTTTGCCCAAAATGTGATATGGAAACCTGTGTTCAGTTATTCATTTTGTGTTATTTTGTTAGTTTAATTTCCTTTATGTATATGTATATACACAGCAAACAACAGCAACAACAACAAAATATATTTGTTGTTATGAGTTAGGTTTATGCTAAATCTTCCAGTCATGTCCTGGGGTTGGATTAAAATATTCCATCTTCTTGAATCTGCCATCAAACAAGATAACCTCTCATGGCAGGCTCTTTGACCTGCCTTATTCCCATCCATTTCTAAAAATACTACCCCCCAGGCACAGTGACCCTCGTGGTGTAATGGTTGGCTCTGAAAAGAGTATATTTGGAGCTGGTGTCCCTCTGAATGACCTGTGAGAAAGGCCAGCATCTATTACACAACCCCCATCCATATGTGAAAGATATTTCCACAAGTTAGCCCAAGTTCCTTGGCATATCCCCAGATGTTTTAATGTTGCTTTTTATTTTCCATCATTTATATTGTGAGGGGGAAGGAGAAAAAAAAAAAAAAAAAAAAAAAAAAAAAAAAAAAAAAAAAAAAAATAAAAAAAAAAAAAAAAAAAAAAAAAAAAAAAAAAGGAATGTTTTCAAGTTTAAAGTAATTGATTTTACTAGCCTTGGGCACTAAAATATTTTTCCAAAAAAGAGCAAGGCAGCAAAAAGACTTTTCTTCATTACCTCTGCATTCTAATATTAAGGATAAGTATTCTTTAAGTATGAATGCATATTGAGCCTCCTCTCTTTTAGTACTTGACTTCTCTTTTAGAAATACTGGAAAAGGTTTGAAATGTATTGCTCCTTTCTAGCACATAATTCTCAAATGGAGCCTAAGCTGAGATTCTATATTCAAGCTGTGTTGCACATCTAGTGCTGACATACATCACCAAGTCCTGTGGTTTGGGCAACTCCATGTTATATCCTCCTAGAAATAACAGCTCTCAGGTTTTTCATTGCTTATACTCTTTGCTGGGCTTGACTCAGGAGCTGCTTAGGTTGTAAGCTTGAACTAGTCCAATACTTCATGCAAGGTGTCAGCCCTGGTTACTTGCTCTAGTCCTGTCAAGCGGATGTTTAATGAGGGTGGAAGTTAGAGGAGTGCTGCAAGTGCAGCCAATTAATATCTCCTGAGGGTTATATTTTACAGGAGAAGTGGTGCTCCTTCGGAGCCATAAAGTAGAGCTGAGCAGGTCAATGAGTCAGAAAAGCGACTCAGCATGCAGTTTTATGCTGAAAGCTGCAGCTGCAACTGTTTCTTGTTCACTTATTAGGGCTGCTTACTGTCAGGGTCCTATAAATCAGGCAGCTAGTTGACAGGGCATGCACTCGCAGCCTGGACTTTCATTGCTTTTGTTAGCAACCCTTTGGAAGGGAAATAAAGCTTTCCTCACAAGCCAGTCTATGCTCTCTGATACTCAAAGTACTGAAAGTCATGTACACAGAGCAAAAATGCTGCTGGCTGCTAAGTCATGGTGATTTAAAGCTTACAGAATGAGACGAGTTTCCCTTGAGCTACACCAGTATTATTATGGGTCAGTAAACATATTTCTGAAGAAATGATTCTTAAATCATTGGAAGGTGCCAGTCTATATTTTTGTTCATGATTCCTAAATAGGCAATGGGTAAAGGATAAAGTATTTTAGAGAATTAATCTACTTTTCCTGGAAATCTCTGTGCAAAAGTAAGCAGAATAATTTAAGGTGAGGCAAAACTGAACTTACCTGGGAAGTGTGTTAAAATACATATGAAGATTTAAACGATGAGAGGGATAAATCTTCCATTTCCTGTCAATTTGATGCAATTTGTTCCTTCTCTGATAAAAGAAAAACACTATCTTCAATAGGAATAAATATTTAACCTTTAAAAGGAATATTTCTATTACGATTTAAATTTCATAGTTGGGCTAAAATGTGCAAAGTAGTGAAAGTAAAATTTGGAGAAAATATTCTTGATCAGGGTACAACCTTATTGAATAAGACTAAACAAAGTCAATTCAGTCTTTTGCATTTTCTCCCTACCTCTGCCTAAGAGATGTTCGCTATTTAAAAAATTAGAGAATTGAATGACATATAGAAAGCACTGTAACTAGTAGAAAAGAGAACTTCTCTTAAGGCACAGGTAGAGAAAGACTGAAAACAAAAAGTCAAATTGAAAGAAAAAAAAAGAAGAAAATCTAGCCACTCTTGCCCTAAACAAAAAGTGAATAACTACATGATTTCAGATGTTATTTTAAGATATAGAAGTTTTTTAGTCTAAATAAAGAGTATCATTTGAAATCTAACCATGGACACCAGTATTAAGCTTGGAGCTTGAGTTAATCATATCCTTCAGAAAGTTCATATTTTTCAGTCAATATTTTCAGTTACTAAGAAGCATCTTAAACTATGGTATTGATATGATTAAACAGACAAATTCTTTTCCTTAGCTATACTATATAATACTTTAATTTTACAGAATTTACCTTGCTGATAGAAAAATGTGCTTTCTTATAATAGTCAATAACATAAATGTTCAAAGAATCTGAACATAAACTTATCCAAAAACTTACGGTTTTCCTCTAAAATGTACGTATACATGTATTTTTTATTTTTATTATATTTTATTTTATAACACTGTTTTATTTGGTTATTTTTTTCCAGAGGAAAAGACTTTGAGGATGTTACTGAAATAAAGACCACTGCTCAGAAAAATGAGATGTAAGACTGTCATAATCTTCTCCTACATGGTTTTAAAATACTTGCAGTTAGTTACATCTTAGTATCAACAAGTTCAGTAAAGATAATTAGGAGAATCAAGGTTAATACTTTCATTTGATTTAAGTCATAGAGTCTTAACTTTTTTTTAATCTCCTCCTTAAATAAGTACTAGTAAATATAAATAATTTGCTGTGAAGTAAGTGATTCTATTTTACTGAAATTCTAGGTAGTCAATGCATGACCATCAAAGATCTATAAGGTCATTTGAAATGTCCCATTAAACTAGAACTTCTCCTTTACAAGAGTGGAGTGTCATAAAAATGGTTCATTTAAAAAGAATTTTCTTTTATTCTTCGTGTTGTTCTTCATTTTCAAATGAAAACCAGTTTGCCTTTTTTTATCTTAAAAACTTTTCAATAAAAAAAGAATATTATTTTTAATTACAGATCAGTTAACGTAGATTCAGGTTTTTCACAGCCAGTGGATTTGTTTACTACTATAAATGCAGTCGTACGGTTCTAGAGACCGTATAGAGCCCTTGATCTACTGTGAAGGAACAAGCATAAAGAAGAAAACTAAGGTGCTAAAATGTTAAGACCCTTCAAGTTCTTCAGCTATTTGATTCAGATTTAAAAAAGTAGATTTATAAATTGTGAGAACCAGTTGATGAGTCCAAGGGTGGAGTTAATATTCAAAAGGACCTAGACAGGAGGACTGGGCAGGAGGGCTTAAAAAAATTCAGTAAGGACACGGGCAAAGTCCTGCACCTGGGTAGGGAAGCTCCCCTTGCAGCAATTACCATCTGGGGCTGATGGGCTGCAGAAAAGGCCCTTGGGGCCCTCTGAGACAGCAAGCTCACTGTGAGCTCAGGAGGATGAGAGAAAATGGGCCTAAGCTGAAACAGGGCACCCTCAGACGGGGTAAAAGGATAAAGTTTTCCCCATGAGTCAGGCAATGGGCAGTCAGGCAATGGAGCAGGTTGCCCAGAGACTTTGTGCAGTCTGTGCTCTTAGAAGTCTTCAAGACCCAACTGGACAAAGCCCTGAACAACCTAGTCAGACCTTAAGGCTGCACCTTCTTTGAGCAGGAGGCTGGACTAGAGACCTCCTGATATACCTCTCAACTTAAATTATCCTATAACCCCATGAACCTTTTTGTATATCTTGCTGTTCCTTCTTAATGTTGTGTATTTACAGGAGAACAACTGAAAAATATTGAGGTTTAAACTGATACGTATCTTCATAAATAACTAAAAACTTATTATATGAAAAAAATGCAATACATATTCAGTGTATCAGGGAACTTCCTTGTGAAATAACATAGAATTTTTTCCATCTTCAACATAAGTAATTCAACCTATTAGAAATGTCTAAATTGAATTACATCATTTGATTAATTTGAGGTATTTTTCACTTTCACAGAGATCAGGACCTTGGTCACCACAATGAAGTAAAGCCTGCTGTTACCCAAAGTAAAAAAAGGTGAGATTTAATTCATAGTTTTTTCTGAGGTTTAAAAACTGTTTAAGTCATAGTTGTTTAAGGTAGTTTCTGGCACTGCTTATTCCCAATACAAACAAACAGAATTTCTATAGCTTGAGTGAGAATTCCCAATTACCTGTGCAATATAGCTGCATATGTTTTGATAATGATAAGTAATAATTGAAATCTGTAATTTTTAGTGAATGAAAATACCTAGTGAAAAGTAGTGACAAGATCCATACAAGTATTTTTGTGCTTATGCAGTTATTTTGTGAACCTAGACCTTAATATCTCAAAAAAAAAAAAAAACACAACCAAGTCACTGCTACCAGGATTTCTAGTATTTGGAGACACTAGGACCTAGCTGATTAATTAAAGCAAAGCTAGTGTAATATTTTCAGATGGAATTCATGTGGTATTTTTGGAGTCTTTCCTTTAGTTGTATATTTAAATGATGAGGAAGAACTTAGCATATTAATTATGTAAATGCTTCTCCTATTTTTAATGTAAAGTATTTTAATGCTAGCAGTCCTACTCGACAGTCTCATCAGAGAGGCAAATGCTGCACATGTCAGTGAATGAGCTTGTCTTGGTCCTGAAAGGAGGGCTGCCAGCTTACGACTCCAGCACAATAGTGGGTGCTGCTTCATGCAACACGCTGTGCATATAAAACAGGGACCAGCACAGAGCAAAGTTCACTTAGCGAAGCTTCAGACCTTGGCAAGCTCACTGAAACAGATCAAACTACAGGCCAAACATCCAGCTTTAGGGCTTAGAGTCATCAAACTGTTTTGGTGTATAACTCTTGGCAGAACCAAAGAAGAGCAGCCTTAGTTTGAGCTGCTTTGTAATATCATCAAGAAAATCATTAGCACTTATTACTTAAATCCTATAATTTGCCTGACAAGGTTTATTTTTATGTTTGGTAGCATGCCATGTTTATGGCAGAGAAAACTGCAGGAGACAGGATTTCTTCTGCCTGAATCATAATCCTGTTCTTTGAAATAAAAGCCTGTGTATCTGTTCAGCTGGTCATTTCTAATAAAGCCCTCGCTGCAGTACGCCAGAGCACGGAACAAATTCCCATTTGAAACTACAATCTGCTAAAACCAAGAATAAAGCATGAATCATGTTACAGTTCTCGAGATCTTTGGATATATTCTGTTCTGCCTTGTTATTTTAAATTCTCTTTTCCAACAGTGTATGACTCTAACAGCACAGAATACTACCAAGAAAGAGCAGAATGCTTTTGATCACCAAGGCATTAGTGTAGAGATGAGAGCCTCAGTGGACACTTTGAGGAAACTAGGGGTTTATTAAAGCTAATTGAAGTTTCTGATGCAAATAAAGCCATCATCATAAACTGGACAACTTTGCAAGGTTTCTGTGATTCTGTTACATTCCACAAGCTAATTTATCACTAATTTAACACTACTAGAAAACAAAAACATCTTATAATTTTACCTGTGGCTACTTACATAAGTTTATGACTAAAGGTATATAAAGGTATATTATGACATTTATGACTAAAGGTATAACCAAAAGCTGCATAGCTGAAAGTGATTTTAAAAGTGTTTGTTTTCTTGTTGCTTTCTTAGGGCAACTGGGAAAGTGTATGAAAACGCGCCAAGTACTCCGAATAATCTCCCTACAAGTTATTCTATCAACAATGAAAGAAAATCCAGGTAGTGTTCACAATGAATTGAACCATAATGCCATTTCTTGCAAAAAAAGAATGAGAGAAACCATCATTTGCAAGAAAATTCAGTTCTTTGCCTCTATCTACACCTTGGTCTTGGCATGGATGGGGTGTGACAAAACACCAAGTCTTTGGCTTCTCGTTTTCTTATGTTTGCTGCAGAAATTTGGGGGTGAGATAGCATAGTTGGGATTCACATACTCTGAAATACCTGCTTGGTCATAAGGGCCAAACCCCTGACATGTCTGAGGATGATAAAAGCCAAACAGCACATACTTTTAAGATTTGTTATGAGTAGTCAACCAGCACAGGGATACTCATTAACTAACACTTTGCAGCATTTTGGAGACACACAGATTCTCAGGTGTTCCGATTACATTTTAAAATTGAAAGAAGAAGATAGCACAAGAAAGGCAAGCGAAAGAAGGTGCCTCAGTGTGTTGAGGTATCTTAAACACAACAAAATACATATCCCCTACCAGAAGCTATAATAGAAATCCATGGAAGCTTATTAAATGAAGTGTATTTGCAGTTCATTCTTTTTTTTTTCTTTTTTTCTTTTTTTTTTTTTTTGTGTGCAATATGTTCTGCAGAGTATTTTGCTGTAGAAACAAGTTGCACTATAGTAAAGGAATGGGTAATAGAATGAACTCGGTCACGTAGGGAGATTTCAGGCTGTGATGTTGCTCAGTGTTAACTTACCGTCAAGGTGTCACTTATTTGCTACAGTTCTGAGCTTCCTTTGGGTGGGCAAGGCCACTAACTCACGGTTAGAAAATATTTTTGCTCTAGTTTTGTACCTTTTTTTTTCTATAGTACAACTATTTTTTTTTAAATGCAGTTATTCATTTTTCTATGCATTTCATCTATAGTACTTCAGTCAGTTACCCAAATCTCAGGGACACTGGTGTGTACACAAGGACATGTGAGGAAAATAGGTACTGGAGAGATACCTCAAGTATTTTTCCCTATACAACTTTTTATACAGCGGTTCTAAAAATACATGCTTGAAATACACAGTGTTATTCTCAGGCATGCTGCACTAGACATCCATGAATAAGCCACGCACAATCTCAGTTTTGATTAAATTAGATTACTTGCAATGTCAGCATGTCCCAGGATCAGATTCTGCAGCCAAATACAGTGAGTTAAAGAGAAGATTTGAGAGAAATGAGCTTAGTGACAGAAAGAAGCTCAGAGAGGCCAGTACATTTTAAGAATACAGAGCTCGTACTAGTGTCACTTTTGTTTGCGTGAAGAAACTTTAGGCACTTTGTATGTAATGGCAGACCCTATTAGTGACATATGTTTTGTTAAACAAAGGAAATCAGTAAACTTCAGTTTGCTTTCCTGCTTAGGAAGCTTGCTTTCATATTGCCTGCAATGTAAATGAAGCACTAGGTGTTCAGCTGAGAGGACTTGCTTCTGTGATAAACTAATGCAGGCTTCTTACGTTATTATTAAACATCAGACATACTGCTACTACATTTTTTAAATCATATATAAGCATTATCATTTAAACTTCTCACTGACAGTGCAGTTTTAATATATTTTTCAGGGAATATGTAATACAGTCTCCCATAACTGATAACATGTATGATAATATGTGAGGTGGCCCAGATACACCATTCCATATATCTCTCTTTGGTAATAGAAAAATCTGATTTCTATGCAACACCAGAAATATATTAAAAGGGTATCTTCTGCAAATACTCATGACTTTATATATATATATTTATATATATATATATATAGTTTGTATGCTTTATACATATAAGAACAGTACATAGTGTATATATATAAAACAGTATATATGCTGTTTATGTATATATTAAACTATTAATAATTTTGATAAATATCAATTAAAAGTGATATGAAATGTGCAATGGTTACCATATACCTTACGCATTTTTGGAGAAATAGTATAATTTAATGGGCTCAGAATTGTTCAAAACATGTATGGCAAGACGGCTTCCACAGCTGTCACACACTTGCTAATCTTTTCAATGCCAAACAAAACTGACAGTTAAACTACTAGAAGAAGGACTGTTTAAATAAGAGAAAAAAAAAAAAAGAAAAAAAGGATTTAACCTCCCTGGTAATTAAATTCAGCATATTCCTTCCTACTTTGTGTATGGGGAACAGCACAGTTGCTGCAGGAAACACTAATCACTCTGTGCTCTAAAGACCCTTACTCTCCTTCTAAGGGCACACTGTAATTTTGTGTGCCTGCTTGACAGCTATTTGAGGAGTCCTGAAAGAAGAATAACAGAAGGTAAAAAACAAAGCCTGTCACTGTTTCCTGGCATGTACTATTTAAATTAAGATATGAGCACAGGCAAACCCAAAACTTTATTTTATACTTTCCTCAATAGATGTATAGATTTCATATTGAAATGCTGAAGAATCATACAGCAGCAGCATCGTACAGAAATGCTTTAAGACAAGACACATTACACATATATATTTTCATTCGACATTTTGCTTGGTTGTCATGAAAACAATAACAAAATAACTCATCATTTAGTGCAGTATAGTGTATTTATTTAACTTGTATGTTATCATTAGATAGTGAAACCTTGAAAAATAAAAGGTATTGTTTAATAACTACTATACTTTACCTCACAGCAAATCATCATATGGTGCCTATAAAGAAAATATAACTGGAAATACTATCAAAACTGTTTACTCTACTTCTGATAGGTAAGTGCACATTAATAATGCTGTACAGTATCAGAGGACATAGACATTCTGCTTTTGCATTTTGAGAGAAAACTTTGAGTGTTTAGACAAAAAGAGAGGTGGAAGTTGCCATCAGGTTAGAGAGAGAGATTTCCATAAAGAGCTCCCTTTCAATGGGATCTTGCTGTCAGACCATCCATTACCATAATCGTGCAGACTAATCTTACATTTGTCTGACATTTAAAGCAGCTATAGAAGCAAAGGCAAATCACTTAAGTGGTAGTTGGCTCTGTGATTCTGTAGCTTTCTGTCTTTGGTAGTTGCTTACTCTAAAATTTCTCCCCACGTGAAAATAATGTGTGTGGCGAGCAAGTTTAAGACAGATATGGATGAATAAGTTGGCATTATAATGCTATTAAAAGCTTTATTTTTTTCACGTAAGATATTCTGAAATATAGGAAGGATATTTGCTCAAATTGGTAATATCTTACTACTTGGACAAAAATTTTAACTGTCCTCATAGATTTCAATTTATATAACATGGATATTTTCATTATTCAGAAATGTATAGAATCATAAAAAACTTACATCCTTTCTGATGTGTGTAAAAGGAATTCTGGAAATTATTAAAATATAAACACAATGGTTTATCAATGTGTGGATAGAAGGAAGATCCGTTAAATTTACAAGGCAAAACCAACATCAGAAGTGGTGTCTAGAGAAAGGATAGGTCAGTATCATAGGAGGATGCAAAAAGAACTAGTAAGGCAAAAAGATGGGCAGTTTATTGTTGTTATGAATAGCAGCTGGACATTTCACATGTTCATTATAATGGACCTGAAAGCAGGATTTCTGTCTGCAGCACAGAACATGGTCGCAGCCACCTCTGCAGCACAGAGAATCTTGAACCAGACTGATCACATGATGCCACTTTAAATTCAAACACCAATTTGCCTTTGTGATTAAAATGTTCTAATCACACATTCCATTTCACCCCCGTTTTGTGTACATGCTCCCGTGCATTCAGCAATTTAATACAGTCTCATTACTGTTTGAAATAATTCAGTCCATCAAAGACCACCATTCTTTTTATCAAGGTATTTTTGCTGCTTGACAATTTTATTCATCATTTTGCCCTTCACAGGAGCATCTATAGTATGCCTGTCAACTAGAGTGGAGGGAATGTACATGTGACATGTTTCCATTTATGATCATTGTACTGTGCACTAATGTCTTTCCCATGTAAAACACTGAGGTAACCAATTTTCTCCTTGAGATTTCAGTGGTAGCTTTTTTTTTCTGACAGCTGATGTTATATTATATACACAGGAGTATAATTGGAAAAGATATATGTACATACTGCAGGAAGCCCTTGGGCATAGATGCCAAAATGATCTTAGATGCCTTGCAAATTTGCTGTCATTCAACTTGCTTCAAGGTAAGAAGATTAAACCTGCTACTAGTAAATATAATTTAAATGTAATACCTATGTTATATTACACATATAATAAGAGAATTAAGCCTTCTGCACACAGAAAAAGAGGAAAGCTTGCACACTGGAAGGGAGGATTAATCTAGGTAACACCGGCTCTCCCTCTCCCTCCCTCTCCTTTTCTTTCTCTGTCTCTTTCTCCCTCTCTCCCCTCTTGCAACCACAAGGAGGATAAAGGACATGGTGACGTTTATCCTGATTCACCTACACATTTATAAGTCTTCAATTGCATTCACTTCCAGCCTCATATATCTAGTTAGTATATGCTACTTAAATTTTTTTATATTTTAAAATTTTGTTCCACTTATTTATATAAGGTGTTTTGTTCTATATTAACTGACACTTGAAATCATGGCTTATCAATTCATTCAGAGATGAAATCATTTTGGCCATCAAAGTCAAAGAATTGGTTAAAACTGGTTAAGATTTGGGTCCTATAATTTATTTCTTGTACTGCTAAGAAGATGTTGAAGTTGGATAGTCTTTATTTAAGTATTTACTAAAAATTAGTAGAAAATCTTGTTTCCTATTTCCAGTAAGAATGAAAAAAAGGGAGACAAATTCTTCCTTTTAACTCCAAAGCCTAAGCTGCACTCAGTCCAAACCTCTATTTCAATGTTTTCTCAGGGTTCACCTACCAGACCAGAGCTCTGCTCTGTAGTCTGTGTTTTCTTGGGTTCCTGTTGTCTCCTTTCTCCTTGTATCCACATGCACCGAGTTCACTGTTATGGAAAACAGCACTAAGCCAAACTGCCTCATTTGCACGGCTCATTTTCAGCCTAGTCTTGCATGGTTTATACTTCTGCTTCTGACAGCAGTTCCCTTACCTACTTACTGCAAGAAAAGTAATCCAAACCTGAATATAATGCTAAGATTGTGCTTTACATCTGCAAACCAGTGTATGCTTTTCATGTCATATGGATTTTCTGGGCCTTGTGAACACTAGATGTGTAATATTCCTCAGAGAAAATCACTGTGAAATATTTCCTTAAATGCATTTCTACAAATACATACAAACTCTACTTCCATTGCTTTCTTTTTACATGTATCAGCCCACATGAAAAAGAATGGACTAACACAGTTAGGAGCATTAACTTACTCCTTTAAAAAAATATTTAAAATGGTATTCTTTTTGTTACTTTTACCATAATGGCAATTTGTCTAGTCAGAAAAACTCAGCTTAAGTTCTGTGCAACTGCCTATTTATGAAAGTATTTACATAAAATTAAACTGCTAATGTAGCTCTGTGGTTCATGCTTGCAGTTATGTACTTAGCTAAGTACTGCAATAGCTCATCATTAATATTCATTTAGCTCCTTGCAGATCCCTTATATCTTTAGAGAGTGCATGTAGTTTGACAGGAGTATAAGGTCTTTGTTCCCTTTGAAAGCTCTAAACCAAAAGCTCAGAGAATCATCTGCATTGTAGAGTATGTCCTCTACAAAAAAATAACAGTTAAACCCAGTGATCAAAGCTTGGAAAACATCCCCATCATTTTGGTGGTTTATACAAGAAAATGTGAGCTTAGACAGAAGAAAGAACAGAGTCTTTTGAATAGTTTAGGTACCTTAATAGTAACGGCTTATGTAGAAAAGATATAGGAAAGAAAGAATAGTTCTGTAAAACTAGAAAAAAAAAATGTTCTCTAGTCTCTCTGCTACACTTATAAATATTGAGTGCTCAGTTTCAATGTCATATTAGCCCTGGGGAGTATGTGTAATATGAGGCCTTTCCAGGCTAGTAGACAATTTGATTACTGAATGTCACTGTAAAAGTGATATTAATTTCCACATATCAATGAATAAACACTCAATAACATCAGAATTTCTCATTCTCTTACTGGCTAAAAAAAAAAGATGGTGATCTGTCAAGATCCTGGCCTAAAGACTGAATAACTTAAGCTTGCAACTTGATCCACTGTAGAGTTTCCTTGTGATCTCTATATTGTTTTCTGTCTGAAAAAAAATGGAGATACTCCCATTTTGCATCCTCTATTGAAAAAAAAAAAGATTTTTCACAAATTTATTAAAGTAGTACTCAGATTCAACAATTATAGGAACATATTTAAAGGATAAGAAAAGTATCATAAAGCATTTTGAAATAAGTAGGTTTAGATTCCTTGAGATTAGAATATTTACTACTGTCAGGTGTTTAAGTCTGGTTGTGCTTCCTTTGCTCCATGCAAATGAAAAATGATCTTCAAAGAGTGGTTGAGCTTAGAATACTAAACTAAGATGGAGAAATCATCCTGCAGAAACATGAGGACAGGAACAATTGATGACCATAAAGGGAACCTATGAAGCAAGTTCCAGCTTGCTGGAATATCTTATATCTTATTACCAGGAGTCTAAAGATTAAGTTTTTAGTGTAGATGAAAGCCGCTCTTCCCTTAGAGTTCATGAGAATAGGGATTATGCAGTATCACCTGGGAATGTCAGCATCCTAGAAGACAGTGTGCTGGGAATGAATATTAGAGAAGGGTTTCATTTTTTTTTACTATTGCTTTTACTTGTGTGTCGAAGTGTGAAGTATGCAAAAGACCCCTGGAAGATCTGAGAGCGGGAGACAGCATTTGGATTTACAGACAAACTGTTCACTGTGAGCCTTGCTATTCCCAAGTAAGAGGTAAGAGAACAAAAAAAAAAGGCAGCTATAGACAGCTATAGAACTTCATTCCAATAACGTTACAATATGCTGTTGCTTTTGCTTATATATGTATACTCTAAATCTTTCCAAAATGTTGCACTAAAGGCTGAGTTGTTTAGGATTATATCCAACTGCACCTACCTGTGCAGCCACTGTATATAATGATGCTGCTGATTCTTGCCCTGAAAGTCACTGGAATACCAAGGTCAAGGCCCTCTGAGAATCAGGTGGCTATGTTTAAAAGATTAAACCAGGCAGCTGAAGTCTTTTCACTTCATGTAGCCATTCTGACCAATGAAGGAATATATAAAGTCTATATAATAGAATATACATATTTTTTACAGTGAGTAGAATTCATACCCATGTGTAGAGCAGGTAAGCATACAAGGTAGCAAAGAATGCATCTTTTTCCATTAATTTTTCTAGGAGTTGCAGATTTTATGTCTTCCCTGTTCAAGACAATTCACAATACTATAAATTAGGACCTCTCTATTGAATAGACACAAATGGAATCCTAGACGAAATGTTCTGATAAGTTAGTGTTCAGTGGTGGACTTTTTTGAGATAGTATTATGTTAAATGAAATTATAATAGTCAAATTGTTTTTGTTAGAAAATATAATGTTATTAAGCTATTGTAACATTTGATGGGAATAGTGAATTTTCCAATTAATTGGGTTAAAAAATTCATGAAGCATTGTGAAAGTTATAAATCTCTAAAAGAAGGGAAAAAAGTCTGAGCAATTAAATTGCCCTAAAGTTTCCTTATGCAAAATTTAGAGAATACTGATTTGCTTGGCATTTCTAACCATTCTTTTTCCTCTTGCAGAAAAATGGATCTACTAATTTGGAGCAACACAAAGCAAGATAAATATGTTCCGCTGATGTTTAGTTAAGTGTATAGATTAATTCAAACTGCTATGGGAAATGGTTATTATTACTAGAATTAAAATACTTTAAACGTGAATCCTACTGAATGGTTCCCAAAGGAATGAATTCCAATAGAATTTAAATGGGCTTTTAAATACATATATCAGAAAGAAAAACAAAATATTGTTCCATACATTCATCAGATGTGTGAAACTGCTAAATTGCATGTAAAACTAATAATAATTTATGGAAATGTTTTCTACAGCAGGAAATATCTATACAAATACCTAGCAAAACTTTTGCAGTGGTTATATTCTCTTTACTGGAGCCATGTTTCTTCAGATATAAAGAACTGTTGTCTTTAAATAACATGGATGGATTAACCTCCTCTAAGATTAGCTATCTAAAAGTGAGTTATTCAGTATAAGCTACTGCTTTCATATAGATTGAAGCAGATTCCTCTTGTGCTGTTGAGAAGAGATATCAAATTCAGGGGAGATTGTTTCCAAGGAACTTCAGTGATAATTTTAAGGTGAAACAAATCCTCTAGGCAAAATACCTATCTTTTTTGACTGCAGAGAAATTCTAGCCAAAAAAAAAAAAAGAAAAAATTTAGAAATTTCAATTTATTAATATCTCACTCCATGTTAATCCTCAGTTAGGGTTAGTATCAATTTTTTAGCGAAAATGTACACTTAATATCTGCTATGAAGTCATGAAATATATACTTTGCATATATGGAATTAAGAAATTTGATTCAGTTGAAGCTGAATCAAGAAACACCTTAGACGGACTAATGACCGTTAACTTTAAACACAGTTTAAACATCTACATTTAAGTCACTTATCCTATTTTGCCTTTACAGACATTACAGATGGTTTTAGGAAAGTATCAGATGATTGATCATCTGATCAAACTGCAAACATCTATTTTGTGATGTGGTAAACCACACGCTAAAAGTCTTCCTTTCCACTGGCTGCCAATGAACTTGGCATGAATAACTGATTTCTAGATATCTGTTTGGCCAGAAGAACTCCTTCCTTGGACACTGCAATTAAAGCAGTTTTTTTTTCTTATGGGGAGACTATATTTGTTAAAATATGGAATACAAGTTTCTACCACAGTCAACAGCTGCATGTCTTATTTGCCTAGATGTTGACTGCTGTCCCTGCTATCCTCTGTATTGGGATGTTTTAGAGAGAATGATATTCAGAATTGATTTTCCTTTTTTTTCCTTTTTTTTTTTTTTTTTTTTTTTTTTTTTTTTTTTTTTTTTTTTTTTTTTTACTCAGCTGTAAAGAACATCTTAGATACCTGTTTCTGACAAAATCTGTTTTTTCCCCAAAGGCTGAAAAAGTAAAGCACACATTAGTGAAATGATATACCCCTCCTGCTAATAATCCTAGAGTAGAGTAGAATAATCCTAGAGTAATGCCGATTTGATTCAAAAGGAAAACAGGCATGTAAATAAATCTATTTTTTCTCTTCTTATTATGGAGACAGTTCAATTAATTACCTAGAACAAATATAAAAATAAAAGGAATGATAATAATAAAAAAGATGAATGTTCCAAAACTACTAAAATCTGAGCAGAGTTTAAAAAGTTGAAAAGTAGCAAAGACAGATTAGTGTTTGACTACTGATGGGCTATCCAAACCAAACTTTCTCTCTTCTTCTACACCTGCAGAAGTAGAGAATTTAAACCTTTGGAATCTCAGCCGAGTAAAGATGTAACCTGTGTTGTCCATCTTCGGTTATATTCAGACTTCTATAAACAAATTATTTTAGCCATGAAGGAGCAGATAGTTTAGTATGTTATTTTTATGGAATAAAAATAAGAATTTAAGGCAATAGCTTTAATAAAACATGTTATTATAAACATTATCAATATTTTTCCTTGTGTATATGTCTACTGCTGTTAATGTATTTTATTTAAACTGTGCTGGATGTTAAGCTGCATTTCACCAGGCAATAATGAAACAAAATTTGGAGAGAATTAGTGGTGAAATTTTAATGGTGGGTTACAAGTTTGGTTCTATTCAGACACCAACAGTATTTGCTGGTGCTTGGATACAATAGAAAATATTAGGTATTCATCCGAAACACCACTAGAATCCAGGATTTTCTGGCTTTTCAATGGATGTGATACTGTATTTTATTCAGTTAGAAACTGGGAAATTTTGGATCCAAGTATCTCCTACTTAAATGTTCACTGACGGAGAAGCAGCAATACAGAAACAATAAATAGTAATTCTGTGCTCATTAATTCATCCTTGTTGAGCAGCCTTGTTAATTTTGCATTTTTTTTAATTTATTATATGTTGTAAGTTTGCTAAAAAGGACCGCTGGTTTTGTGATGCTGGATATTTACCATATAAGAGCCTCAATAGCACTACTCATTTAAAAAAAAAAAATCTTATTAACATCTCAATGCCAACGTATCAAAACTCAATTGTTTTTGTCCTTTTTGCATATCATTAGTATGCAGTGTTTGATTAGTGCTTCCATGAAACAATCCAAAGGAATAGTTTGCTGGCAGCTGTTATAATGAATGTGTTATTCTCAGTAGTACATTAAATTAGACTGAAAAGCTGTATTGAGAGATGATGCACTAAATTATGTGGATTTTGTGATTCATCAGATCCATTTTTCCAATGTTCACTTCTTTATCTTACGAAGCAGGAGTATAGCTAGAAATGGGAAAGAATCAAGCAATTAAAGAGGTGAAATAATGTATACAGTGCATATTGGCACATTTAAAAGACATAGATGGCTTCAAAACCACTGATATTTGCAGCAAGAATGTGACAAGAGCTATTTTGCTGCATATATATATTCACTTGTATCCTGTGTAGGTGCTTATGAGGAGCCTCAGTCTGAGCATCCCTCAGCAGCACTGGAGTAGGACAATGAATGTCTGCAACAATTTGCTCTCTCACTGTTTTCTTCTTGCAGCCAATGTCTCCTGAGGTTGACAAGACAGGCTCTGTCCTGCTTCTTGGAACCTCGTTATGTGGGACTATAAAAGCCTGCTCAACATCAAAGGGTCCTAGCTTTTATTCAATAGGAGAGCTCTACTACGTGCTTCTTGGTATGAAGATGTGCATTGTGTTGGATAGTTTTGAGTGTTCACCTTATTCACTGAGGATGTACACAGGTCGGTCAGACCTCTGCCCCCCATGTTGCTCTCCTTGACATTATTAACATCATTGTATTAGCAGGGGAAAATATTCACTTTCGTGTTTGTTTCTGACTTCCAATCATGCTTGCTTGCTTACTGATACTGTACTGTTAAACCAGGAGGTGGTTTTATCTTCCAGTCAGGTCAGTATCAGACTAGAAGGCAGGGGTGTTGCCTTCCTTTCTCTCTTCTACTAATACCAAAACATCTATTTTTCTTCTACAACAGCATAAAAGAAACATTCTTTTATCTATTATTCCAGTGTACAATCTTTGAGGTCTTAACCTCATGAGATATTTCCTTCTTTGACTTCAAACTTTCTGAACGCCTGCTGTCCTGTTTTGCTGTTGGCTTGGTCTGAACGACTCAGTTCTTTTCTCTTGCATATGTAAAACCAAGAGTGAGAAACACTGCTTATGTTTAAGGGAGAAGAATCTGTAGGTATTCTCAAGGCATGCTCGGCACAGACTGCTAAGATCAGACCCCCCACAGAAATACAATGATGATTGCTGTTATTTCAAGCCATTGAGATGATGATGCTCCTCTCTTTGAATAGATCATTGACTCAGAAACTGGGAGGGCCAAGTTCACTTTCCCCTCTCAAGGCTGATGTTTCAATGAAGTGGTGTCACCCAACAGTCCAGTCACTGATGTGTGCAATGAAAGAGATGCTCCCATTAGTGTTTGTTCCCTCTCCTCTGACCTCTAGAGCCTGGATCCTTATGGGCAGTGGATCCTTACAAAACAGTCATACCACTTGTGCTGCTTGCTGTGTGGCCACATCTACATCTTGCAAAAGGTGTTTGAACTGAAAATACAGAAATAGTCCCATAAAAAAGACCGGGTCTTGAAATTCCTTCATCTCATTAGAGAGGTCTAATTCATAATTAAAGCTATCTTAATGATTCTCTATATATCTCAATTCTTTCTGGCCACATTAGAGGTGTTGTCCTGCTCCATGTGAACCTGAATGCAGGCAATGAGGACAATTCCTTGAAAATGGCAATTTGGGGTTTCATATGACTGTCCTCAAAATGTCCCCATTCACTTTTTTTACAAAATATCCTAATTTCTCTCAAGCCTTAATATCTTACTTGCCTTCCTAGCCTGTGAGCTCTTGGACAGGGACTGAGCCTGTGTTTGTGCAATGCCCAGAACAGCAGTGGCCTCTGGGTGGTACTGCTGCACCTATGTTTGTGGCACAAGAAAACACTCAGTTACCTCCATCTTCAAGGAAGCTGCTTGCAAATTTACATTTTTTTCACGGAATTTTGTTAAGTGTGTCAGTTACAAATTGACAATCACGCTCTCATAGCCTGTGCCAGGACTTCAAAGTGGTTGTTTTTGTCCTTTTAGAGTCAGTATCCGAGTGTAATTTTGCCAAAAGCCCTTGTCTGTATCTTGGCATTGCTGTGCAGTCATCAGACATCTGTTTCAGGAGCTCAGACAGCCAGTGTGGTCCAAACAATGGGCAGCCAACATTTGAAACCCACCTCCTCCAAAGAGAAAAGGAAACAAAGAGTTGTTTCTGAAGGAAAAAAAAATTTAAAATCTGGCATTCAACCAGTATGGTTCCTAGTGGGAAACAAAAGAATTCAGGATGAGGGTTCACATATCAAAACATCAAGCAGCAGGAAAAGGAGAAAAGATTAAGGGAAAGATTAGCGTGTTGTACACAGAAACCAATTAAGGACAAGTAAAACTGGGGATAAAGCACTGCCTACTTTAAAGGCAGTAGTGCTGTGGTGTTGCCGTATACGCATTGCCACTACAATCAATAAAACTTGACTGCAAGAGAAATACTCCTGAAAACTTCATTTTATCCTCTTTATCTTCTGATTCCTCTAGGGAGCTTCTATCTATTGAGGTTAGTTGTGTTATCCCTGCATATAGTTCAAATCTTGGAATGAAGAGAGGGCAACCAGCTAACCTACTTGTAGCATTATAATCTCAAAGAAACCCCACATATTTTAAATCTTAAAATTCGACAAATCCACAAATTATGCCAGTGGTACTCCATTTAAACATTGCTTTTATCAGCTCACCAATGAAATAGCTCTTTTTTTTTTCTCAGAAAACATTAGTTCCCTCAAGATAAAATTTGCCACAGGGGCAAGCACGCCAGTTTTGGCATGAATGATATTGTGGAAAGGAGGAGGAGGAAACCCAAAGGAGTGGTTATTTTTCTGCCTATTCAGCTGTAGTGAAAGACATCACAGATCTGCAGTCAAAGGAGAGCACTGCTTTGAGAATGACATTTTCTGGGTTGGTTTGTTTGTTTGTTTTGTTTTGTTTTTTACCTCAGAGATCCTCATGACTGCTTAAAAGTTAGATTCCTTCTCCTTCCAAATAGGATTTCCTCAGTAGGAACGTAAAATAGAGATACTGCTTTTCACAACGAAATTTGAAGAAACCTAAGGCAAAGGAAGAAGAATATACTCTTTACATAATGCTGTAGTGCATTCACCCTTCATAAACCCAATGGATACTCTTAAATGCCTTTGCAGTGCAAGTATTTCTTACATATCCACTTTGTCTTGGAAAGGACAGGATTGATTATAGAGCAGCTCTCCTCACCTTGCAGTCTGACATTGTCTATATACTTGCAAAATGGGTGGAAACGATCCAGAACCAGACAGTGATCGGTCATTCCCTAGATCCAGGAGAGGCAGCACCATGGTAAATAGTGCGGAAGCACTTCTAGATATTCAGCAAAGATTTGTGCTCAATCAAACTGAATTTGGATGAAAGTGCAGGTGCTGTTTTAAATCATTTCCCCACCTAAGAACTGAACACACAAACATTTTAACAGAAGAAAAGGTTTCTGAACAACTGTAAACACTCCATGCTCTTTTGAGGTTGAACCAACCACACTATCATTGGAACTCAGAGTTTCCTTTCCAGAAAACATATTTCCTATTGGGCTGAGGGGGCATTGTGATATTTAATTTTTCCTATGTGTCACATGACCAATGCTAAATATATTGCTGTTTATTTTTATAACATGGTGATTTCAAAACCAATCACTACAGTATCAGGAAGCATTCAGTTTGTTGGCTTAAACTTACCAAAATTCTCCAAATTTTAAAAATCACTTGTTGTTGTCCATATGATAGAGTTGCTAACATAGATGACAGTTTTTCCACTTTATTGCGAAGCTGCTGAATTTCTTAAATCAGCTTCCGTAACTGAATGCAGATAGAAAGAATTAAAGACAGACGCTGAACAAAAGGAAATAAAACAATGACCAAAATCAGTTGAGCCTGCCAGTACATTTATGGCATTGTGATCTTTTTGTTTGTGTCAACTGCTTCCCTAAAGATAAATCAAACTGAAATCAGAATTCTTGACAAAACATGTGTTATGGATCTTTAGCTTCCTGGAGGTAAGCTGCTTTGGTACATCTGTCATTATAATCTTTGACATTTTATACTCAAAACAGCCTATTTGCTGCTTTAAAACCCTTTGCTCCAACATTATTGCTCCAACCTGCTCATTCATTAATAACATTGAGCCCCACATCTCTTCATAAATCTTCTACCCTCAGAGGCACATACTGACTGTGTGAATTCTTACAAATGACAGGGTTCTCTGAACCAAATTATATCCTCCAATATACATGTATGCTGAAAACGAAGCAAATGGCCAAGTGTCTTTAAAAGCACAAATCAGTCTTTATAATTGGTGAAAACTCACAAAAACGCAATAAGTTCTCCTCATTGATAAGACTCAGGTTCATGCTTTTTGCCTAGAATTGAAGAAATGAAGGAAGGAAGGGACAAAGAAGGTATGGGATCAATGCATTTGCAATCCAGAGAGATTTGATATGGAATTGCTGAGTCAAATGACTGAGCTAGACCTGTCATGGATAGTTTCATCTAGACAGATCTACAGGCTACCTTATGCTTAATATAGTCATGGTAGTTTAAAAAAATAAGAAACTGAGAAGGTAAAATATTTACAAGGGACCTTGGGAATGAAGACTTTGTAGCTCAAAGAAACTCAAGGAAAAATTTAGCCAATCAGGTCATTTAGAACAAATTAGTAAAGCTAACAATAATAAATTTCTAGGACCAGAAATTATTCCTGAAAAAAACTCGAAGCAAATCATATGTGACATTGCTGAACTTCTTAGAGGCACCTATCACTCAAAGAGGACTTCACACCAAGAAGAATGGAAGCATCAGCTGCAACATCAGACTTATTTTTGTTATAGTCTTTCTCTAAGCTATCATCATATAAGAAAACTGGGAGCAATATAAACAAGGAAACAATATGTTGAAAAAAAATCTTTTCATTATGGAGGAAGACAGGAAAAAATGGGGGATGACGACTGACTTCTGCGGGCGCAAGATTATATAGACCAGGGTTTGTCAACTTGGAAGAGAAATAACTGAGGGAAAATATGTTTATAAAATCATGAATGACAAAGAAAAGCTCAACAGAGAACGATTAATTATTCTGTCTTTCTCAGAGTACCAGAAGAGAGACACCCAATTAAATTACTAGGCAGCAGGTTTAAAGAGGATAATAGGAAGTAGTTTTTCATACAATGCATAATTAAATTGCAGTGCTAATTGCCACAGGGTGTTGTAAAGTCCTAATGTAGAAATGGTTTAAAAATGGGACTTGACAACTGTAATGTTATTACACACTGGTGACAATTAAAAATAAACGGTCCAGATGTCCCGTCCACCGGCCACTGAAAACAGCAGAGAGTCCCTTGATGTTTTCTCTTGTTTCTGATATATTTTTCTTAAGGCAGCTCCTAGCAGCCTTCCTCAAAGATACAGCACTGGGTTACATGGATTTGTGCCCTGACTCCTCGTGGCAGCTGCTCCATTTTTGCCAAACCCCTTTCCCAGACGCCATCCAGACCAAAATTGCACTTGCAAAATCTCGCCAGACTCGGGCTTTAGCACCCGCACTCTGACTTCATTGTAACCCAGGCTTTGTACAGCCCAGACTGGATTAAAAGCAGCTCACTCTACGCTGGCTTGCCTGAAAGGCAGGTCCAGCCTGCAGCTATTGCAGAATAGAGCAACGTGCTTATTATCGGAGGGGAGCAGATGGGATTTATAGACTTCCCGCTTCTTTGTTCTCTGTGCTGGGTGTCTATTAGTAACGACGTTGATTCAGAAATTTCTGTTATATTATGTCACATAAGCAGCCTAAAACGGCATCTTCTGGGCTGCCACAGCTCCCTAAGCGCAGGAATAACATGTTTCATTGGCATTTTTGGATGTTTTGGGTGGCTCTAAAACATTTTTTATATATAATTAAAAAGAAAGAATAGCCTTCATTCAGTGTTCAGTGTGGTTTGTAAAGAGCTGCTAAAGTCCTGGGTTCACCCAAAGCATCAGCAAGTGTAAGGATTCTGAGTGGAGCCGGTTAGACAGGTTATTAGCAGTGTCAACGCTAGAAAAACATCATTTGGATTAAAAAAGCAATTGAGGTCAAAATATTTTAATGAGTGGGATGTCAAAACTGTCTTTATTGGAGGCCGGCATGAAGACCATGAGGGAGCATATTCATGTACACGTACGCTGTACCTGCCATCCCCTCCGAGGCCGGATGCAATGTTGGTGAAACTACCCATACATTTAATATGGAGCCATTAGAGCAAAATTGATTTTTTTTCCATTCACTAAAGCCACCCTTTCAGGAAATGCCTGGTGGAAAGGATAAGGTTTCTCACAGAGATTGTGGGCATGCTAGTTAAAGCAGGCACGTGTTTAAGCTGTTCTCTTTCCACATTGCTGGATGGAGACCTGGCTCAAAGCAGACCCACCCCAGCAAAACCCACACTTTTGGATCATTTTTTTGGGGACTGGATGTAGTGAATTTGATCGATTTGTACAAAATGCCTGAAAAAGGTTTGGCCCTCATGTTAAGGCACGTATGTTCTGTCCTTCTCTGGAACTAGGTCCAGAACTGGTCTCTGGAACTAGGAACTAGGTGCTGTATGCAACTGCATATAGCATTTATATAGGGAAACAGTAGGAGGTCACGTATGTTCTGTCCTTCTCTGGAACTAGGTCCAGATCTGGTCTCTGGAACTAGGAACTATAGGCAAACAGTAGGAGGTAGGTGAAACTTTACATACAAATTACTTCTACTTGTAATTGGAGATAAATACCTTAATGGTGACTCTTAAGGTCATGTGTTGTGACACCCATAGTGTATCTACAAATATATCTCCTAATATACCATCAGTCTATGTTAGATTATTTATATATATAAAAATATATATAAAATCTATATATATATATATATATAAAACCTCTAAAATGTCCTGACCACACCTGACCATTTGAGGAGCTTCGGTAACTAGTATTTTGATTTGTCTGATAAGTGTCTCTTTGGTGCTAACCTAGCTGACATATATTGAAAATACTCTTTCCAGTCCACACTTAATATTGAATATTGAAGGTTGATAGGGAGGAAACTGGGATAAAACCCTTGGAAATACTAGGAAAAATACTATGTAGCTGAAAGATGAAGCAATCATACATCAATTTTCTGGGTTTTGTTGTTACTCAGTTATTCTGCCTGCCTGGTGCAAAGTCAAAAAGCAATTTCTCCATTCTGGAACCCCTTTCAGCCTCTCCTCTGCCTCACTGCACTATCCACCACTGGATCATTATCACAGTTTACTACTTTAGTTTTCATCGTATGCATACCACTAATATCCAATAAACTCTTTATCATACCTACTGCTAAATATCTTTCTATCATTTAAAAATTTTACTGGATTGGCATAGACCTACTTGTAAGAATTAAGGCTGGTGCTATTATGAGTGATAAGAACCTGAGACACAGGCCTTTTGCCTGGGGCTGAACTCATTCCTCATTTTCTCATGGGAACAAAGATTATTTGTAGTAACGAAAACTGTATTATCGTGCTCACTCTGATGACGTGTGACAGAATTGGGGCCAACCATTTTCTACATTTTCAACCATTTTCTGCAACTTGATTTTTTTTTTCGCTTCTCTATTCCTAATGGGTAGGGGAGACTAAACAAACGTTTCAGATTGTGATACCTGGTTGCAATGTAGTATGGGGGGGGGGGGTATATTTTTTCCCCCCAGCGATAAAAGTTACATTATTTGCAAGTCAAAAAGCTTCACGCCCTGTTGTTATCTTCCTTTCCAACCATTCTCGTATTACTGGTTGTTTTTGTTTGCACTGCACAGAGCATTTAGAAGACGGACAAATAATAGCCACATTGTCCTGTGCATGTGCAGAAGAAAGAGAGCCTGTTTCCAAAGGGTGTCAACAAAAGAGAGAAAACCGCGGCAGGCTGGATGACTTCAAAGTTTCCTCATGCCCTGAACAGAGATTTAGGGCCTGACCTTCCTCACCTGTGAAATATGAGATGGGGATCGGACACTGGGAACTGGCAGTGGTGGCTGCTGCTTCTACTGCCCTGTGCAGAGCCCCGTGGAGCAATACAGTAGCCACCACAGATGTCTCCACAGCTCTCCCCAGTGACCGCTGGCCTCGCAATTTAACTGCTCCCAGGATTTTGGGCTGTATTATATCGCACGTCCTTACGACAGCACTTGAGCAGCCTGTGCTCTGCCATCCTAGCCAGGGGAAACGACCCAGAATTTGGGCAATCGCAGGCGCTGCAGCGGCCAAGCATCCTTGGGCACAGCACCAAATCCCTGATGATCCTCTCTCCATGGGGAATTGCTCCCCATGCGCCAGTGCTAACCACCGCGGACATGGGTGCTGGCAGGAGGGAGCCCAGGGGAGCGCTGCGGGTTATGAAGTAAACGGGGCTGCGTTTCCCTGTGTGGATATTGCGACTCTGTCGTGCGCGGCCGCGCTGTCCCGCACGGGCAACGCGGTGCAGGCGGCCGCCTCGGCTCCGCGCGCACCAAGTGCCCACTCGCCCACCGGGCAGGTCGGAGCACAAACGTCAGCTTTTCTGTGAATACCGGGCCACGAAGGGCAACACAAGAATATCCCCACATCTGGGCGTTATTCTTGAGCAACGCCTCTGCGCTGCGCAGCAATACGCGGCTGCGGAGGCTGTGAAAGGACGTTATGTTAAGGCGGGAACGCGCGGCACCGACACGAGCCGCCTCTTTGTTCCCTCCCCGCGTGTGCGCGGCGCC
>VZSG01000363.1:442582-459805 GCA_013398315.1 Nothoprocta pentlandii | reverse complement strand
ATATATATATTTATATATATATTTATATATATACCTCTCTCCTAAGTTTGCTGTCAGTCTCATTTCAGCCTGCTGCTTACATAAGGCATTAAAAATCACGGAGCCGTTCCAGTGATCCCGCATGTGAGCAGCGCTTCCTCCCCATCCCAAAAGTGCTGCTGGCCAGGCTCCGCTTTTCCGGGCTTCGGGAGGGCTTTTGTCTCCTACACGCTGATTTACGGGGTTGTTTGTGCAGCCCAGGTGCCGGCGTGGTTCCAAAATGCGTGGTTGCATGCAGGGAAATGGAGGTTAAAAAAAGGAGGAAAACAAAATGGATCTGGAGGAGTCATTCCCTCTTGAAAGCAAATAGAAGGAACAATTATAGACTGAGACAGACTGTTTCACTGATATGAAGGGTTGTTTGGTGTTACGTAACTAGCCTCAGCAGCTTGTGTAGACACCTTATGGACTATATAAACATGAACAATATTGCCCACATCGTTGTCCGTGTAACCACATTAAACAATTGATGCTCGATTGGATTGTCAGTGGCAAAATGGATGTTATCCCTGTTTCAATAACCCTTTTAAGTGTCTGTTGAAGCCTCAACGTAGTTTCTTAACCTGTTACAGTTTTAAAAACAAGCTGGAATTTATACCAGTTTAGAATAAAATACAGTGTAATGTAGCTGAGGTATATTTAAACACCCTTATTCTGATAGCAAAGGAGGGATTTAAAAATCCAAATATCATCAATATTTCTTGAGCTTTGATTATGTGTACTTTATGATGCATTAAGCAGTACAGTCTTAGTTTTTGAAAATTGCTTTTAAGCATCATCAGCAAATTTGATATCTATGTTTTAATCAATATTGCTTCATTCTGTATGTGTCGTCCATCTGTATGGGCTGCTCTGAGAATGACTCTGAGTAATCAATTTTTCCTTCAGTCCTAACCCATTGCGTATGACAAACAAGTGGAAGTGATTAAACTTTCCTTCACATTAGTGCTTTTTTTTTTCTTTTTTTTCAAATTTGTTTATCCTGGTCTTACTAAACCCAGTATTCTTCCTGTCTATGTCCCAGGACCGCGCAAGGTTAGTGTCATTTTACACATCTTGATGCAGCGGTGACTTGGTGGCTTTCCTATTTGATCTGTACTCTGGCAGCAATCCCAGGTGCAGTTCTGGGGCAAAACCTGTGTTCATGGCTTTGCTTGCAGTTCCTGCTCCTGTCGCATGTGTGTGGCCACAAAACAAAGGCAATATCTGGCAACAGCAGCTTGTTAACTTGCTCAGCTCAGAGTGAACTGTGTTTGTTGCTCTAGGATTTCTTTTCAAGGATGAATCTCCACTGCTGACCATTAGTGGTCAGCTGTGTCATGTCAGCTCCTTCAGAATTTTTGTGATTTAGGTCATTAAAGTAAAATGATATCTGGAAATTGGAAGGCCAGTGTTCCTAGTTGTTAATTGAGGATTCTGGAATTTTAAGTACATCTTTATTATTTTTAACTGCAGTTACAGGAACAAGAATTGACCTCATGGCAGATAAGCCAAAATTTCTTTTTGCTGGTGATCTTTCTAGACAAGTGTCTGGCCACTGAAAGTGCATCAGTTAGGCATGTAGCTTTTAGAGCACTTTGACAAGTGAACAGGAGACCTCAAAGGCGGTGTTTTTCCTTTTGCTCTTTTTCATTTTTCTCAGTATCACTTTTTTAAACCTGTAGCCACACTCTATATGAAGTAAGGGGAAATGAATCCCCATCTGAGAGGAATTCAGTAGTTGAACTCAGCTGGAATTGCCAAGACAGGTTGAGATGATGATATTTATTAATTGGGAGCTGGATAGAGAATGCTGATTTACTGCACAGAAAAGATACGGTGTTGACATTAGAAGTAACCATGCTGATATTAGAAGTAACCACCAAGTAAAGGAGTTCCTTCCTTTTTTCTCTCTTTTTTTTTTTTTTTTTTGGCCCATGCCAGATTCCTTTACAGTATCTGGGTGTTTTGCTGGAGCCTGAGAAGCTGCATGAGGGATATTTGGATTTTTAAATGTCTATCAGCAGCAGTAGGGCCTATTGTTCAGCCAAGGAGCTGAGCGCTCTCCTCAGCAGCCATTAATAGTTCACTTTCTGGGAGACTTGTGTTCTCCCAGGTGAGCTGATGTCTGCACGTGGGCACTAATCTGTAAGGACAACAGCATCAATGCAGATACCAGCTTCAAGAACATACCCGTGAAAGCTACTTGGGTACCTGGCTTCATATATGTTTGATCACCGGATTAGGTGCCTACTGTACTCTATATATTATATATATCCTATTTTTCCTATATATCTTTTTTTTTTTCCTGCTGGAATCAAATGTCAAATTTGGATTTTCATTTCTCAGCAAATGTTTGCTAATCTTTAAAGTTAAACAATGTATAGTTTGTTTAGGAGAAGCTACTGGGTGCAAAAAATACAATTTGCATTCCAACACATTGATTAAATTATTAAAGGTAAATAAATGAAATAGATCACGGTAAAATTCCGATTTAGATGTAAAATAAAATACTGAAATTATGAAAGATAAATATGAAGGGGAAAACATAGTGCCTTTGGTGTGTGTACAGCACATTATGGATTTGAACTTTGGGCAGTACTGATATTCAGACAGAGATCATAATGAAATGTAACATTTTCATGAGAAATCTAATCTAACTTTGATTTGAAGTTCCAATGCCATAGAGATTATAATTTGCTGTCTCATTTTATGAGGGGGAAGGAAAAAAACAGTGTAAACTTTTTTCCTGCCAAATATATTTTGTGAATGCAATTTCATATTGCAGGGTTATACAGTGTTAGAAATGAGCAGGAAATTGAGAATACAAAAGTAAACTTTATAAGTATTGCATATCTTGCTGATATTTGTGTGTATTTTGGTTAAGGTTGTATGTCTTGCCTACCAAGACTCTCACCCCTCAAGAGAAATCACTGAGTCCCCTGCAGTGGTGCAGACGTGTTCTGGATCATCCAAGTCCTGAGATAGAGGCTGCAAAGCGTTCTCTATGCTTTAGACTGGAACAAGGTAATCTTATTGTTTGAATTTCTCTACTGTGAAGCTGACATGTTTGTCTAGTGTATCACTAGTACTCAGCAAGAAGACATGCACGTCTTCCTTCTGCTCTGCGAAAACAACAAGTAGTTGTTTGAGATGCTTTAAAAGTGTATGATCAGAAAAAATACCCTCTTTCATCGTTATTCCTCCCCTACCCCAAGTAACTCCTTAATTTTAAACTCCTTATCAATATTAAAAATAGGTTAAAAAAGAAATTGGGGACTTCTGGGGGAAGAGAACTTTGATACTAGCTTTAGAATAGGTCTAGCACCAAAATTTGAAAAACAGTACTTTGGTTTTTGTGTAAATATCACAGTAAATTTCACCACAGTTTATATCATCACAGCGGTAAATATGTAAGATATATTTGACCACATTTCACTGTAGTATCAAGACTTAGCACTAAGTATAGTCCAGACAAAGAGGAGTTGTAACTTGATTGCTAGTGCTGCTGTTTGGGGGTCTCGGAAGCCTGTAGTGTTGGGATCAACTTGATGTCTGCTCAGTGCCAGTGTAGGTGCTGGTAGAGTTGTGTCTGGGCGTGTTGAATTTAGTTCTGAATTATATTTGGGATTTTTTGGCTGTCTATGGGCATATTAAGATTGAAGTGGTATTGACTGCTGTGTTCCATGAGTCAGCAAGGTGCACTTGTGGCCAAGAAGGCCCATGGGATCCTGGCTGCATCAGGAGGATGTTGCCAGCAGGTGGAAGGAGGGGATCCTGCCCCTCTCCTCAGCTCTGGTGAGATCGCGACCAGAGTATTGGGCAGCAGAGAGCAACAAAGATGGTTAAGGGAGTGGAGCAAGGTTTATAAGTGGCAATGGAAAAAAAGTGCAAATGAATAATACATGAGAGGGGCAGGAGAAAGAAGTAAAACTAATGGCAATGTGGGTATGTGTTTTTTGGTTTCCACAGCTGAAAACAGACTTGAAAGATTTAAATTGATGCAAAATCAAGACATGAGAAAGACAAATTTATTATTTAATTTGATAGTTATTTGTTCAATCTATGTCTATATGAAGTAGCAAGTTTTCCGGACAATGAGTCCCTTCAGTATGTTTTAGTTACAGTGATGGCCTAACGAATTTCTTGGGCTTTGTAGAAAGTTTCTGCAAAACTACACCATATGCAAACCCCATTATGGAACTGTATGGTTATGTAGAGAATGGACTTCTCTTTCTACCAAAGAAATTCTGTACTAAAGTTGTTTTCAATAATGATTAAATTTAATGAAATCTAGTATTGCAAAATCATTTATTTTTGTCAGCTTTACCTTTGCAAATAATAGGCAAACCAATAATTTTTCACACTCAAACATTGTGGAAGCAGGTTTCAAAATATTTATTTCTTTTCCAGTTTTGAAATAAGATGAAGCATCTGGAAGAATCTAATATTTATGTTTTAAACAAAAACAAACTCTCCATAATCTAACCTTCCTGTTTTTATTTTGCCATATATTCTATCAGTAAGCATATGTATTTTCATCGTGATTTCAGAAATGACTAAGAATGGTCTTCTCGTCTGGAGCAAAAGACTGAAATGAAACTTTTTACTTTTAATCTGAAGAGTGTCTTCCCCTTTCTGCTATATACGTTGAAAAGACATGTTAAAATCTAGCTGTACTACTTTGGTTTGGCAAAAAGTCAGTTGTAATGTTGCTATACTTGAGAAATAAGAAATGTGTAGTCAAAGGGCACTTACAGTGCATCAACTTGTGCTTCCTGAAATAGCTTGTAGGCAGAATTTGCTTAATAACTTTGTCTATGATGCGTGAGCCAAAAATTGATGCATTTCAGAATTTCATGGCTCTTTAAATGTATAGTGCACTTAGAAATAAAAAGGAGTTAAAATCGATTTTTTTTTTTCTCAGTAAAATTAGTGTATCTGAATGAGGACACATGGAGAGAAAAGAACTATGAACCAGAATGCATAATCTTAACCTGGTTATGTTTTGTTTGTTTTGTTTCTTATTTTTTGGTTCTTTTTATTTTTTACTTATTTTGATCATTGAAGTTTTAACTCATTCCTGTTCTATTTGGATAGCTTTTAAATCTGTTTTCATTTATTCCAGACTCTTGTAAGTTTTCCTTATTATATCTATCATGGTTTTCAAAAAAAAAAAAAAAAGCCACATGGAATAATACCTTGCATGAAAGAATCAGCATTAGAACAGCTCAGAACAGACCCAGAGACTTTCTGAGAGATTTATGCCAAAGCAGACCCAGGTAACCAAATGATGAAATGACTACCTGGTCTTTCAGATCACTTGAATGAATGATACTTGTTTAATTTTCACCTTGGTGTGCTCAACATGATGTTTCCTTTATAATGAAGCTGTTTTAGGTATTCAGTAGTGGAGGTAAGATTTCATTTTGGAGTAAAAATTTAAGGACATAAGCAGAGTAGTCATCTCCAGTAGGTGGTTCTTCTGTGAATCACAGTGTAAAATTAGAAAAGATTCTCAACATTCATCTGGCTTACAACTAATTCATTAATACTTGTATTTAGTTTGCAATGAATGAGGCTCATTACAAGCTCTGGATTAAACTTGCTAGCTTTCAGGAGGATGAGAATTAAATGTAACTTAATTTATTAAGACTATTTTTTCCCCTAGGGTATTTCCTGTTTTCTATAAACAGTTCTAATGTTGGGGTGGACTTTACTTCATTTTATTCTATGGCCTAACCTGAATCACTTCGGTCTTTATGCTCCTCCTTTTCAGTCATTTTTTGTCTGATTTGTTGTTTTGTTTAGAGTGCTTTTTTTTATCTACTGCAGAGTGAACTCCTTCTTCCTTCAATTTTTAATATTTCTATGCTTTTAGATTCATTCAGATCACCAGGACCAAATACTAGAACTAACAGTTTGGTGGAGCTGCTTTTGTATTTGCTTGGCAATTTGCTTGGGAGATGTTGGGCTGGGTCGCTATTAAGCCAAGTGAACAGAGAGGTGCAAATTGCAAAGTTCCCATCTGATGCAGATCAGAATAACTCCTCTGAAACCAACGAAGTGATGTTGATTTATACTCTGCTGTAGATGCACTGTATACCTCCACCTCTGTAAAAAAGCTCTGGAGCAGCTGGGTGGATAAACTTAGGAGTTAAGAGGCTTAGCCTGGAGTCAGTCTGAAGGAGCTCAGCGTTTGTGCAGCTCTTCAACCATCTCTCTTTCAATTCTGCCTTCCAGAGAGAAAAGCAGTCTTTCACCGAAGATATAAAGTAGTGGTTATACTCAGAATTTGTGTTAGTTGAAGTCTAATTCAATAGTGCTGCTTCAGCTGTTTAAAAACAGGCAGCAGAAATCTACAGATTTGCACTCGGCTGCTGCAATTTCAGTCTTTTAAGATGAAGCCGCTCTCCATTTATTACAATGAAAAACATGCCTCAGATGAATGTTTATGTGGTCTGGGGACGATAAGGCATATAGTGAAGCAGATATGCCATAGTTTTTCTGATTGTTTATGATCAGTGATGTTTTGGCCTTTATTGTGTTGATATCAAGCCATGTGCCAACTGAAGTTTGAAATCCGAACTTGTAACATACCCCAATGAAAATTTAAAAAAAAACAAGGAAGAGAAGATGTGTCATTCAACAGTATTATGTTCTCTTTATCTTTAAAAAATCTCTCATAATAAGGCCCCAGACAGAATGTTTTACCCTAATTTCAGTCTTTTTGCTACCAGGTTCTATCCTGTTCTCTAATTCTTTCTAACTATGATTTACAGTGAAACTATACACTTGGAAGTCCTTAAGATAGATAGATAGATAAAAGCCCTCAGGAACTGTTTCGTAAGTTGCAGTTACAGGGAACATCTGCACTGTAGCCTGTTAACAGCAGAAGCACACAAAATATAAGTAAGTGGAAGCTTATGTTTCCTATGATAGAGCTGTATCCAATGCTGTTTTCAGCATTTCAGCATTTCTTATTGTAGCTTAAGGTTTATCTGATATCTGTTGAAGCATCAGAGATGTACGTTACGGTACTCAGAATTTGATTAGTAAGAATAATACAGCTTTCTCATCTTTATTTCCAAATGTGATAGAGATTAAAAATATAAGTAAAATATTCTAGGGTAGCAAATGGTAATGTACTGAAGCTTGCAAATGAGACTGCTGCTTCCATCATAAATAGTATAATTTTTAAAGCTCCAGAAAAAATGGAAGAAGAGGCAAGAATGATTCAATCGTTTCTTATACGTTGTTTTGATAACAAAAATTGCTGAGTACCAGTAGCTGCTGTGCCCATCTGAACACCTTTCAGACTGTGACATCTTAAAGGAGAGGATGCAAGAGCAGATTGGAGCTGCAGTGCAAGTTGAGTGCTCAGAGCAGAGCATAGGAGTTCCTCCTGTTATATTTCATTTATTTGAAGGAATCTGTTCTTTGAATCTATGTAATTCCAAGCAGTTCTTGGAGCTTTCGCAAAGGCTGATTCGGCTGGATTTTCAACACACCTACTGAAGATGATCTAGATATTTTGATATCAAAAACTCATTTTTGATACTCTACTTAGAAGAGTATGTTTGCATTTCAAAAAGAACATTTCTCTCCAGGATTGGAACATTTCTACTCTGCAAACATACTTTAAGTTAGAAGTGTGGAGTTTTTTTTTTTTTTTTTTTTTATTTGATTGGTGTTTTCTGACTATCCTTGTGGCTATAAATGCACATAAAATCAGATTCTTCACTTTTTATTCACATCATAGTCCTTTTTAATGCGACTCTAAAATACTCCTCTTGCTTTTTATCAAATTTTAATAAATGTGCTATTTAAGTAACTGCTTTCACATGTTAGGAGTTGAATGCTATACAACTTTTAGAATTATTTTCTTAAAATTGTTTTTTAGTTATAATTACAAAAAATATTCATTTTGCAGTCTGCAGTCCTTTATTTAAAGGTTGGTACAGAAATAGTGTTAGATAGCAGCTCGCTTAAGAAGATATCTTTCTGTTTTAGAATAGAAATGTTCTATTAATATGCACTAACTGCAGATCATCAACTCAACATGAGAGGCAGAACAACTAGAAATACTGACAATTCTTGTTTGAGGATTTCAGTGGGCATACTTAAAATAAGAATAATTTATGCTTGCAGTATTGTCTGAAAGTCTGTAATGCAGAATGTGTCTGAAAGAATCCCAGAAGTCCAGAATGGTTGAGGTTGGAAGGGGCCTCCAGAGATCATCCAGTCCAACCCGCCCTGCTCCAGCAGAGACACCCAGAGCACGGGGCACAGGGCGGCATCCAGGCAGGTTGGGAAGATCTCCAGAGAAGGAGACTCCACAGCCTCCCTAGGCAGCCTGTTCCAGGGCTCTGGTACCCTCACAGGAAGGAAGTTCATCCTCACATGGAGATGGAACTTCCTATGTTTCAACTTGTACCCATTGCCCCTTCTCCTGTCAGTGGCCACCACTAAGAAGAGCTTGGCCCCTTCCTCCCTACATTCCCCCTTCATGTACTTATAGGTATTCCATAATTTGGGACACTCTTGTTGAGACTGTTTTATGCTATGCAATTATGGACAAACGTTTTGTGCTGCAGTCCATACATTGCTGAATTGGTGAAGTAGTTAGTGTGAATAATGTATATATGTGTCTATGCGTTACAGAGATATTGCTTTATGTTTGGTTTCAATCCAAGAAGAAAGTCTGGGTGATTGAATATCTTCTGGAAAATGTCGCTTACAAAACATTGAGCTGTTTCTTCTGTGGCCAGCTACAAGTACCTTGTCCTGGTTTCTCAGCCATTTATTATGTGAACTCATGGAAAGTGATATGACCCAAATTTATTCCACCCAATTTTAGGCTTATGTTTGGCATACATTGCTTTAGTCTTGATAGCTTTATCTTAAAGGTGCTGAGTATAATCTGACAGGTTCTTGGGACCCTGAGATATTCAGATAGGGCAGATAAGTATAACAAGGGACCTGCAGAACAGCCTTGCTTGCCTGCGCCAGCATCTGGAGGTCTGATGGGGTGCATGAGGCTACTCCTAACATTGTTGTAGTCTGCGTTTAGACAAATGACTCTCATCCCTAGTGCTTTGTGCTGACAGGGGGAGGGTCTACTCCAAACTATAGGACCTGTAGAATGGAAAGGGGAAGGCACCATTTCATGTCCTTGTGTTTTGTGAATGGCATTCTGGTCCTTGCAATCTGTATGAAAGCGGCACACTGTTTTATTGTCTAAACTAATCCTTTCAGCGCTTTTTGATTTATTTTTTGTTTATGCCATGAATGAGTCTTATCACGGTAATCTTTGTATATTAATGAATAGAATCATAGAATGCTTAAGGTTGGAAGGGACCTCAGAGGTCATCCAGTCCAACATCCCTGCACACACAGGGTCACCTAGAGCACATGGCACAGGGCGGCATCCAAGTGGATTTTAAAGTTCTCCAAAGAAGGAGACTCCACAACCTCCCTGGGCAGCCTGTTCCAGTGCTTTGTCACCCTCACTGTTAAGAAATGTTTTCTTAAGTTCCTGTGGAACTTCCAGTGTTTTGGTTTGTGGCTGTTTCCTCTAGTTCTGTCAGCGGCCACCACTGAAAATAGGCCACCCCATCCTCCTCAGTCCCTCCCTTGAGGTATTTATAGGCACTGACCAAGTCCCTCCTCAGCTTTCTCTTCTTCAGGCTGAACAAGCCCAGATGTGAGATTTCTTTTTTTTTTTTTTCCTTTTTTTTTTTCTTCCTCTCTGGAATGGGATTCTACTCCACTCTCTTATTTAGCTCCTGAGATTAAAGCTGCAAAAAGAGAGCCTGGCCTGGACAGCAGTTCTGGGACTGCTGTGATGGCAGTGCCACAGCTTGTAAGATGGTGACTTCACAGGAGGGTAGATATAGTAGCAGTTTTAGACCTGCCAATACGTAGGCACAGACTCAAGAGGTCACAAAGCTTCTGTTGTCCCTTGAGGGGGTGAAGACATTTCTAAATCAGTGGACATTGCTATCCTCTGTATCCTCTAATTAAACTGAAGTCTTCTGACACGCAATTGCAAGAGAACCAAGATTTATTTCTGCACTGAAAGATCCTATTAGGTTAGTTGGTTTTGAAAACAAACAAACAAACCTCCTTCTCCTTAGACAGACGTTAAGAAAATTCACAAGACCTGTACATTTTCATTTTATAAAAAGCACACTTCCGATAAGTAGATGACCTCTAGAGGTCCCTTCCAACCTCAACCATTCTCTCATTAGCAGCCCTGAAGAGCAAAAGGAGTGTACAGAGAATGGGCAGGTGTGTGGAAGATCCCACCTCTCCTTGTTCTGCTACCAAAACATGAGTAGACTCTATGAATTGATCCTGTCAGTGCATACAGCCAGTCTACCCTGTGCATGCCAAGCACCAGTATATGTGTCACTAGGAGCGGATTTGAATGCTTGGCATGATACCTCTAGCACTTCAGCTTTCATGACATGCCCTATATAGCTACCATATCTATATCTGTAACTGTTCACATGACTAAGATTTAGGTCGTGGCAGTGGTTGTAAAATGTTGATATAAAAAGCTTCCAGCAGAGGTAGGAATCTTTTAGAAAATCTACTATGCTATATTGACAGAGTACTCTTCTCACAGCATGCTTGCTTGGTGTTTGGCTAAGTAAGCCAAAGAAGTGACTGAATCTGTGGGGGAAGACTGTTTTTGGAAACAAATATCTTTAAGCTGCAAGAGAGATGCCAAGAAAAGCATCTTTATCATGCGTAGTAGTTCAAGGAGTAGTTTGATAAGGAGACTTGTCCAAAAATGAATTTATTTACATCATCAGCTTTTATTGCCACCCAAAAAGAGTTGTGCATGCTAGAGTACAGCTTAAGAAAAAACCTGTCATCACACTAACTACCTGACTTGTACAAGGGTGCAAGGGTGGATACAGCCCCAGTGGGAATATGCTATGCCATGAAACTGCTTCTCCCTCGATTTGGAGATTGAGGTAAATTTCTATAGAGCCCCAAGGGATGTAGCCCTGTGGATGGGGAAGAAGACGACCCTCAGGAACTGATGTGTGTGCAGAGGGTAAATGCATTAAGAGTTTGAGAGCCCACTCCTGCACAATAAATACCCATGCCCAAAGAAGTGGCTGACCAGCTCTCTTAAAGTCAGCTTTACCAGCAGATCCTTGTTGGGATGATGAAGGAAGATACTCATGTGCGTGGATTTTTAGTGAGGAGCTAAGAGTGCAAACACACAAAAACTCCAACCTACGTTGTTCAACTTGAATAAAACTTCCCAATCTCAGCTTGTCAGGGTGGCTAATTAGAGCATTCAGGAGTGGCTGGACTGCAAGGTTTGTAGAGCTGCAACTTCCCAGCTTCTTTCCATAAAATGAATTGCAGTGCCTCAAAATAGCAACTCTTGTAACTACTCTGCATCTTTAGATTGAATGAGCCATCCTTTTTGATTTGGTACCAGAACAGCAAAATGTGGAGCACAAGGAATTTCTGTCTTCTTGTCTGATTAATGTAATTAATTAATTTGCCTTTTTTAAAGAAAACCTGCCTTTGCTCCTTCAAAGTATAGTTGACAACCAGTGACATTTGATACATTTCATATGGAAAAGAGCAAGATTAGTTGTGTATATTCTGGTTAATAACTTTCTAGAAACTTAGCATGGGGTCAACATGTACAATATACATCCTATAACCAGTGTGATTTCAGGTGAGATTGCCAAGCCTGAATATCTTTCCCCCTCCACAAACACACATCACTGATCCCATTATAGCTAAAAGCATCTCTTCAAGAGACAATCACAGGTAGGAGTCAGAACAGATTTAGGTCATTTTTCTATTTTTTGTTCATGCTGTTCTGTATTATTAACCTATCCCAGTAATTGTCAAACTGTTGCTCATCAACCCTTCAATGTGTGGGAGCTTTGTCCTGTCTGGCCGTTCCTGACTGGGATGCTGGAGGTGCTGGACACTGGAGGCTGTGGAGATGACTCCTGCAGCTGCATATGTCGAGATTCCTCTTACTGCTTCCAGTTCCATGCTATACTGTTCTGCAGAGCTTGTGTCTGCTGGATTGGAGCAGTATAGATTATATGGGAGTGCCTAATCCACACATTTCTTGAATCCTGCCAGGGACAGGAGTTCCACCACTTCCCCGAGCAGCCTCTTCCAAGGGTTCACCACTCTTTCTGTGTAGGAATTCTTCCTAATGTCTAAGCTGGAGGTCCCCTGGTGCAAGTTGAGGCCATTTCCTCTTGTCCTATTGATAATTATGAAACAGTTATCAAATAAATCCCTTAAAAAAAAAGTTTTTTGCAATAGTTATGCACTGAATGTGAGATTTCTCATATTACTTGTGTTAATGTTACCTGATGTGAGTGGCTCTATTAAAACGCTAATGTTAAAGGCCATGTAGTCAATGAAGGACCTATGTTTTGTAAAGGAAAACATAAACCACTGCATGAATTGTGCCAAACAAAATGCTTTCCCTTTAGATTAGTTAAGCAGGTTGTGTGCTTTGCACTGCTCATTATGCTGGAAATCATTTTGTTAAAAAGGTATGTGCATCACAGCTTCTGACTATATGAGAACAACTGTTTAATATTAAAAGAGTGAAGCTACTGCTTACAAGCTTGTATGACATGGACCTTTCTGCAAAGTTATTTAGTTGAGACAAAATTGATCACAGATACATTATAACCATGTAAGCTACAGTGCAGTTATCTGATAGTGAAGCTCTGTTGATTTTGCTACCAGTGTTAGTTTCTTGTTGCAGTACCTGCTCCTCTAGGTAAAAGCCCCAGCTTCCTGAGAGCTGCTTTGGACTACTGGGTATTCTGTCATTGCACAGATGCATCTGGAAGTTTCTCTGGACCCACTTGTTTTCTAAGAAGATGATTTTAGCTGGCCGTAGTGGAGTCTTCCTGTAATCTCCCTGTATGGAAATGCAGTCTGCTTTGGCAAAGATGTATATCCAGTTCTAGCTTCATTGCTGCTTACAGGAGTTGATGCCCTTTCAGGTGGCCTCCCTGAGATGACAAACGTTCTGACTTGCTTGCCAGCCTCAGTTAGGACCTGCTTAACCACGGTCTGCTAATTCAGAGCCAGAAGAGGCTACGTCAGGAATCAGTCCAGCCAGCACAGTAAGAACTGGAAGAAGGTGTTTCTGGGTTCAAATGTACCTTGTCTGCATAACAGTGATATGTTTTTCTTTGTCCCATGAGGTGCAGTCATGAATTCCTAGGATGGTTACTGCTTTGTTCCAGTTATTTGTTGCTAGCTGTTGTTAAGGTTAAAATATGATTAAATTGCCAATAGTGCAGTTTTGCTCAGCGCTGTTTATGTATGTAAGCAGCATAAGACACTGAATTAATCTCCTGTAGCTGTGGACATCTCACAGAGGCCGTTTTCTGGCACACATTTCTTTTGCAGACAATATTATTGCATGTGAGGAAGAACTACTTTCTTGTGAGGGTGACAGAGCCCTGGAAGAGGCTGCCTAGGGAGGCTGTGGAGTCTCCTTCTCTGGAGATCTTCCAAACCTGACTGGATGCCACCCTGTGCCCCATGCTCTGGGTGTCTCTGCTGGAGTAGGGGGTGTTGACCTCTCCAGAGGTCTCTTCCAACCTCAACCATACTGTGATTCAGTGATTCAGCAGGCTCACCTTTCTGCCTCTGTTTTCTGCTTCTCCAGCCCTCTCTCAATAGCCCTGATACAACTGGGTACCAACTGCCTGGTAATGGGACTGAGATCTCTTTCATGTTTGAAAAGAGCTCCAAAACAAACAGTCTTTTTAAGGCAGCTCAGATGACTGAGCTGATTGACCCTGCAGTCTGTCTGCTTCAGTTACAGCAGCACAACCAGGAGGCAACACAGGGAGAATTAGGTTAAAGCATCGTGATGTAGGAAGGTAGCCAGGGCTCCCATTTCACCTGGAACTGCTGCCAAGGATATTCAGCAATTTTACCTGTATTGCCAAAGCTGTTTGGGTGAGATGGATCCAAGCATCGCTGTGCTGTGGTCCTGCAGAAGATAGTTGCCTTTTGAATTTACTAAGAAAGTGGGGGAAACTGAAGGCAGCCTCCGAAATCTATTTTAAGCTTTCTTTGCAGAATGTTCTCTGCAAAGAATGCTGTTAGAATGGATTTCCTTGGGATATATGTAGAGATCAGTATCGGAGCCAGTCACATGAGCTCCCTTTGTAGTCTGCAGAGACAAACAGGCATAATTCTTGGCGCTTTGGAGTGGGGGTACGGTGAATTGGGCCCTGTTTTGTTTTCCCTTTTTGAGTGTTTTCTGTCTTGTGGTGACTGGGTCAGCTGTTTATGTCTATACATAAAAACATCTTTATTGTGTCTTTGAAGCCCAGCATCCTGTGTCTAAAAGTGCTGTAAATAGATGTTAGGGGAGAGGAAAAACAAGGGGAAAGAGGTTATATGTCTGCCCTGATGCTCTCCCAGCTGAGAGCTGAAACCAGATGCGATTTCTGATACACATATGATTTAGTAATCTGTGGTAGATTTCTGTTATGTGAATGTATGTAATCTCCCTGTAAGACCATGGAAATTTTTAACACTAAAAATATCCTTTAGTAAGGATTTTGTGGTGGCCTTAAATACTGCGTAGGATGAATTGAGATGATAATAGTTTGGAAGAAGATGAAAGATATATTTGTTTCCGGGTTCCCTTACACAATTATGCATGTGCAGGAGTTGTAGGCTTAGTTAGAAAGTTGTGTCAGTTAAAATGTGAGAGCTTGTACATGTATGGACTCTGATCCGCCTGGCAGAAGGAATCTAAGTCAGACTAGCTGTGTGTATGAAATGGCCCCTGCTGAGTACAGGAAAAAATGTTGGCGGCCTGTGTCATGCCTATGGTGTAAATTAACAGGTCAGCATCTTTTTTGGCAGATCTCTTTAGAAAAGGAAACTTGGAAGCCAAGTATAGCTTGCCCTTGCTCTGAAAAGTTGCTTTGGGGCCTACCCATGTGGGGAGAGTTGTGCACTCGGGAAGAAAGTGAGCACTGAGGCAATTACGTTTTGTACAAAGCCCATGTGCTTGATTGCATAATCATGGGCAAAAAGTTTGCCTAGTCAGCAAAAAGAAACCAGCCCAATCCAACCTCTTATGTTGAGATTTTATGTTGGGAAAGAGTAGTTGTGTGTCTGTCTTGTAAAATACACCAAGCCTCCCACTTCTGACCAAGTGCATTGCTCCGGAATTATTCTTAGTTTTACATTTTTTTTCCAGCAGTTGCAGTATGTCATACTCTGCCTCTGTTTGCATTGCTCTGCTGTGCTAGGTGGAAATCCCAGACTGCTGCAATTTAGATAAGCTTTCTGACTGAACCTTTAAAAGAGGCCTGTGCTGTTTTTGTTGAGACAACTCTTGAGGTGTGGAGATCATTACTGTGTATTTATATACTACTCTGCCGATCCATAGCAGCTGAACTGCTTTCTCATTGTATATTAAGACTCCTTTTATATTATGTTAAATAGGTTGGGAAACACTTTAGCTTTTTTTTTTTTTTTTTTTTTTTTTTTTTTTTAGGTCCTCCTAATTCTGATCTATTTACGCTACTACTGCTTTTCAGTTTTTGTATGTGTAGAAGAACCTAGGCAGTCTTTAGTAATTCAGCTGCTCCTAGTCTGTTACTGTGTGATCTAACTATAATGGCAGCTGTTTTCACCAGACTAGAGATGAACAAGAGCCTTTAGAGGGGTATTCTTTGGCAGATTAAGTATTTCATATATGTAACTTTTATTAATAGCGTGTCAGTGTGTTACAGAAGTACCAAGTTTTTAGCTCTCCATTCTCTTCGTTTACTTTCAAACGTTACAAATATCGACAGGCTTCTTTCAGAAATCATTGCATGCACTTTCCAATTGGTGTTCTGATAACTGACCTGGAAACTCATCTATAGCATCCGTGGGAAAAACAAAACAAAGAAGGTGCCTGGCATGTTAACCTTCTGCCATTGCAGTCTAGTTATTAAGGCTCAGTTTCAGCTTAAAGGTTCAAGGATATAAAATGTGCAGGAAATGTTATTGCTGGGAGTGCAATAACACTCTTGAAAGGACTTGTCTTGCGCAGCCTTCACTTATGGAGTTTATTTTTGTATCATTGCACGGGGGAAGAGAGGTTACTCTGCCTGTCTTGGATGAGACGTCAAGGGAGAGCAAACAGGCCCCAAGAGCATTTCCCTAGCTGGGCATGGCAGCACGGGGGAAGGGTTTCAGACACTGACAGATCCCAAGTGACTGAAAATGTGCATTGAGCAGATGAGCTGTGGCTCTGTGCTCATGGCAAAGCCCCTGCCGCTGCCCGGCTGGCACAGGGACTTGTTGCTGTGCTTATGAAACCGCCGAGCCAAAAACAGGCACCAGAGACAAGCACGGCTCACAACTGCATGAGATGCCTCATCTGGAAGCAGCCAGGGAGCTGTCTGGAAAGTCAGGACATTCTCTGCACAAAATCACATGCAAAAAGACGGGAATTTATCCGCGGCCCAGTCTGACTGGCACTTCTGCAAGCGCAACTTGGGACTCTTGTCTGCAGTTAGTCACTTGAGCAAAATGTTGCCATTCAGAGTGATGCAGAATATTGCTTCAGTCCTCCAGCTTGTAGTCATAGAACTAGTAAAAATCAAAAAAGTTCAAAAAATAGGTTTTTAGGACTTGTAGTTGCAGAGGAAAGCTTGGAAACATAGGCTGCAAATAAACCCTAAGCTTTAAAGAAGTCACAGTTCTTCTGTTTTAAACACAGACTGTCTCACCAGGTGAAGCTGATCTGACATGCAACTGTGATTTTCATTCCTGCAAGAGGCATTTTGCTTTTCAGAATAACTGCTGTGTAGCTACACGTACACAGAGCGTAGCAAGGAAATAATTTGGGTTTCTTTCTCTGTTCAAACCATGTCAGCAGGGAAGTGGTGTCTGCCCTGGTGTGGATGCAGAACATGACCGCAGTGCAGAACAAGATTCACAACTCCATTTACTCCTGGATTTATCTTGACTTAGAATTTTGAACTTGCTAGACTGACATTTTTGTGAATACTGCTCCTGTTGTTAGACTGAAAGTGACTTTTTACGTAGACTTCATAATAGTATTATCTTCAAATATGAGCATAAGTGCCATTTAACTTTTTTTTTTTTTTTATCTTCAAATATGAGCATAAGTGCCATTTAACTTTTTTTTTTTTT
>VZSG01000363.1:395076-442407 GCA_013398315.1 Nothoprocta pentlandii | reverse complement strand
CCATTCTGGGATTCTGTGTCTTAATGTAAAACTTAAACTAGATGAGAGGATAAGCAAGCTAGTTAGAAACCTTAATGTAATTTAGGGTGATCAATCAATCGTATAACACAATTATGACTTTATACAAAGAAATATTTCTTTGTGGTATTTAGAGTGAAATTGAGCTTAGAGTGAAAATGAGTTACCATATTATTGCAGAACGTGGTCAAACTAATACAGGTTGTTAGAACATCACAAAAATAATAGAGCTGTGAAAAATGGAAGGTGTTTAAAAAGGGTGTGCTGCTTTTGTTTTCCTGGAAAGCCCGTATTTGTGTAGTTGCTCTTATTGGAACTTATTTGGAAGTTACGATTCTGATGTATTTTAGCATTTTGAGATCTTTGGGGAGGTTATAAAAATAAGGCAAGTCTTCATTTTTCAACTGTCAATTGTGCTAGTACATACTTTAAAGTGACCAATTCTTATTACCTGGGCTGTCTTGCTGCTGTTATTTTTTTTTAAAGGAAATTTTTATTTGCATGATTTATAGTCTTTCTTTTAGTCATTATATAACACAGTATATTGTCAGTAATCTAGACCTAGATCAAGACCTAGAAAATCATATCTGGAAAAATGGCCAATTCTGAGCTAATTGCAGACTTTGAAGACTGGGATAGGTACCAGTTACTAGGCAGTAGAGCATAAACAGCTTCATGCCTCAAAAAAATCAAACTGTTAACGTATCCAACTCTTCCAGTAATGAATAAATCAAACAGATTTTTTTGTCTTCTTGCTTATTATCCATGTATCCCTACTTGTGTTTCCATGACTGATGCTTCTTCTTTCTTCAATACAACTTCAGTATAAGCTACCTGGGGCAGGTTTATTTACATTTCTATCTAGCCATAAAACTTGCTTTGTTCTTCAAGGGTTGGTGAGCCTCATGTCTGGTCTTTGGGCAACAGAATTGAGGCTTTAAGAAAAAAAAGCCACAAATATTATAAAACTGGTTGCTGACCAGTTGGGTTTTTAAGTTTAAATTAAAGGCTACAACTACATTTTCTCCTTTTCTAAACGCAGCTTATATTTAATGAAATGCAAATCCTTGCATACTCTAGTGACGTTTTACTGTGCTAGTCTTGCATTCAAGTGGGAGTAAAATAAGATCCTTTGTGCCATTTTGTGAATTTATAATTTTTTTTCATTTTAAAATGAGTATTCATAGAAGTATCTACTACTTGATTCCTATGTACATTTGTATGTATTTCGGCATAGCATAAGACTTCAGCAAGTTTTAGTTAATATTATAGAATCATTCAGCTGTACTTTGTTTAGACACTTCCAGTTCAGACCTCATGAAAACCTTTTTCAGTACTCGAATCTAAACAGCGGAGCAGTATAAACTGTCCATCCTCTGCCAAAGTTTCGCTAGCTATATAATTCAGGAATCGGAGATTATTTTAGCCTGAGGTACCTCTAGAATATAGTTGCTTCCTCTTCTCTTTTTCTTCTGAGACCACATACTTTCTGAAAGAGTCATTTGGTGGCTTCTTGGCTGTGAATAGCAATTCTGTTCCTTCTGTGGGGTCTTGCTTTCAGAGCCAGGACAACTGTTGCCTTGTGCTCGGTGGGACGGTTCCCAGCAGCTACTGTGCAGAGCAGTGAATAATGTTTGTTTGTGCTCTACAGTTGACCACATCTGCGGGTGAGGAGGACTAAAATAATGGAAAATAAAATAACAATGATAAAAGAATTGCAATGATTTTTGGATGTGGTGACAGCTTAAGTTCATATGTTTGGCTAAATCATGTTGGTAATGGAGAGATATTAAAATAGAAAGGGAGTGGATGCTATTTGAATATTATTTGAATATCTGAATATCTGTGAATTGAATATCTGGGAAACAGCTGGTTCAGTGGATCCAAATAAACAGCTGATTTGTAATCAGAATTAATCATATGTTAGAGATTTAGCTTTTGGGCATCCGGCTTTTAAAACTGTTTTAGAGCATCTCACACAGCAACGCACCCTGTTAAGCTCTGAAGTTATCCCATGGCTTTCTAAGTGAGCAAAACATTCCTCCCTCCCTCCTTTGTTATCCTTGTGAATAACACAATATCTCTCAGGACAAAGCAGATAAACAAATTGTGACAGAATCTTTCACTTCTTATCTGTACATACTGGCCTGTGTCAGAATGCTTTAATTTGAAATTGTATTTCTAAAGTTTTGTCTTTTCCTTTTGCAGAGAATGTCTTTAATTGTAATATTTATTTTCTTAAGAACATGTGGATATTTTTATTTGTATGTGTTTTGCATTTGAACATGCTTAAAAGAAAAAGAGGCAAGCAAGAGTACAGATTTATTTTTTTTTTCCTGAATGGACTAGAAAATGTAAATTAATTAAGTCCTTAGCTTTTGCATATGGTTAGTTTTCTGTGATTTTTTCAGTAAGACCAAATGCCTTGAAATATTATTGCAAGTAATCTATAGAAAAAGATGCTCTGCTTAGTTATCCTCCAAAAACAAGAGGGGGAAAAAAAAAAAACCCCATGATTATGTAATCAGGAATTTGATGCTGTAAAAAGAAGGAGGAAATGGCTTGTAGCTTAAAAGATTGCTATGGGATTATGGTTCTTTTTATCACTTGATGGTTAAGCGTAATTTCCTGGTGTGTCTCTGAACTCTCACAGCTGATGTCCGGCTGTGGGCTGACTGCTTGCCGTGAACAACTTTCGGAGGGTCAGTGCAAATTCCTTTTGGGAGTTTCTCTCTCAACTGTAACACAGGATTTTTACTTCTCTTGTTTCTCCGTGTGTTGACACACACTGAAACAGGAGAACAATGTATAAAAAGTGGTATATACACAGGAAAAGGTAAACATGACATATTTGCCACAAATAATTTTGGAGTATGTTTTAGCGTGTAGAAAGCTCTGCTAGTCCGGTATTTTGCTGCTGAACTTTGGTGGTTATTTTCCTCTTTGAATAAGTAAACAAGATATAAAGAATACGTCATGATTAGGTGTTTTTCGTCTCTAAAAACACCACTGTGTTTATAACCTCAAATCTGTTTTCCCCTCTTCTTGCTCATGTGTGGCACAGCAAGTCGATGGCGGAGCCTCTTCTCTACACCTGTCTCCTTGGCTTTTCCCTATAGTCCTGTTGCAAGACTCACCCCATATACCAATGGCTTTAATAGTCCCAGCTTCTCTAAAACCTCCAGTAAAGCAATACTAACACCCGAACGGACAGGTAATGCTTAACTTTTTATTGACTTACAGTGCTTACAAAATTGCTTAATTAAATCTCATCGTGCTACCATTTAACAGAAATATGCTCTAAAGACGGTTCTAATAGACTCTTAGGGATTTTTTTTAAAAGCTGACTTGAAAATTAACAATTAAGAAGGTTATCTGGTTTGTTCCATAGCATGTTACAGGAAAGTGGCTCTAATAAACAGAGCTTAGCTCCCCTATTCAACAAGATGTAGTTCAGCTGCTGTCTAATGGTCTTGAAGACACCTCAGAGTGTCTCAAGTCTGGCCTCCCAGTGCTGCTCCAAAAGAGCAAGGATGTTACAACCTCTGCAGGTCCTAGAGGGCTATTGCAACTTGAAAATATTTACATTCACTCTTTACAATCCTTCCTAAAGGAAACAGCCCTCTGCATGTGTTTTTTGGGGTGAGAAAGTGTCAGAGAACAGCTGAACTTACGATCAGTTTTAGGTGAGTGCTTTGTGCAGTGCTAGAGGCTAGCAGCACATCTGAGAAGTAAGCAGAGTTTAAGAACTTTTGTCACAGTTTTTTTTAAGTTTGTTTCTTTATACAGTTTTCTTTAAAGCTGGGGAAACACTAACTCCTACCACTAACAAAAACAAGAGTATTTTAAGCACAAGCCTCACTTCCCCACAGTTCCAATTGTCTCTTTGGACCTGCACCCATTTAACTAACTTGTACCTTTATTATTATATGAGGGGGAAAAAAAGAATATAAATGCCTTTCCTGTAGTTAGATCTGGAAGGAGGCATTGTTTCCTCTGTTGCTGCATCATGCCTAATTTGCTTTTTGTTCCTATTATCATTTGTTTCTCTGATGATTATAAACAATTAGAAAAAAAAAAACCCTTAGTAAAAGCTAGGTGAGTGGCTGTGATGTGGACTATGGGGCTGAACGTCCTGCAGAAGTTGGTAACGTACACACAGAACAAAGAACTACAGTCACATAGGAGAGATTGAAATGCAGATGTGTTTAGTTTGCTGTGCTGACCAGTCTGAGCTATCAGGGTTGTGGTGGGTAAATATCTCCTTGTGGAGGCTACACTCTGCTGTTCTGGGAATAGGGGAGTTCATGAACCAGGATTGCATTTATTGCATCTCATGAGTATCAAATACCCTTGATAATTCTTAGTAGATTGCTCTGTACTTCTGAAAGTTTTTGTCTTATATAGAAAATATTTAAGCTGTGAGATCAAAATGGGCAGTTAGTCACAAATAAAAAATTGCCATATATATTCACAGGCTAAAGATTATATGTTCTTACATAGGTTATACGTCTCGAAGTTCCCCGTTGAGTCCACAGTCATCAATAGACAGTGAACTGAGCACCTCGGAGCTGGAGGATGATTCCATCTCCATGGGATACAAACTGCAGGACCTCACTGATGTTCAGATCATGGCTCGTCTCCAAGAAGAGAGTAGGTGGCTTTTTTCGTAAGCATTTCCTAAAACAGCCTCAGGAAAACTTCCCATCGCAGCCAAAACTGCTCATGTCTGGCCTCACTCAACCTGATCTTTCTTAGGAAAATGTGGTGCCTTGAATGGTAGGTAGAAAAATACTCCTCTAATTTTGAAGGAGAATGTGCACAGGTTGTTGAGTTCAGATTAAAGGTATTGGGTCTTTTAAGGCTTTTGATACTTATTGCTAAATCCACAGCTCCATACCCACTGAATACATTGAAATTTATCTGTTTGATAATGTCTGATATTTGATAATATTTGATAATATTAATTAAAATGGTTTATTTGAGGGGAAGGGAGAAGTTGAAGCATCCTTTTCATGCACACATTTAAAGAAAAAATTTAGACTAGGCAGTTCTCATTTTTGTGTACGCTTTGAATAGCTCAAATATCAAGTGCATTTTGAAGTGATTTCCCCTTTAAAAACTGAATTGGGGCATGTAAAGTGAACAACTTGCTTTCAGACTAGTGATTATGCACAAATATGAGCCCAGAGGCTTGTATGACATAGATTACAGGTTGGCTTGATAGAAGTTTATGGAAAGTATCTTTATTCATAAATAAAAGACGTTTTGCTTAGAAGTCACTGACACAATAAATGCAGAATCTTTCTGCCTTCCTGTTAGTACCAAGGAAGACATAAAAGAGGAAATGATGAGCTAAAAAAACAAGAGGAATTTAGAGATGATAACTGAAAGAAACTGCAAGATAGTAAGGGACTGCGTGGAAAAAAGATAAAATACGAGCAAGAAATTATAAAACTGATTTGACTGGAGCAACCAGGGAGAACAGGCCATGTTCACCACTTGTGAGCTTCCTGAGAATCTGGAAGCACTAGTGGTGTTTGCCAGGGAAATTAGCAAAGGTGGGACTTTCCAAGAGAGCTGGGTGCTCAGCTGGCAAGTGAGTATGGTCAGGACTTGGATGATCTCTGACGCTATGTGCAGATGATAAATAAATANATATAAATATATATATATATTAAATATATATATATATGATTAAATGATTAAAAAAAAACATGGTACTTAATAAATCAGGTCATTGGTAAAATGGAAGGAGGAAAAAGGAAGTTTTCCTTCTAATCTATTTCACATATATTCACTGTATTTTGTTTTTGCAATAGCAGTCAGTACATGGCAGTTGCTGACTGTCCACTTAATCCTTTGGAAATACTAGTACTTTGGCAAGTGCTAGTATGATGTATGCGTGCAGGCAGACTCTTTCCACATCCAGGAAGAGAAACTCACACTTGAAGGGGGGCAAACCTGATTATTAACTTTCCTTAGTAACCTTATTAATAAGGTTATTACCTCCTTAATAACCGTTATGATGCTAAAGAAATCTGTTAAAGCTGAGTGTTTTTGGTAACTGCATCCAGAGATGCAGTTATTGACAACTATCCACAAGATTTCTCAGCTCCTGGAAATGCTGATGTATTCCAGGGCTGCCTCTGGTGCAGTCTTGGAGAAGAAGGTTGGCCTCTCACTTGGCCTGAAGCAAACAGGCTCTTTGGGGCAGTGCTAATAATGGGAGAGTTTTCAGAACTTGGCATCCTGAAAATGGATGGTGAAATACATATCTATCTAACATAAAAGAGCATTAGCTCTAAGCCTTTTTCCCTGATATCATGTACTACCAGGAAGGAATTCTGGTTCAGAGAAGTTGGAGAGCTACAATATTTACATGGAGTTTGTTTAGCAAATGGCTTGTTAGCACTTTATTGCATACTGTTGCATACTTGTTGCAATAACTTTGAATAATAACAGGCAAATGAGAGTTGACTTCTAATTTGGAGTGTTTGAAAGTTAAATACTTAATGTTCATGTAGTCTTTTCAGTGGCAGAGAAATGAGCACCTCCTGAGGGCTATTGATTTTATTTTGAAAGGTATCTATGATAGCTCCCAGGAATTGCATTTTGAAGATGCCAGCCTTTTATTTAATTTTATTTTTTAACTGAAAAGTGTTCTCAAGAGTAGATGAGAGTTAGATATCTAGAATGTAGACACCTAAAGTTAGATCAGCTGAATAGTACATTAGATCTTCAGTGTGGTAACATTGTAAATCAAGTCCTTTGTAAAATAACATCTAATTGCTTTTTTTAACTTGCAAGATTGAAATGTGTGCTAGAATTAAGCACTTAACAGAAAGTCAATCTTCCTCTCCTTGAAATTTACAGGCCTAAGGCAAGATTATGCTTCTACTTCAGCATCTGTATCAAGACACAGTTCAAGTGTATCTCTGCATTCAGGAAAGAAAGGGACCTGCAGCGATCAGGACTATGACCGCTATAGTCTTGAGGACGAGGAAGAGTTTGACCACCTTCCACCTCCACAGCCTCGACTCACTCGCTGCTCCCCTTTCCAAAGAGGAATTCCACACTCACAGACTTTCTCCAGTATTCGGGACTGCAGGAGAAGCCCTACTTCCCAGCACTTCCCTTCCAATAATTATCAGCAGCCGTACTATCCTCCTCCAGCCCAAACTCCAGAGCAGCAACCAAATAGGATTAATGGAGGTGGGTTCCACGCTTTTCTGAGAAATGTTTTTTCTTTGTTCTGCTCCTCTTTGCAAAATGTCAGTGCCCTTTTAAAGATCAAGTTGTCATCAAGTGTAATGTGTTCATATTATGACAGCTAGACCATGAAGTAGGACAAGCAAGTTGAGTCTTTGTAAGTGATTGTGACTGCAGTGTTTGAGGTATGTTGTTGTTAAGTAACTCGTTACAAAATGTGATCTGTGATATGGTCATGAAAATTGTCATTTTAATCGCTTCTGGATGGCTGCAAGAATGAGCACAAGTAAAGAAGAAAAAGGAAAAATGAGCATCTTGTAACAGACCAATAGTTATCTGGAAAAATTGGTCATGCTTTATGCCTGGCCTATATATGTCCATCATGATTATAGCAGAATACAAAAAGGGTTGCAGTGATGCAGGTACTCTGTGAATCCATGAGGCTTCCCATGAAGGTCGACGCTGTGCTCTTCACGCTGGCAGTGCCAAGTCTAGTTGGGCAGGTTGTTGAAGTAGTGAGAGGAAATGTCACTCGCAAACCACCCTGAGCCATTGCTGCCTTTTTCACTCCATTTGAGATGTAATTCAAAAATCTCTGGAAGAAATTTTTATTATGCTGCTCATTGCAGATGGAAGTTTCTCTCCATTGTTCCTGTTACATTCTTTTTCATTCTTTATTGTGATCTTGATTTACCTTCTCTGCTGCCTCACTCTGTTCTGCAAGCTAATTTGAGGTAATCTTGTTTGTAACATTACAGGTTATATCTCACCTTTGGGCAAGAAAATAAATGTGGCGTTCAAAGCAGTCACTGTTTATATATAGAGTGCCATGAGTATGCATGCTCCTTACCTGTCAAATAGCACCTGACAGGATGCTGCCAAAAACACTTGAAATCAAAGTAGTACATGGCATGACAGTGTATACGGAAGGCTGAAGTTGGTATCAGGTACAAGGATGTGGACATTTGTTTGTAGAGCCTACGTGCTGTATAAATTTGAGTGCTGTTTTTCCTGTCATTGTTATACAAGAACAGGACAGCACTGAAGGACTTATGGAAAATCTGTTTGAGGGATAGAATGGAAAGATATGAGAAATTCTTGATTGGGGAATGTGGGCAGGATGCGGTATTGCAATCTTCATGTTTGATTTCCAAGTAATCTTTAATGATCCTTTCATGTTTCATGTTAGTGGAGTGTAAGCCTTGGACTCCCACATTGGAAACGTCAGGGAGTGCTTAAAAGATACTGAAAATACTACCCAACAAGCAAATATGGCAAAGCGTCTTTCTTCCTTCTCTCTTATCCTCCTTTGCCCCACTCCTGACTTCTATTTAATAAATGAAAGGTGACCAGTTTTATCCCTTGGTTGACTTTTTTTCCCAAGAAGTTGGAGTTGTTGGATAGCTGCGTTTGAGGTGTTGAGTTTGACGTTGTTCAGAAGATCACAACAAATGACTTCAGTTAGTTACTGTTTTCTGGAATAGCTACTTGCACTGCGTATATAGGAGAACTACCTATGGCAGATGAGGAGTCTTTTTTTGTTGTACTGTGTTTGGATAATGTTATGACAATGTCGTTTCCTCCTCTTGGTAGCAATTTCATTGTCTTTCAGGCACTCCTACACTGAAAGGAGACAGACTGCAAACTAGGAATTTGTCCCCAGTTCAATGTGATGGATAGTGTTTTTCCCACTATTATTTGCTCAGTAGGGCAGATAAGAAGAGGGAGGCTGCAATAAATGGAGAAACTTAACTAGATGGCTACTGCTTTCAGTGTATGTGGAAAATAACATTCTTAGGCATCAATGCATCTTCGATTAATTGTGATGTTCCATTCAGTCATTCCAGCAGTTTTCCCAATTCCCTTTCCCCCCAACTTCCTGAAGAGAGACCAGAGGTGCTCTTGTTTGTGTAGTCAGCAGTCTGGGCAATGGATCATCTAATCAGTCACACCATAATCTCCATCAAAGAGGACAAAGTGGCAAGTCAGCACTGCAGTTTGGCACTTACTGTGGGGTGAAAAGTGGTGTTTAGTTTTGACAGAGTGTCTCTCTCCAGAGCTTGGCTACTTAACTCAGATACATTTTTTTTGCCTTTAAGAACAGAAAGGAGCAGTGATGCTGTTCTACCTGATGTTAGTGATTTGTATTTGTTTTACACCTATTAACACCTAGGTGTTAACACCTATTTGTTAACACCTTCAACCAGTATATAATTATATATAATATATAGTATATAATTATACTGATTGAAATATTTACTCTAACCTGAGATCTATACTACTTGCAAAGTAAAACATGATGAATTATGATAAAGTGGGAGAACTTGAATACATTTCTGTGACTGTGATATTAGGAGCCTGCTGAGTAACTCTGACCTATTACTTGTTGTGGAACTGGATTAATTGTTGAAGAAAATAAATGAAAAAAGTAAAATGATGACCTAGGCAGGACCTATCCCATTAAACACTCAGACAGCAGTAGCAGGTTCCCAGTAGGTGGAAGAGACAGGCCCCAGACATAATCCTTTTAACAAAGTTGTTTTGACAGGGCTGAGAAGAGCTTATTGCTAGCCTGAAGGAAAGAGTAAGGAAAATGCAGCCAATGGAGACTGGCACTCACGCTGGTGGAGACACAAGGAGCCGTGGTTTCCATGATCAGCAGTGGCTGCTGCTTCCCCACATTTCCCTTAACAGGACCTTGCAAAGGTCTAAGTAGAGAGGGCTTTTGATTCACTGCTCTAAATGCCTTTTTAAAGGTCGAGTAAGGAGTGTTTTATTCCTCCAATGCAAGGCTGGGATCCGCCAGATGTGCTGGTAAGCACATCTACATTTAGATGCTGAGATATAGGTGCCTATATGTGAATGAAGGACCCAATCAACTGCTCAAATAGCAGCACTCAGAGCCATGATTACTTTCTTATCAGTTTTATTTCCACTTCTGATGAACAGCAATCCACTAATAGGAAAATTTTGTGTGAAGCTCTTTATTCTTGCTTTATTGCATTCTCTCCTTCTCAGTTAAATGTCACATAATTCAGGGTTTCACTGAAAAACTCCATCTCTGCACATCGATAAGGCATTTTGCTTTTCAGAGGTGCAGCCATTTAATTTTTGTAAAAAACTAGTGGCTCTAAATGGATCATTTAAAGAAGAGCTGAGAGAGCCCGTAAGTGCAAAGCTTGTTAGTGTTCAGGGAGCTGCAGTGATGACATCTCCATTACCGTCTGGCTCATAATTTAACATTGCAAATATTGGTGTCTGTAGCTTGTAGCCCTTCCTCTGGTTTGAAGAACTACATGGTTAAGAATACACACTGGTGCTAATTCTACTAATAGTAAGAATTATATTTAGCTATCTTTGAGAAATACTTACATCTGAAAGTTTAGTAAAAACAAGCTGTTCTCTGCTCAGTGTTGCCTGTAAGTGCAAGGCTTTCTTTGATTGTGACACAAAATTCATCTCTTTTAACTTTAAAAAAAAGTACATATTCTGTCATTTTTGTTTATTTATTTATGTCTATTTTATTTATTTTTAATATTTGTTAAAAAAATAAAATATTGTGAAAACATCTAGACAGTCAAAATCCAGGAGAGACAAGATACCAAAAATGAGGTTCATCTTATAGTAGTCAGATGCACTTTCCAGATCTCCAGGTAAATTTGGGCTTGAACTTCTGTCTTACATATGTCCTGGAAGTTGTATTTCAAGTACATTTTCAACTGTCCATTGGTATAACATCTGAAAATCTTTTGATTTTGCACTATGAAAAAATGATTCTGGATAAAGAAGAAATGTATTATAATGCAATAAGAACAGTCAGATGAAAAATATACCCTTTACTGAGTAACAATATATACAGTTTGATGAATTTTAATTCATATTTTCCCCTACCTGTTTGTGATAAGTTTTTCCTTTTTAGCTTGGTTTGGTGCCTTCAAGCTACCGGTGTCATTCAGTTTACAAGTCGTAGTTTTATTTTCAGAAATTATTAATTATGAGCTACTTCATTCTTGCTCTTCTAGGAGTAACTTTTTTCAGGTAAAGTTTGATGAACATCATTGACTGTTGCAATACCCTTGCCTTGTGCTTTTTTGTTTTGTTTTTTCTTTTGAATTTTTTTAATTAATCTCAAGCAGATACATAAAAAACACACTCTGGATGCAGAAAATCTGTGTTTAAATATCTGTACAATATAGAGTGACTTGTGTATTTGTGGAGATGGGAATGGCATTTCTTGCTGATTGACTGAACATCGCCGCTTTCTGGATCTGAGCTTCTTTTTTCCAGTATGGAAGGGAAACATGACTGTGGGAAATTACTGTAGACACCATATGTAGACACCAGAAAAAGTGAAATCTGATCAGTTACTCTGAAGTTTTGTTGAGCGTAACATTCCATGGGAAAAAGTCATGGAGAAATCATGGAAAAATTATTAATTTCCTTTAAGTAACAGTTGAGGGAGATACGCCTAGGAAACCAAAGAAAGTTCAACATTAATGAAACGTAGCTATTGACAATTACAAAAAAAGAATACGTTTCTTGCTTGAACTGAAAGGCTTATTTTTAGTTCTTAATTTGCATTTCTGCTTTTATGTACTGGTGTTTCTGTTGTGTCAGCTGATGGTTCCACCTACCTCTAATCAGACTCTGATGTTCTCAGGTGTTTGAAGATGAGGAAGAGATATTAATTTATTTCCATTAAAATGAACTTGTAATTGGATTTACAGATTTGTTAAAATTTTGCAATAAATTTGGAATATATACATAATATAGAATATAATATTTTAAAATAGTGAAAAAAACATTTTCTGACACTGACACATTTTTATAGATTTTTTCTCCAACTTATTTGTGCATACAGTGTAGATAATGCAAGGTTGTATTTTCAGGGATTGTGTGAAGGACTTAAGTAAGGAACTGTTAATTTTAGTATGGAGGTGCAGATTTTTCTGAGAAACCAATACTTATAATTCATTGTATCATGTTCCTTAACTGCAATCCACTTCCTATAACAACCCTATATTCTTCAAATAATATTTATTCTTCAAATAAATCAAGAACAACATTTAAAAAAGAAAAAAAAAACAGCAAATGAATACGCTTATAAGGTGCTTCACTTTAGGGTCAGCCTAAGCTCTTCTTACACTGTCTGATTCCTGCCCACAGGCACTGAGTGTCTCACCTCGATTTGGTGGATTCCAAATCAGGGCTTACTGGTCCTGTTGAGTCTTGCTGAGTGTTAAACAAAATACTAGCGTTTTGTGACACTTGAACTGATAATCTGCCCCTTTTGTAGCCTGGATGCAGACTAAACAGCTGGCCATCTAATTGTAATCCTGCAGCGTCTATTCCCGTAGTTCACTTGAGGTCCTGTTTTCCTGCTGTCTGGTAACTCCTTCTTTCCGTTCTTGAAACCACCACCAGGTTTATATAAGCCCTTTTGGTATTTCAACCTGACTTGCCATCCTGCCTGTTGCATCAGCAACTTTTTAAACTTCTTAGAGACTCTTCTGTTCCAGAGACCGGTTCCATCAGATTCTGAATTGCTTCCATGAGGTTTGTAAGACTGACTAGTTCGAGGTATTTATCCATAACCAAGGGCTGCCTACGAGGGGCAAGCAGAAGAACTGCTTCCCTGCATGAGGTGTTCTGGCAGGGAGAAGATGATGTTCATCAAGAAGCTCCACACTAAAACTCAAGATGAGATTTTGCATTCCGATCACCCACCAAGACCAATACTTCTTTTGGTGCAACTTTACTCCAACTGCAAAGTCTGCTTGCGTGCTAAATGAGCATTGCTTCAGAACATGATAGTATTTGGTGAGGGGGAAGAAAGAAAAATGATGCACCCAGGGCAGCTGCTGACATGACTGGATGCAGAAGATGCAAGTTGTGCTGCAGGTCCCAGGCTGAGAAAAAAGGCCACGAGGGGGAAAAAAGCTTCTTGGAAAAGTCAGAACTGAAGCAATTAGGTAAGAGACAAACTGATGTTTTTACTGTAAATTGGAGGAATATTATACAAAATAAGGGACCTGCTTTTTGACTAGTTTCTTTACTATAGTGAGCATGACCTTTGGGGGTGGTCTTTTCTTGCATATTTTTAGTTGAGGGCAAAGGAATCCTGTTTTTTTCCCCAATCTTTAGCTTGTCCCATGCTCTAGGCAATGTGTGATTCAGAACTGATACCAAATGTAGGAGGGAAAAAAAGTATAAACACGCAGAAGGTGATTTATTGTGGATCACCGTGCAGATATGTGAAACAAGGACAACTAATACAAGCTGAAGAGCAGTCAGAAACTCAGTTAAAAACAGAGCATCTTTAAGACTCTTGCCACTGCTTTTGGAGAGGAACAGATGACAAATCAAGCTTCATTAGAAAGATGAAAGGGAATGCATTACCCAAGGACATGAAAGCTGCCAAAAGACAGCAAGACAAGCATTCCTGTTTCATCCACAGACATAGAACTGACCCTTTGTTTTCCTTGCTTTTCAGGGCCCTTTACCTCAGCAGACACAAGGACCTGAAGATTCAAAGAAACAGTGCACGTGGTCGGTGGAAAAGAATCTGTGGGCCGGCAGAAATATGTCACTTCAGAGCAGAGGCAGCAGCTCAGCAGTCTGCTGCCATGGGCAGGGACTAACGAGCAGGAGGCAGAAGTGGCCACCCCTCGGCATGGACAAAATCCAAGCTACTTCCATGCATTTTGTTTTTCTTTTCTACTATTAAGAATAGTATCCAGTGGATAATAGCTGGAGTAGGATATGCCTATTCATGGCTGATGCAGTCCCTGGATGGAAAAGCGTATAGAATCCTATGAATTCTGCTTATACCCTGTGATACAGGGATAGTATTAGACAAAAGCTTTTTTGATGTAGTGCTCTCTTCCCTACCACTATCCTGCTGCTCAGACCTTTTTTTTTTTTTTTTTTTTTTTTGACATATTAACTTAGGATTTCGTAGACTGTTTTTCCAAAGTCAACAGTAGCTTCAGATACCCATCAATACTATCTTTATTTGATGAGAATAAATTATCTAATTCTGCTAATGTGAAAATGTGAAAACACTGGTGTTTCTGCTACAACTTATGGTCATGCACTGTGGTTCCCATGCTGATATTCATGAGTATCCTGCCACTGTGAACCAAAACTTGGATCACTAGAAGACTAATTTCTTTCCGGTATGAAAAATCATAAACATTTCAGAAATAGGAACTGTTTCATATTGGAAAAGCTTTTGGGGGGAGCTTTGCCTCTACCAATTTTAGGGATCTCAAACTTTGCATTCCATTTTCTTGCACTGAAATTCTCACTATCCCATCTCTTGTACTTACTGTTTGTTTTAAAAATATATTAAAATGTAATACTTTTCAAAGAAACATTTTATATTAAACTCTTTTCCATACGGTGATATTTTTCTACAGCAGACTCTCTGTAATAAGGGAATGTCAACCTTAGGTGGGATAAAAGGGGAGAGTTACTTACACTGTGGGACTGATGTGCATGCTGTGATGTCAAGGGCAAGTAGGCACTAGCAGCAGGGAATGGGCACAGGGGGATATTAGATAGCCTGGACCATTGAAAAGAAAGAATGATTTTGACGGTTGCTGTATCACTTCGTTGATCAGACTGAGTTATAATGAGTCATTGGAGTTGTAGCTTTGCTTGAGTCAGTTCCCTGGAGTCGCACAGGCAACATGAAGCTACAATCAGGGACTACCAATATAGTGAGTGTTTAAACAGAACTGTAATGTCATTTACTACTCTTCTGTTATTAGCAGCTGTGAATGTAAGAGTTGCTCATGATGGTGCTGAGTAGGGTGTATGTTTATATGAGCTGATTAATAGAGACTTCTAACTCAGTTTGCTGCTGTTTTGAACTTGCCATGTACGTGCTGAGGTGTATATAGAACAGCAATCCCAAGCTGTATATGTGATGTAGGTGGCATTCTTGTGCATAAATCCAAACTTGGAATCTTAAAATGCCTGAAAAGAGAAGTTGTAGGTGCCTTTTACAAGAAAAGGACACGTCTGCCGACACGTCTGTACCGTGAGCTGGAACAGTCTGCAGAGACTCTTGAGCTCCCCACGCTGACACTGAACCAGAAGTGCAGTCATGTCAGCAGAGCACAGTACCTGGCTGAGGGGCCACATTGAATGATAATTTAATGGCTGGTCTCTCACTTTCACACAGCCTTGCCTCACATTGCAGGAGGCAGCTCATACCAGGATATTTGGTGCGTGTCTTTCCACCCCCTAGCATTTTTTTCTGGCTCTACAGAACTCAGTCACCAACTTTTCTCTTCCTTTACCCAGTGGCAGGAGAAACTGAAAAAACTTCGCTGAATTTTACCCAATGCAGTTGTGGTTGGGACATTTTCCTCAGACAGCAGACTTGATTTCAGCTTCTCTCCACAAATCAGATGTGAAATCCCCTCGATGTGGTGAGATTACAGGCATCTTCTGCTCTCTTAGGCATTTGCCTTAGCTGTTGAACCTGCCCCCAAACATCTCATTTCCAGCTTTCTTTTTGTGCAGGGCCTTGTCCTACAGGCCTGCGCTGAAAATGCCCACCACCCAACTCGGGCACCACAAGTGGGATAGGAGGGAGAAGCAGATTTGAGCATCCTGATGGCAACCCCAGGGCTGCAAGCAACTCAACCGCATCAAGACTTAGCGGGTTTTGTGCATGAACACCTGCAGAAACTTAGATGCCCAAGGACTTAACATGCGATAAGGTTAGGTACTGAATGGAAATTTTTAGCATCTCATTAGCACCTGAAAACTAGACTTAGTCACTTCTGATGGATTCATCTCACCTATCTTTAGATATCCACAATGCAGATACCCGCATCTGACGTTGTCACTGCAGCCTTGCTTTTTATCCACCGTGAAGAAATAGGCACATTTAGGGCATGATTCATACGACCTACTTTCTACATTTACATGAAACTCATCCTTATTGTGACACTTCTATGTTTAAATCCTTGTGATACCTGAAATATGCTGTCTAATGATGCCTTTAAAATAATTTATAGATAATTATGCTGTTATCTGTTTATTATACAGTAGTCTGAAGGGTTCAGTTAGTAGGCTCTCAATGATGTATTAATATCCTTCCTGTGGAGAAAAACCTTTCTTTGTGTTTAAGTAATTTAGTTGGAATTCTGCTTTTCTACAGAAATTATTCAGAGCTTCCCGGTGCCTCTTGGCAAATCTGATCCCTCTGTGGCTCTTGTGCTCTTTTGCTTCAGATAAGCTCCGAAGAAGCATGCCCAACCTGGCTCGCATGCCCAGCACCCCCACCATCCACAGCACTGCCAGCTTCGCTGCCTCTCCGGCCACTGTGAGGAACAGTCAGAGCTTTGACTCCAGCCTGCACGGAGCTGCGAATGGAGTTGCACGGATGCAGTCCTGCAGTGAGTACCTCCGTCCTTTAGCTCTGCGCAGGCAACTGATAAGACTTGCAAAATACATGTTCCAATCACTGATCTTCCACATGCCAAAAAATTAAAAGAAGGCCTTTTCCTTTGTTCTTTTTGCACTGCGTTTTAATCTATCTCAGTATTTTCAAAGTTTTTACTTTGGAAAGCAAATTCTGACCAAACTTGTTAATTATGAAACTTGTTAATTATGAAACTTGTTAGTTATGAAACTTGTTAGTTTCATTACCTTTTTTCATTTTTCTACCTATTCATCTTGTACCAAACTTTTTTATCATTGGTATAGAGGCATCAACAATGCAATTCACATAAGCTTATGTTTTTAGCTTTGGTTTTTGAAATGTTGCCTTTATTCATAGTTTAGCCAGTGCTGTTTTTACAATGCACTATGTAGATATCATCTTAAAACACAGGACCTCTTTCCTGTTAAAACTGAGCCACTTTGTTCTAAACAAATGAGTTAGAGAATTAAATCCTTAAGTATAACATACCTGTTGAGTGGGGTAGTGAAAATAACTGTGTAATGGGTTATTAAGGTGCCTTCTGGACTAGGGGGGGAATATTGAGTTCAAGTATATTTTGAATCCTGCATGCAGAACATCAGTGAGATAGATGAAGAGCCGAGCCCATCATTTGTAACATGGTGGCTGAATTAGCCTAGCAGGAAAGGAAAAAAGCGGCTTTCATTTGTCCCAAGGAAGAGAAGAACTGAATGTGTTTTAGGAAGGCAAAAGTAGCAATACCTTTTCCTGTGGATGTTTTCTTTTGAATCTTAGCAGAATTTACAAATGGCTTCAAAATGATTTAATTGCATTCGTTCGGGTCAGATGTATTTTCTGCTGGGTTCATTTTATTTATTAATTCATTTTCCTAGCTCTACTAGGAGAATGGAAGTACCTGTCCAGGTCCCTGTTTGCATTTGTATGGTAGTCTTCTGAGGGTTTAATTTTATATAATGCTTTAAAAATATTTTTCTTCATCTGTATATTTGTGTGTGGATATACATATGTATGTATATGCACAAAATGGGATTTTTCTTAAACATAGACATATAGATGCTTATGTACACATATAAATGTATTTATGGGAAACATTCCTTATAAATGTGTGGGTTTTTTTAAAAAAAAAAAAGATATGATAATGTTAAGAATTCTGTAGCAATGTATTGTCAGTATGATTTAAGTGCCCCACACATCTGCTTTGTCTCCCATGTCTTTGAATGGATTTAACATGCCTCTTTTCAAAGACCTGCAACAGAACAGGCCTATGTGTGCTGGTTAGCTTAAGTGCTTGACAGTTAGAGGTGGACTCTGGAGCAGATGCACATGAGATGTACACCAGAGGGCAGGATTGTGTAGAGAATCTCTCTCTAAAGCTTTGAGAACTGGTAGCTTTGATTTAAAATGATAGTTTACATAACAGCTGTGGAGTATGTTGTTTTACTCAGGACCTTTTTATAGTCTTTTTTTTTAACATATAAAACTTAGACATCTGTTTTATAATGCTTTAATGTGATGTTCATTAAAGAAAAAGTAGTTACTACAAGCAACTTTGCAAACATCCAAGTGACTTAACAGTAATTAGGATTTTTTTTTTGTGCAGTGTTCCTGGATACAGTATTGGATCCAACAATTATTTCAATACTTACAGCTGCAAGAAAACAGTGTAATGATTATGTCTAGTTAGACCTGTCTAGAAGTGAACCACATGGCCTCACCTGTTGCGTCCTGACCTTATTTCTTCCTTTCCTGTGACTCTTTACAGTTCCCTCGCCAGGACAGCTGCAGCACCGCGTTCACAGTGTGGGACATTTTCCAGTGTCTACCAGACAGCCTCTCAAAGCTACTGCCTACGTAAGCCCAACCGTGCAAGGCAGTAGCAGCATTCCAGTGTCCAACAGCTCGCAGTTGTACTCCAACACTGGAATCCCAATGCCAAACAAAACTGCCAACCAAGGGATCTTAGGGCGCAGTGCTCTTCCGCGACCATCGCTGGCCATCAACGGCAGTGGCATCCCCAGAAGTAAAATTGCACAGCCGGTTCGAAGGTAAGAGTTGAACAGGCCCCCTGTCTTGGGTGGCTGGTTTTGGCTTGGGAAATGTCTTTTCTTGCTCTCTGAGGTGTGAAGCCAGGCTACAAAGGAGAAATGTTTCTAACTCCTGATGTGGAGTCATTGGGCAGGCGGAGATTTCTCTCCACAAACAGTAATAGGCAATGCCTGCTGTTAATTCACACTGTAATACTTGATAATATCTTATTTAAATCTAATTAGAACCAATTACCACCCATCAGTAAGAAATCAAAGCAGATGGAAATCTCCCATCATTTCTATATGTGACTCATATTTTTCAATACTTGTGCTCACTGTTATTTCAGGCTAACAGGTTGGGTGTTTTTTGAGACTACTCAAGTAGAGAGTTGCCTCCCTGTTGTTGTGAAAGGCTGTAGGCTGTAGAAATGCACATTTTGAAATTAAAGGATCTTGAGGGAAGATATCAGGGTCTTGGGTTGCAACTCAGGGCTTTTAAGTTCCATCTGGGGAGCAATAAGCAAAGAAGAAATCCTGAGGTATCGTGTAGTTGCAGTGAGCTGTACTGTTAGGCAAACACATTTTTGCTTTTTGCAAGAAAATTTAGCCTCCAAATTATTTTTAGCAATAAAATAAGCTTGAGGAAACAGGCTATAATTAAATCACACCAGGGAGTTGAAATAAACTCTTAGCTGTGTGTTCATATGATTAGAACTGGTGAAATTTCTTAAAAAAAAAAAAAAAAAAAAATAAAAAAAAAAAAAAAAAAAAAAAAAAAAAAAAAAAAAAAAAGCTCAAGAAATCTTTAATCTCTAGCACAGACCATTAAAATCTTGCTTCCCTTTCCATGCACCCCTCCCACTGTGAGGGCCCGTGTGACCCCTTGCTTCTCTTTGGGGTGAGCTGTCACTGGCTCTCACCATTTTTCTTCTTCTTCCTGCTTCATACCAGCTGGATCCAGAGGAAGTTCATTGCTCACATTGTCTCTTCGGTTGAGTTGCTCAGGGATTACACCCATGTAACTGACAACAGGTTTTGACCAACTACAGTGAAACGTTGATAAGGAGCTGTCAGGTTGCTTTGCTGATGAACACTGTGCCATGAGATTTCTATTATAACCTTCTTTGTTCTCTGCTGGAACCCTCTCTGTGAGATATCTTTATAGTAGGGNTTTTTTTTTTTTTTTTTTTTTTTTTTTTCCTCTCCTCATCTTCCTTCTCTCCTTCTGCAGATCTCTTGAGTCTTTCATAGTAACATAGGAGAAAGACAGACACTTTCTGGGCCGTGACGGCCAATCTCTTGTTGTTTTTTAACTTTTCATACAACACACAATGATGGAGAAAAGCAGAAGTGAGAGTTTTCAGGTGGTGAAATACTGTAAACTCAACACCAGTTTTATTAGAAGCTGCTTCAGAGGAGTAACAAAGCTGTCTTTTGTGCATAAAATCCAGGCTTCTGGCTTCTCACCTGCTCCATATGCTGCTCTAGAGCCAGATCAGTGATCCCAGAAGACAGGTTGTGTTTGCACTGTGTGAGTGACCTGTTTGCTGGACTCTCAAAGCACAAACAGACTGGAGGTCAGCCTGGAGCTCTTTAAGATCCTGATTTCTTTTTATTATTTTTTTTTAATATAGCAAATAAAAGTGATTTCAGTTTATACATACATTTTTCTTTGAAGAAAATCATCCATAAGAGGCATATTTCCTCAGCACTGGTTTTGCCACTATGGTTATTTCCAAAGAATGGCATTTCGGATTATCAGTTCAAGAGTCTAACCTTATTAGTGGACTGAAAGTTAGTGTCTTTAGTCATAAAGACTTTTTTAGTCAAAAAGACATAGTCTTTTTTTTTTGTTGTTGTTTTTTAAAGTGAGGGGAAGGCAGAAAGTGGCCATTTTTTTCAGTTCCATGGATGGACCTGGTCTCCCTTTCCAACTCCACGCTCCTGGCTTCTTAGAAACCTGTTTTTCCTCCTTACCTGGGAGCATGATGTTGAGTGCAGAAAGGGCCGACAGTTTTCAACTACTGAGTGTGTTTTCCTTTTGATTCCCCTGTAACAAAAGTTCAGGTTTGGATAAGTAGCAATATTCTTACATTTATTTTAAATTTAGTTAATTATTCTTTATTTTTCATCCTCTCTGTTTTCTTTGCAAGTTTGATTATTATATTTTCCCTCCTCTTCTATTCAAAGAAATAAAAAAGGGAAAGAAAGAAGTGAAAGCAGCCTTTTTAGGTAGGTCGTGTTTTCTGAAATAAAAGGTGGGCACACTTTATTCCTCCCATAACTGGTTTTCTGCGAAAGGTAAGTAAAATAAAAGTGAAATTGCATAAAAGCAGCCTGGTTAGAACTCCCCTAAATTGGAACACCCTTTAAAAATAAGTGTTTTTTTTTCTTTTCTCTTTCTGTTTTTTTTTTTTTTTTTCCTCTTTGGCAACTAGAAGAATAGCTGAAAGAAAGAACAAGAATCTGTTCTGGTTACTGCTCTTAACTTTCTTGTCTGCCTTACAACGCACCTTGGCCTTCTTCCAGCACAGGGCATTTGAAAGGAGGAGAAGCCTCAGTAACTTGCACCAATTACAGCTAAAGGCAAAGAGAAGAAGGGAAAGGTGCTTGAGAAATGGTTTTGCAAGAAGCATTTTCACAGAACTGGAAGTGTTTATTTTCAGCAAAATTTAGTGCAACTAAAACACGATGGTTACAAATTGTAGGTAGCCTCTCTAGCCATCAGTGAGCTGACTGTTCTGTCAGAGCAGAGATTTTTATCCTTTTCTTTGATTTGGTTAGAAATAGTTATCTCGGTAGTATCTGGAAGTTTGAAAGATGGTCAACAAATATTTTTAAATTAATCCTCATTTACAAAGGATAGATGCAGCCCAGGAACATGAAGGTTGTAGAGGTGGGTCCTGGAGGATATGTCTTTTACACGAAATATGGCTTCTTTTCTCTTTTTGTGTCTTTTTAATACAGTTTTCTCCAGCCTCCCAAACCTCTTTCCTCACTTAGCACGATGCGGGATGGGAACTGGAGAGACGGCTGCTATTGATGAAGAATAACCCAAGAAGACTGGAAGAAAAATAATGTGGATTTCATTACCCAGCTGGCTGGGTAACAATGATTTGGGAAGGGAGGGTCATACGCTATTGTTTCCCCCGAGACTTTAATATTTAAACATCCATAATGCAAAGTCATTTTTTTTAGAAAAGGAAACTTTGATTAAATACTAAATATTGCACTTAATCAGTTACCTGAAGAGCTGCGTTGTTACCAGCCTAACAATGGCAGCATGAGCATTTAGACTGAAGGGAATATTACATGTGTGCAAAGTACCAGACTGCTTCCTTTGAAACAACACTAGAAGATAGCCCTGTTCTGAGCAGCTTTGCCAAACTGAAAATATAAGATAATTTTTCAGTGTAAAAGAATCATGCGTTTTATCTTGAATTCGGGGGGGACTATGTATGTGCTTGAATTTTTTTTTTAGTGTTTCCAATACATTTTATTTTGTATACTTACATTCATTTAAACTTGCCTGAACCTTGAAAACAGAGAGATAATTTAACTTTTCTGTGCCATAAATAATATTTTTGGGGTAATGTACTTTTTTAGCACTAGGAACATATCTTACAAAAATATACCATTGGCAATACAGAGCCGCGTATTTATGTTGCAGAAGCACAAAAAAAAGGTAGCATTCACTGGAAATTGCCATACAGCTGAGTCAGCGTGGTTTTGTTGGTCTTTCACTATTTGTTCAATTGTTAATTTATTGTCATAGTGTTTTGTATTTAAAAAGGCAGCATCAGTCACACTGCACTTACCAAGATACCGTGATCTCTAAAACTACAATTGGTTTTCAGTACTTTATTACCAAGAATAAAATTCTAATGTTTTATTAACAATTACTTATGGAAAATGAATGAGTTTTAATGTGAAGAAATCTTTTTGATAGATCTTTTACAAAATCCAATTGCACTAATCAATGCTTTCTTATAATGGTATATGACTTAATATTTGATTACAACTGTGTATACTGTTGTTTTGGAATGTTTCAGAAATAAAGAATCTATTTCAGCAATAATGCTGGGTTTCAGTGTGCAATGAAAACATGGGAATTTGGCAACTTCATAGCTACAGAAGTTTTTATTGCTTAGCATTTAGAGTATGTTGCATTCTTGCAAATATATACCAAGTTCATCTGAATTTTTTTTTTAAAAAATCATGCTATGAAGATGGATAAATATTATTTTTAAATAAATTTTGATATAGTCTGAAGAAAATAGTTCTGTTTAATATCCGGGTTTTACAAGTATAAATGTTGTGATTTGTAATAGGAAACAGAGCTTGACTACCAAGTGAGTCCTTGGCCATGGATTTAGCCACTGCTTGAGGATGTTTGAGGATCTGTTGTCCATAAAAAAGCAAACTAAAATAAAAAGTGAAGAAGAATTTAGTGATGAGCAAAGCATTTCTTAAATTGAAAAATGATTGTACAGTAGTTCAGTAGTGCCTGCAGCACACAGCTTGATACTGTTAACAGAGATAAAAGACTTATTTCTCAGAGTCATTTTTTTTTCTTTTTTAATCTGTATGAAGTTCATTTTTCTGAAGTTCAAAATCATCAAAGAAGGTATGAAGAAAAGCTCCAGCATGGAAATTGTTGTTGCACAGATAAGTATCTCAACCTGAGTGCATAGTACTTGTGAACTCATCAGAAACTTTAATTTGAAGAAATTACTGCTCATATCTGTGGACAACTCTTGTGACTGCTTGTTGATGGTAATAATGCAGCTGTACACAGGAGGGCACTATATACTATGAAAATACTTTCTTTTTTTTTTTTTTTTTTTTTTTTTTTTGTAGCTCAAGTAGCTGGAGTTTTTTTCTCTCTTTTCCAGGCTTTTGGGTTGAACTCAGTGCCTGTGTTTCCAGTGTTGTTTACATGTGATGACAACCTGTTAAAGAAAGATACTCAAATGCCTGTGATTTGGATGCTTAAATTTCACACTACAAAATGTGTTGTGAAGAGGAGAATGAAGCATTTTTGGTTTAACAGCCACTTAAAGGAAATGCAGTTGTTCTTGTTTTCACGTACTTCCAATTGTTCTGTTCCCGTGTCTTCCCTCATGTCAGGATTTGGTAACTTAATTCTGCTCTTTTAAAACCTTTTTTTGTGTGTGAAATACAGCCATGACACCACTTTGGATGCCATCAAACTTCAGGACAAAACCCATAGTGCAAACAGCTTCATTTCTTATCTGCTCTGCTATTGACCACAGGCTCTGGCACTGCTGCTGTCCCTGTGGCTGCAATACCTGCCTGTTTCCCCTGAGCTTAGTGCAGGGAGCCAGGTCACATCCTGCACCGCTGTCTTTTCCTGGGAGCACAATGTGTGGAATATGCAACACAGCTCTTTCTGTCACTCTGGATTTTGTCTGAGGCAGAATCTCCTCCAGGGTAATCGGCATCAGTAATGGCCTGGCAGTGCATTTGTTATCTGTAAAATAAACAAACTGATGCTTTCACAAGTAGCCACAGTTATTTTAAAATAAGAGGCAGCCTTTCAGGACTCTGTGGCCCCCTGTGGTTCCTCCGCTCTCTTCTGGTCTGTGGACACCAATTCCACTCCTGTCTCTTTGTGGGTGAATCCCAGAAATGGCCCTCTGATCCAGGCCTCTGCCTCCTTCTGTCCAAACAATTTTGAGCTCAGCTCTTGTGCTGACTATAGAAATACAATTCTCAAACTTCCTCCCCCCACCGCCTAGGTCCTGCCTCCTTTTTTCAGTCCCTCAGGATTAAATCTCCAACTTCCCAGTCAATCAGCCCTCTAGCCTGGGCAGTGTCCTTGACTTTTCCACAATCTGATGTGCTGGCTAAGTCTTAGGCTTGCTGACTCGCATAGTAAATTGAAGATACTAGGACTGAATCCATCCATACATAGACAGAACATTCAGCCATGTTTTATTCAGGTGTTCAGCCACCTTACCTGAAATCTGAATTACTGCATCACCTTTTTCCTTGGTATTAGCTGGTACAGTCTTTTGCTTCTGGGATCCATCCAAAATGCAACTATAAGATCATTTTCCTATCTTGCTGCTTTGACCATGTCACCAGTAACTGCTTTCTGTAGATTGCTGCTGATTTCCCCCAGTAACTGCTTTCTGTAGGTTGCTGCTGATTTCCCCCTCTTTATGGAAACTATTTAGGAGATGTTTGTACTCATTTCAAAGCCGTTGGCACTGTCCCATCCCACTAACACCTTTCGTTCAGTGTTGAAGTAGACTTCCCTATCTAAGGCCAGCATGCCAGCTTGTTTTGCTGCTGCAGAAAACAAAAGCACCTCCTAGCTTCCTTCCTTGTTTACATTGGAGGTGGGAATATTACATTAGCATAAATGGAGTCTATTTTTTTCTGCCTTCAAAGTTCTTCCTTAAAAGACTTTGCTACAGAACTACTAAAAGCAGGAGAACAGTTAAAATACCAATGCCATCTCATTCAATCGTTAACCCATACTGGCTCATTATTTTTTTCTGTTTTTATTTTATTTTTTATTAGGCCTAAACTGCAAGTTGTTAGAGGCTTGGGCTTCTCCCTTTTTTGCTTTGTGTTTGTATAGCATGAAGGCCCATAGCGTCTGTGGCCCAGGGCAGAATGCCTGTATGGTAATGCATACATTAATTATGAGCATTTTCATGTAAAAACCCTCAGAATATTTAATATTTACAATGAAAGATGGGTTAGCTTGAAAGAGGGAATAACAAACACTATCTCTTAAAAACAGATTTGTTCTGTTTAATCTTCAGGCACAATGTATTTCAATATTAGGAAATTCTGCATAAAAAAGGAAATGACTAAGCCTGGATGGCTTCCTCTGTCACCATTCTGGTGAAAAGCTTGTATCCTGACTGATCTGGTTTAATTTTTTTGTTGAGCCCATTGGAGTCGCATTTCACATGCAATATCCCCTAAACCCCTTCTGCTCAGCCCTAACCTTTCTCCATCATCTGCACTTCCAACTCTCTGTCCCCTCTTCCCCATCCTTGCTGTGACTTGTGAAAATGATTGCCCATTCTGACTGGTGCAGTTCCTCACTAGCTGCTTGCAGGTTTGACCCATGGTATGTCTTTGGTGTGGTCACTTCCCAACCCCAGGAGGTGATTTTTTGTGCATCTTGTATCTCTGTCATCGAGACTTTCAGCTGTTACCTTGTAAGGTAAGCAGTCATACTGAATCTGAATTAATGGCAATGGAAAGAGAGCTTAAATGAGGCACGAGGAGATGTTACCATGTGAATAGCTCTGTCAGGCTGCTAATAACAGTGCACAAGTTGGATCTCAGTGAAATCACCCATGGACTTTTCTGACCTTAGCAGGCTGCCAACTAGTTCCAAGTACAATTCAAGGGGTTGGTTGTGACCTGTAGAGTCCTGAGGGATTATCTTTCTACCTCTGCATACAACAACATTTTGCAAAGTGTCCCACAGAAGGAAGGAAATGAGAGATTAGATAGGTTCATTCTTGAACCTGGAACTTCATTGCTCTTTTATATATACACCAAAGGTTAAACGTTTGAGGCATTTATGAAACCTGTTCCCCAGAATCTGCAAATTTCTGCAGGTATCAGGAGTTCTTTGGGGCCTGGGATTATTGACGTGATCCTTACAGCAGCTAGATTTCTGTCAGTGGAGATAAACACAGCTGTGCTGCAGCAAGCTTGGCAATACTGGAGTCCAGGTCCTGGTGAAGAGCACAATATCCCAGGGAATACGTGGTAGTGCATTCTAAACATCCTCAGCCACAGGGGAAAAGGGGAGAAGAGAAAGGTGGAAATTCAGAAATCTTCATAGGAAACCTGGCTTCCAATTTCTGAACAGCAGCCAGGTGCTTTTGGAGCCTCTATCCTATGAGGAGATGCTGAGAAAACTGGGCCCGTTCAGCCTAGAGAAGAGAAGGCTGAGAGGGGATCTGATCAGTGTGCCCAAACACCTTAAGGCAGGGTGTCAAGAGGAGGGGGCCAGACTATTTTGGGGGATGGCCAGTGACAGGTTACCAGAAACTGAATCACAGGAACTTTAAACGTGAGGAAAAACTTATTTCCTATGAAAGTGACAGAGCCCTGGAACAGGCTGCCCAGGGAGGCTGTGGAGTCTCCTTCTCTGGAGATCTTCCCAGCTCGCCTGGATGCCGCCCTGTGTTCTGAGTGTCCCTGCTGGAGGTGGCCCTGCTGGAGTAGGGCAACGGTCTCTAATAGTCCCTTCTAACCTCAGTCATTGTGTGATTCTGTGATTCTGTACATGTTTGAAATGTTAAGGTTGGGGAATTAGATCCCAGGTGCCTTTTGGATGCATCTAGCTCGGATAGCGTCTCAATCCATTTCACAGCATGCGCAAATAAATGCCAGTTCCTTGGCCTGTACTCAGTGCTAGGTTTTATTAATCTGGGCAAATGAAGAGGCAGAACGTAGTACCTTGAACTTAGCATAAACCAAAAGCTATTATATGGTTCTGAGTGAAATTTGATTGCTTTACAGGAAAAGAGAAGTTTTCAACCATTCATGTAGATGTGCTTGTGGGTATCTTACCTTGCACTGTGAGCATATAGTGACCAGTTTCCTCAATTTTTGAGTGTTATCCTCAGCTTAGCCGCTTTTATTCCTCAGTAAAAGAAGCTGAACTATTGAAATGATGTTTATGATTACAGATATAGGAGGCAGTGAAGAAGAGAATTTAATATTTTCCTGAGACGAAGAGGTACAGTGATGAAGAACATATGAATCTAGATCTAGAGAGATAAGTAGGGAGGAAGTAGGGAGAAGTTAGGGAGAAACAACCCCATGCATCACTACAGGTTATTGTTTGACCTGCTGGAAAGCAAGCTCTGTGGAGAGGGACCAGGGAGTCCTGGTGGGCAGAAGTTAACCAGCAAGGTAGGCAGGTAGCCAAGTGGCCAACTGCCCTTGCCTGGGGTATATTAGAAACAGTGTTGCCAGTGGGTCGAGGGAGGTGATCCTGCCCCTCTCCTCGGCTCTAGTGAGGCCACATCTGGAGTATTGGGTGCAGTTGTGGACTCCACAGTTCAAGAGGGACATGGAGCTACCAGAGTCCAGTGTAGGATTATTAAGATGATTGGGGGCCTTTACTGTCTCCCTTTTGAAGAAAGGCCAAGGGAGATGGGTTGGTTTGCTTAGAAAAGACTGTAGATAATACTTGCACAAACATGAAGCATGGACAAAATGAAGGCAATTCTATCACCATCATCTTTCTCAACTGTTTGGTGATATACTGCTCACTCTCCTGGGTATAGAGGAGTTGATGTCTAATGCTGACTGGCCACATATCTTGTTCTTGTGCCTGAGGACTATCTTGCGTAGATTTGGCCATATGATGCAGGGTAGCATCCTGCATCCACCCACGTGCAAGAGTCCTGCTCTCAGGGCAACAAAGCCTACCACACACATTACCTAAATGCATGGCTGTTGGTGTCAGCTGTGTAGGGACCGGAGATTAAATCAAATCCTTGGGGAAAGCTAATTATTAGAGCAGAGTCCAAAAAGATGGTAACACTCAAACCCTTTGATTCTGTTCCATGAGCACAGCGAAAGGAAAGTATTTTGTCATTTCAGGCACATTCTTTCTGCTTTGCAAAACACTTTACCTACAAAATTAAAAACTCCTGCATTTAATATTATGTTTTTTTCCTGATGAGATTATTTTTCATTAAAAAAATGAAAATAATACTTCTTTCTGTTTCACTCATTCAGCAGGTTTCTGTTGTTCCCTCAGATAAATAAAATATTATTCTTTTGTCCTTCTGGCCAGACCTATAGAAAGAAAGAGCCTGCAGCAAAATTCCCAAACTGAACTCTTGCAATCCATCCAATCTTCATACTTTACAGACTACATGCAGATGTTTCTAAACAAGGTATTTTAAAGATACTCAAGACTGAACTTTTCAATAATAAAAGCATCAGAAAGCATGATCTGGATGTCAGCCACAACACACCTGTACTGGAATATTTGGAACTATTTGTTTTCTTCAATAATAGAAAGCAGAAAAGGTACTGTTACGGTTCTGCCACGTTGCTTTTCAACCCTACTACAATAGGATTTAATATTTTTATTTCTAGATGTCCTTGAAAAGCCCTTTTACTGGTTAAATATAGCCAGTATAATTAACCTTTTACTGGTTCTAAAACTGAGATATTCCAATTCCAACATTAAGATATAATCCATTTTCTTTGATGTGATGTTCTTAATATCATGCCATTCAGTTCTTTTAAAATGTAAAGCAATAATCAAAGTGAAAGTTTTATTATACCATAAGGAAAATTAATTTGGAAAAGGTGATTTTTTTAAAGCCAAAGAAAAATACAAGAATGTGTTTTGATTTAATCCATATTTTTCTGAGCAGTCATTGACTGTTCTCAATTATGCATATACACCAGGAGTATTTTTGTTTGTATATAATAGAGTAAAAAAAAAGAGACAAAATGAATTTACAGAATCACAGAATCACAGAATATTTAAGGTTGGAAGGGACCTCTAGAGATCATCTAGCCCAACCTTCCTGCTCAAGCAGGCACACCTAGAGCATGTGGCACAGGGCGGCATCCAGGCGGGTTTTGAAGACCTCCAGAGAAGGAGACTACACAACCCCCCTGGGCAGCCTGTTCCAGTGCTCTGTCACCCTCACAGTAAAGAAGTTCCTCCTCACCTGGAGACGGAACTTCCTGTGCTCCAGCTTGTGGCCATTACCCCTCGTCCTATCGCTGGTCACCAGTGAAAACAGCATGTCCCCTTCCTCCCTGCATTCTTCCTTTGAATACATTTGAATACATTTGAATACATTTATTGTATTCATTGTTTGCTTTTCACTGGAACAACAGATTTCATGGTAAAAAAATCTACTTACGTATATTATATATGTAAGTAGAGTATATAGTATATATACTCTATGTATATAGTTTCATATATATATATATATATATATATATATATATATGAAGCTCTTGCAGCAAATGACATTTTCAATCCACGCGCAGTAAGAGAGTAAAGTGGGCCTTAATGCACTTAGGGTGAGCTACTCGAGCGGGTGCAGATGACTCCTTTTGAGGGTTTGGATATGCTCTGATGTGGGTGATATGAAGGAAGTCTGGACCAGAAGCCATTGAAAGTATTAGTGGAGCTTATCTTGCTTGTCAAGATACCGTATTACTGTGGATGCAGCCTCACACAGAAGTTGGGTAAGAGGAGCACGTGGGTCTGCCTTACCTAGGCCATTCCTATCAGCCTGTACTGGCAACCTTGTTATCAGGCCCTGCAGTTGTAAGCCAACTCCTGAGTGTTATTCTTTGATGAAGAGCCAAATGTAATTAGGCACAGATATACAATATGGGCTTGCTGTTCTGCAGTACTGACTGCTCCCATCTCCAACTGCTTCCACCTCAAATGAGGAGACTCTTAGCACCTCTGAAATTAAACACTGGACAAATATTTTCCTGACATTCTCTTGCTGATGTCCCATTTAAACTAAAATTCCGTTATTGTACTTGTATAGGGAAAAAATTTAAAGTCTGCTTCAGAAAAGAGATTGTATGATGGCACTGAGTAAAAATGCTTCAGAATAGAACTCACTGCCTAGATAAGAATAGTCTTTCTTTTGTGGAATTCCAGGCTCAGTGTATCAAACAACATTAAAGCTATTTCTGATTTCGTTTTGCATTTTCAATGATAAATTTTCCAAAATAAATACCCACCTACTGAAAAAGCCATTTCTTTGACAAGATGTTCCAGGCAACTGGAAAGCTAGGTTTCCCTGGCACCTAGTTGATTCACTCAGAATAAAGTGTAAATTTACAGATTCAGAAAAAGCTCCAATTATTTATAAAAGTCATGGTTATAACGGGTATAATACAGCATAATACAGCACAGCAAAAAAAAAAAAAAACAGGGTTCATTTACATAAAAAAAGGCTTCCTCACAGTAAGTCTAGGAAGTATTCTAAAGAGCAGCCCTTACGCCTTCTTTTATAGACTAAACCAACAATTTTCTCAAGAAATTCATGTCTTGTTTCAAAATATAAATCACAGGCCCTTGTCAGGTTTATATAAGCACAAGTATACTTCCAAGAGAGAGAGCTGTATATGTGGAAAACTTAAAGAGTTTCTGCTCTGTTTAAAAACATAAACTGCTGAAAAGAACTCTATTTCCTTCTGCATCATTTTGTAGCCTCACTCAATATCCTGTCTACTTTACATCCTCACTGTGAACAATATATGATAAGATGAAAGGCAGTTTACGTAAAAGCAGACCATCTTCTTCAAGAGAACTTATAAAGTACATCTCCTGTATATTCCTTTAATCCTTTGTGTAGCAGTAAAATGCAATTTTACCCTGAGTTTTGGAACCTTTCCTTAGTTTCACGAAGCAGATAAGTTTGTTGTGAAATGGCTTTATTTTTTATTTTTTTCCTCTTGTATTTTTTTTCTTTGGGAGGAAAAAGATACAGGAAAAAAAAAAAAAAAGTGACATGTGTTAGCCTGCTTACCAAATGACAAAGTAGTGAAAATGAATGCATTTTATAAAGTCCTCATTACCACTGGAAATTCCGCTTTACGTGCCCGCACTTGTGTAGCAGGATTAAATGTTTGCATTATGGAAGTGTCTGTAGGCTGGAACCCAGTTGGACTTCATGCAGTAAAAACAGGACGCCTTGTCTGAAGCCGCTGGCAATCTCGGTGAGTGTATTGCGTGAGCTGTTTGTGCACCTTGTCATATGAATTAAGCTGCTTCCAGAAAATCCCCAAACCAGTTCTGGGGCAAGAGTAAATACTCGGAGTAGTAGACTGGAAATCAGAAAACTTCCACTCCGCTGTTTTCTTCTCTGCTTAGTGATCTAAAATTAAATATTTTTATAGTCTTTCATAGACTCAGCCAAGTCTCACCTTAAATAGTTTGTGCTTTAAAACCCTACGATGAACTCACACAGCTCAGCATAATGGAGTTTTAATTTTGTTTAGTGTTTACAGGAGCTACAGTGGGGCAAATAGCAATATCCTATGCTAATGAACACAGGTAATGATTTAGCTGTTTAGAAGCAGTGGAATAATGCAAGTTTCTAATTCAAGTCTGAAAAATCTTTTCCTGGGTGAAAAGGTACTGAGGGAATGGGAATCTGTTCTGTTAATGAGCAGAGGTTTGGTCGTGAGTTTAAGTATCCATAAGGAAATGACTATGTACAGCTTGCTGACTTTTGTGCTTTGTTCTATGGACTACTGAAGGTTTCTTGTTTTTGTGTTATGGAACAAGATAGGCCAAAATAAAGTGATAGAAAATGAGAGAGAATCAGAAACAGAGTTAATTGACCGGCCTTGAGAGACAGAGAGGCGGCCTTAGCCTGTCCTGTCATTTGCATCTGGAGCCTGGGTTTTCCTCACTACCTTCAAATTCCAGCACAAGAAAGAGTGTTTAAAGCAGCACCTTCCTTTGTTCTCTCCTCCTCCCAGGCCCTCTATGTTTTCATGTTGGTGGGTAAAGAGTGTCTGTGTGTGTGTTTTGGAGAAGAAATGGCTTTTGATGTTTTGATAGCAACTCTGTAGCTCCTGAAGTAGCTTTGATGGAGAAAAGAGTCAAAATTTTCCCTACTGATATAACCTGAACAGTGAGAACCAGTACAGACGGGGCAGGAGGGTGGTATTTTGTTTAACATCTCAAACCATATTTAGGCTGTTTTTTTTTTTCACTTTATTTCATATTTAAAAAATTATTAGCAAAGCAAGAACTGTAAGCCAGTTCTTTGACCCTGCACTGTTTTCTTGGAGCTACAAGCAGAGCTATCTTAAAAGATCTCCAGAGGCCTAAAAAGCAATAAATGGTCGTATATGTCTCATCCTTATCTCATGCATACCTCATCCTTATCCCAGAGGACGGCGGGCTTTCCTGGGACGTTCCATCGACAAAAAGATATGAGATGGGAAGAGATCAGAACTCAGGCACAAGGAAAAGTTTGGCTAGAATAAGAAAAAAAAAAAGTGTCCTTAAGTGTCCACTCTTAATATGTACCAGCTGTTAATCTAGTTGTCAACATAGAGAGGAGGGGAGAAAATGCCAGAAACCTGAAGGAATTGTGCTTGTTCCCCACACACAGCACCCTGTTATGTTGAGGAGGTTCACACTCATTAGCAGAGAGCCAGAGGGTCTGGTCTAGCCGCACACTGCTCTGGTGGAACACGGTTCTGGTGCTGCTGCTGGCGTGGCCTCGCTTTTCATTGCAAACCCAACACGTTGTTATCTCCATGTGCTTCTCTTTCAGTGCCTGTAAATGAGATTGTGGCTCTGCTGTCTGTGGTTCAGTGCCTGGTGCTCAGCTGCGGTGCACGGGGTGCAACTAAGGAGGTAACTCCTTAACTCAACAATAAGCCTGGCACAGGCTGCTCAGGGAGGCTGTGGAGGCTCCTTCTCTGGAGATCTTCCCAACCCGCCTGGATGCCGTCCTGTGCTCTGTGCTCTGCTGGAGCAGGGGGTTGGACTAGATGATCTCTAGAGGTCCTTTCCAACCTCAACCATCCTGTGATTCTGGGATTCTGTGAAGCCCTTGCCTTGAAGAGACTAAATAATGAGGAAACAGTAACAAGATTCTGAACAAAACAAACCCTGCACCTTTATATAGAGCAGTTCAGATAAATTTTATATCATATGTACTTGATAAGGAAATGTCTCTAGCAACATTATTTGGCATCCTCTTTTTGTAATTTTACCACAGAAGCTGATCTTAAAGCGTTAGCTCTGAGAAACCAGGGTTGTGAGAGTCATCGCCCACAAAGCTGTGGTCTGCCCTGAGCTGGTAGAGACCCCTTAAAAGGGAAAAGAAAATGCAGGATTAATGGCATCTCCAGTATCTCGAAAAAGAGCAAAGGAGAAGGAATATGATGCTGCTATTTGATGTTTGAAAATCTTGTGACATGCTTTTTCCTACCACGTAAGCTTCTGTTCTTCCCAGGCTCTTAACCACTTCTAAACAGTTCCAAGCAGGAAGCTTCTGCTTTTCATTTCAATTTGCATCAGCAGAGATTGCATGAGCAGAGATGAATCCTAAGCTTGGTGGAATCCAATAAAAGAAAAACCCATCGAGAAAGAGTTTAGAGGTGGGTCTAAAAGTGCAGGTGGGAGTCTACACAGCAGGAAATACGAATCCTGCCTTTGCCATTCATGTCCCATAGGAGGTAATCCCAAATCCTGGGTAAAACAAGGAAGCTTCTTAATTGCTCAGGCAGAGCGAAAACACCTTGGAGGAGCGCTCACATTAGGGCTAGCTAATAAGAAACGTTAATTAAATCCTTCCCTTTTCTACACGGTAGGGGCCTGGAGTAAGGCTGCAACAGAGATGACTGTGCGTTTGGGATTCAGAACCACAAACCCTCTAACGAGGTTTGACACCCACAGATCTTCTTTGAAGCTCTATTTACGCTATTAATTAAAAAGGGACCCTGAGCCAATGCTGGGCGTCAAAGCCAAATGGCAAAAACCGGCTCAGGTCTATGCAGCTGAGGGGTAGATCCCTCTGGAAAAGGTTCAACTCAGAGGCAGTTACCTGAAACAGGCTAAAAGGGAGCCAGAGTGTGGATTAGTGTTTTCATATTGCATCTGTTGAGGGTCACAGTCAAGCATTTATGTTCTTGCCCCTCTTATTTAGTAGTAGAAAAGTGCCTCAGAAAAAGAGGCCGGAGTCTAAGCCATAAAATCATGCAAGGAATGAACTTTTATATAGCAGTCTGTGGTTATAAAGCTTCCTGGAGAAGTAGTAGCTCTGGCTTTTAGCTCTTATGTCCCCAGAGAGTGTCATCAACACTATATTCCCTCCACCTCTCCTACTAAACTGGGCAGAGGAGACTAAACTCTAAAAAAGAGACTTCAAAAATTCCTTAAATAACTATGTTACCATAGAGCAGTCACAAATGTGTGTACAAGATGCAGATGCAGACTGTGTATGTAACACACAAAAGACCATGTTCTGCAAGAGGATCTGAAAAGCATCTGCTGTAATAGTCCTTTTCACTGCTGCTTCTCTGGAAAAGGCTGCATCTGTTAGATGTATTCAGCATAATAAGCCTTTATGCAGATATTAATAACTAACATCAGCAGACAGACCCTGTGGTTTTTGTCTGTTTTTGTTCTTGCCATGACCTACAGGACTGTTAATTATCCTTTCAAAATGTGACCAGAAGAGGGAAGATCATGGAGGGGAAAATTAGCTGTCTTAAACCCTAATACTAATTGCCTCAGGGTTTTGTTGCTATACTTAAAGCCATGTGCCAAATGGATACGTTGCTTTGTATTGCTTTGCAGATGAAAACTGGAGCGTAACAGCCAAGGGCAAAAACACTCATCTATAAATATTTTGCAAATACTTTTGCTGAGTACTTCCCTTTAAAAAAAAGATACACTCAGTTTTCAGAGGCATTCAGTTTGCATTTGTTTTGAAGTTTCCCAGATAAATAAATAAATAAATAAATAAATAAATAAATAAATAAATAAATATTACTATTACCACCTGGCAAAATGCTACACAGACAACTCTGGATCCAAATCAGACTAATATAACTGAGCTGCTGCAGATCATGGGTTTGTTGCCTAGCATGGTCCCAACTCTCTTTGTTTAAATAAAGCTGTGTCCAGCCAAGCTGCCAAGTTTCATCAATTCATCATGCTGATTCATCAATCAGCACGATAATGAATCTGAAATCTTCTGTTTGATTGTGACAGTTCTGAAGTCAGTGGCACCAGCCACCAGCCTAGGACATCAGGAAACTTTCTGTCAGTGCAGTCGCCCACCTCTTTGAAAAGCAGAAGTTTCACAAGCAGAAGAACATGGAATTTTATCAACTTAAAACAGCATGTTGTGCAATACGGTTGCTCTGTTTGTAGGAAACTCTAAGTAGAACTCAAAGAAAACAACTGCCTATGCTGTGCACAGCCTTAGATCTTTTACTGTCTGAGACATCTCCCATAGCCAGCTCAGCCTCTTTCCTCCTGGGCAGGACTTTCCATACAGGCCACCACCACTAGAGTGACTTATTACAGAGGTCGTGATGGAAGGACAGCTCAACCAATAAATGAGAGTCCTCTAATTAACCTGAGAGCATTCTCTACTCTAATTCCATTGGGCTGGATGGTGTGGGGTTGGAGTAGGTTCATTTGCTTCAAACACTTCATGCTGATTAAAGTCTTTCCTAGATTTACAAATTTACCCACTTACCTTGTTATGGACCTGTGTTAGCTGAGCGTCTGTGAAGACATCTAGCTGTGATCTGAAGTGCTCAGGAGAAAGAGATCAAATAATTCCCTCCTAGAGCTTTCTTTGGCTATTAATCTTTCCTACTAGAACATTGCTTTTCACTTCTGCAATTTAAAAGAAGTCGTCCACCATCTTGATCATATAGGAAAAATAGTTCAGGAAATCATGGTAGTAATTAAAAAAAAAATCCCCCCAAAAAATAGAAGGTAAAAGTTTAGAAATGAGCAAATACCAGACTCCAGAAGGATGAATAAAATGGAGATCCCAATCCTTACATTTGACTATTTTTTTCAGTGGCTAAAACTGATAAAGCACGAATGTGGTAAAGATCTTCAAGTTTGTCGTATGACATATCCTAAGCATCAGCAGAAATTCTTTTCAGTATTAGACTTTATTGGTTCAAACCATTTTATCGGACACACGCAAAGTAGATTTGCCAGTAGAACAGGAAGCTGCCCTAAGGATATATTTTTGAACATTTATTCAAGATGTATTTTGGATACTGTTTCAGCTTTCCTTCTTAGATATTGGCAGAAGCATTATTGCTTTTTCTGTAGATGAGCAAGTTTCTTTAATTGCTTTGGATGCCAGAGAAACGAATGCCATGAAAACACAGTTGCAAAATAGTTTAGAGAGCATGTACTTCATGAAGTGAACATTGAATAGATATCGTTTCACTACACGCAAGGGACATGAACTTCTGGTTTAAAGCAGCAGAAACAATCCTACCTACTTGACTCTTCAGAATATTAATAGTAGAGGAATATAACTGGGAAAGCTCTTGAAAAGCGCTGGTAGCTTCACTACTCAGGAAACCACGAAAATATGTGCCTAACATTGAGCACAATGAATATTTAATTAAGAAGCACTTAATTGCGTCCCCGGACAGTCTGTTCTGAATCTGGGCCAAGCTGAATAACTCATACTGATTTCCAGTTCTCAAAAGTTTTTCAAGTGCCGCTTTCTAAAAAGGAGAGCCACCTCCTTTACTGGGATAAATCCACTTAGTTCAGCAGGCTTCAACCAGCTGCTGATCTGAATATCTGGCTTTGAGTTTCTTAGTAGACATAAAATTTCTTTTTCCATGACGAAATCCAGAGTCTGTATTAAGATTCCTTTTTTTGTTTGTCCATCCCAAAGCACCCAAATCCCTCACTGTGAGAGAGTCTCAGTGTGCTGTATTAATGGTGATTAGTTAAGCTATTTAGCAGCCATTTCAGAGAGAACAGTGGCTGTTCTTGCCATTTTACAAAAGAGGTCAGAGGTGCAAATGGCTCTGTCCAAGTCTCATGAAAGTCTCATGACTTTCAGGCCTGTGCTAAATACTCTGCCTTCTGGAAAAACTGCATTCACATCAGAAATTGCCATTGAATAACCACACAGTGTCTATACCTGTGAGCCTCTTCATAAACCAAACCCAAATTTGCAAGACAGGTTGAGCCGTCTCTGACATACACGCTAGACCAGTGAGAAAATAATCATATCAACGTTTTTTTTTTTGCAGTCCAAAATTTTCTTTTGCAGTTATTAATTAGCTCATTTGCATGCTAGCTTCATTTTCATCTATGAAAATAAATCTTGAAATGGACATGCTACACACCTGTGTAACTTCATTATTATAGTCGGAAAAAAAGAAAAAAAATCATGGATATCTCTTGAAAGTTCTGTGTGTGTGAATGTACATTGCTCTAAATCTTCAATCCATTTCTTTGTGGCAAGCTTAGAAATATGTATAATCTACACTATTATAGCTGAGAGTTGCAGCCACTCCATATTTTTTGGCTAATTACATTATGGGAAGAGAATGTAGCACGGTGGGCATTTACACCTCTGTACAGCTAGGGCTACTTTGCTCCTGGTTGCTCTTACCAAGAAAACCTAAACTAGGCTTTTTCATATATATATATATATATATATACATATATATGTGTATATATATATATGTATATATATATGTCATATATTTGCATATATGATATGTGTGTATATATGTGTGTGTGTGTGTGTATCTGTTCAAAAATATCTTTCTCCTACCTTACTGCAATAGGAATATATAACAAGCTTTGAATCCATTTTAAAGTGCATACTGTAAACAAAATTCTTTTTCACTTGAACCCCCAAGAGTTATAAGCTTGTCTTTTTTACACTATAGCAGTCTGTGGAAACTAGCTTACAAAATCAAAAAAATAGAATATATTTTGTATACCCTGAATCTACATGGGAGTCACATATGTTCTTGTTCATTTTATTGAACCTGTTCCTTAAAAATCTTTGGGATCAAAAGGACACTACTGTAGTTTGAATGAAAAAAAAAAGTTAAACAATATTCTTTTGGCATAAACAGGTTTTTTTAAGTACCAGAACTTGATAATTCAGTAAATCACAATCCCTGATTTTAAGTGCATTTTGAAAGAAAGCACAGGACCTTGCAGTTATCTCTTCACAGCTCAAGGGAAAAGCTCCCTCCCTTCCTTTCACACCAGCTATTCTTGACTGCTAAATTGTCTTCCTGCTTCCTCCCTCTTAGATTTCATGTTTAAAGCTGCAGAAAGTTAAGATAAACAGGAGTTGTCACACCAACATATGACTCAGTAATATTACAGAACTTTTTTTTTCTTTTACTAGTGAGATTACTAGTGCTTCGGAGGATAATTATGTTTTTCAAAACATAACCAGCTGTCTATGGATGCTTTAATTAGAAGTGATTTGCTCACAAGAGATCTCTGCAGTCCTGTCTTTAAGGAGATGTCTGTCAGACAAGCTATACATGATTTTCAGATTTCATTATCTTCATCATGCCTTGCGTTTATGTAGTGTCTCTCAACAGATCCCACAGCTGATACATATATAGACACGCAATACCATAGAGGAGTGAGCAATCTGTTGTTGGCAGAGTATAAAAGAACAAAGACTAGTTTTATGAAATGTGTCCCAGGTTCTCTAATGTTCACTCAGAATAAACAGGAACTTTTAAAGCTTTGTGCAAGCAGTGCATGAGTAAACTGCACTACATTTTGTTTTTCCTAAGAATGGGAGAGAGAGTAAACACTCACAAATTTGAAGGTTTTGATTTTTACCACCTGATAGTTAAAATATGTATCTCCTTCCTACGGGGTTTTTAGAGCAGTGTTATTCTGCCAAACTCAATGGGAATACCAAAGATTAAATTTACCTCAGTGCATGTCTGCAGATGAAATAAATTACATTTCCTTTAGGAAAGGGAGTAGCTTGTCAAACATCTGAGGAAAGCGAAGTAGATGATTGTTTCCAAAATAATATATCCTGATGATATCCAATTGGCTGTAATAAAGCACATTTAGTCCTGTTTATTCCTGAGCAGTAATAGCTAAAGTATATGCATCTTTTAGTGCATCTAGCAAATATTTTCCAATACTGAATGCCAGCAGGAAAATCCAAAAGTAGGAGGATTGCTTGTGTGATTGCTTATTTTCAATTTAAAGAGAGCTTCTATCAAAGCTACAGGAAAAATGACTTGTTTTTTTAGTTATTATTTCTTGAAAAGGCTTGTCCTCATCTTTTTTTTTTTCTTCTTCTTTTTTTTTTCTTTTTTTTTTTTTTTTTTTTTTTTTTTTTTTTCTTTTTTTTTTTTTTTCATTTATTGTGTTAAAGGAAACAGCTTTTTAAATTTAAACTCTCTCTCCCACCCCCTTGGTATCACATTTTATTTTTCATTGACTCTAGGTTTGTTTGCATACTAGAACGCACTGTGAGCGTGTTCAGTGAACTTTCTTCTTTTTCCAGGAAAAAGAGGTTTCCTTGAAAAGAAAGGGAAGAGGGCCTTACTCTTTTCTCCTTAATCCCTTTTTTCTTTCCTCTCATAGTGTGCAGCTGAATGAAATGAGAGGCATCTGAGCAAAACTGCACTTTCTCACTAGCTCTTCCCACGGTTGAGAAAAGCTACAACATGGTGCAGCAAGAAGCAGTACTGGTGTTCGTGCCATGTTCCTCTTTTCCTTTCCCTCACTCCAGTGTCCTTTCCCTCCAGTGCTATCCAATATAGTGGGGCCACTTCCATGGTCACTGTTACTAGGTGATCCCTTTTCATACCCTCAAACTTGCAGTTTAATGCAAAACCTAGCTCCAACATTTCATATCCTGGATTTCATGTTGTTTCTATGCTTATGTCCCCTCTTGATAAACATTTCTCCATACTGATAGTGAATTTGAGATCTTTTTCAGGTTTATAAAGCCTGAATTCAGGTGAGATCCTTAAGTTTGAGTGGTTGGTCGAGGAAAACAACCCAGCCATTCAGAAAAAGTTCTATAAATTAAATGGTCACTTTTTATTCACATTGGCAGACTAAGTCTCAGTTGCCCTGGAAGACTGTAAATCAATGGTAGGTTGTTTTGGAAACACCTGTTTGCCTTTTGTGCCTTGTGTCTAATCTAAAACCACAAAGGCAAAGGAGATGCTCTGAGCTCAGGGAGCTATAAATCACACAGGGTGCAATGCTGTTGCACTGTTGCTTACCCTCCATTCTTTCAAGCTGGATCCCAGGTGAAGATGTTGGTTTCAAGGAATGCCCTGTGAATCTGAGATGTGTTGTGCATGACACACACCCTCTAGATGGGTTTGGGATGGCATCCCCATCTAGATAAACCCAAAATGTTTGAACTTCAGGATCTATTCTGGACATGGGATTTGGGCTATGAGAATTGTCACTGGTGAGACTGGGTTCTGCCCTTGTGCTAAAAACAGGGAAAAAATCGGAAGACCTACTTATCCCATTCAGCTCCCCAAAACAGGCATGAATCACTGCTGGGCATTTTGATCTAAATCTGTTAAGACAATCAGCTTGGTACAAAATGCAATGTAGTTTCAGCAATTAGCAGCACTAATATCTGAATAACTCTGTGACATGAACGGTCTGGCCAACATGAAAAGGTGTTTCTGATGTTTCTAGTGGCATATCTTGCCACATTAAATTTGCTCATGAAATGTAATTCAAATGCAAAAGGGACTTTTCCCCTTTGTCTTATTTATGATGTTTGCCTACAGTGTATGTCTGCCCACATATTGCTGTCATGCATTTTCAGGTCAGCTCTAATTAAAATCTAAATCATAGCAAACATAAGACACAAAAGATGGTTTGGCTGTTGTATTTGATTGCTTAAACATGGAGAGAGAGAAGAACTGAAAGGGAGAGCAGCTGATGGTCAACCACCACGCCATGCACACAACCTACTCTTGCCCAGGTCCACTGCCTCCCCCAGGCTGTCAATGACTGCTTGTTACAGAAGTATCGATGCTTCTCTATCATCTCTTTTCTTTTTTTTGTTTTTTTTTTATCCAAGCATTGGAACCTATACGGAAATGAGGCCCCAGTGGCAACAGGGGACACACACGTCATCCTAGATAAGCAGCAGGAAAACATTTGTCCTCAGGTTTTTAGTTTTATCATGTTGCCAATTTCTATGCTCTGCCAAATTACCATCCTTTTCCACAGCTGTCAATTTGTCATCACTTATTACTACTATTCTCCACTATAAAAATACATTTTTCCCTGGTTTGGGCTAGCAAATCATTTACTTCTAATTCTCTATTCTAATTCCTGATGTGTACCATTTGTTTCCCCAAAAGTTAAAGTCATTCAAACCTCCTACATTCCTAAAAAGACACGGTTGGGACCTATGTTATGTATATGTTAACTGGCTTTACAAAGTAACAGGTATTGTACAGGAAGCAAAATTGTTAACTAGAGAAGGAACCACACTTTTTGCTGTATTGCAAAAAAAAAAAAAAAGTTTCTAAGAATTGGGTTTTCAATCTTAACATTTATTGCACAAAAATACATTAATTTTCTACCTTGTAATACTATAAGAGGCGAGAATGAGGAAACGAAACACTCAAAAAATTGTAAAAGTTAGTATTTTTTGCTAGGAAAAGAAGAAAAATGATGTTTGTTTGATTTTTATTTTAGTTATTTATTTATTACATAAGACATTTTAAAGAGAATTTTAAAATCTTGCCCTCAAATTCAAGTTTTTACATTAAATCACATTAGATAAAACAGTGTGACTCCAGTACAATTATTTTGATTTTACTATAACATGTGCTAAATAAATACGAGTAAATCCACAAGGCATTCTGGCTTTAACCCATAACTTGATTATTTCATATTAAAAGTATACATTTTTTTTACCTGAATTTGTCCCAGGGAACTTCCTGCATCTAGCTCAGGCATCTGAAGTATGAATGCAGTCTCCAGATGTAATCACCACAGGGTTTGTACATATCAGGAAGGTATTTCAGATGTTCTGTGGTGTTTACTCCATTGACTACAGATGAACACCAGGTATTTGCATTCCCACCTCGGTTTCCTCATCTAGATATTAACGATTAAAGGTGATGAGTGATGAGTTTCGACCTTCAGATTTTGTGTTAAGTGAAGTTTTCTAACAGAGTGACAGATCTGATGTAGACAGAGTGTGACTGGATAAGAAAATGGAAAGTGGAACAGCTGTCGTATGCTATAAAAACTTAATTTTGCTTGGAGAGTTCAAAGCAATAGATGGTAGATGGGATTTGGGAAAGCAAAAGCTTGCAGAAATGCATTATGCATGATGTTGTTAGAAGTGAAAGTACCATAGATTAATAGATGACCAAAAAGAATTGTTTTTAGGAAGTGGAAGAGGAAAAAAGACAAACTATCCAATACAAAGTAGCTCCAGGGCAAGAGGATAGCAGCTAAGATTTGACTTGAGTAAGTAATGAAAAACAATAGATTTTTTTTGCATTATAAGAGAGAGGGAGGATTGAGTAATTTTTTGAGAAAAGATAATGCTGGAATTGTTAACTCTTCTTTAGGAGACTGGCCATAGAAACTAAAAACTCTTGTACCTGGGTTAAAGTAAATTCAAAAACTTAGTCTGAAGAAGGTGTCCAGATATAGGAGACCAACACAGTTAATAATCAGGTGAAAGTCCTTGCACTATGATTTTTTTTCATTTGAAACCTGTGTTATTCCCTAACTAAAGAAAGCAGACCGGGTGTGATACTGTAATGGGTCTGAGTGGCACTGAAGTCTGAATTTAAACTGGATTATGCTGCATTTAAGATGAATCAAATTATAAATGCTTAAATTTTCACCACTTAAGTTGTTTCCATTTTTGGAACCAGTTCAAGTTGTTCCCTGTGGGATTTAATGCCAGAGTGTAGATGGCTAAATGTGTTGCCTACAAATGAACTAATGTGTCTAAGCTCCTGTTATAATTAAGACAGATTTTATCAATAGTCGTGGTGTCAGGAGAGCTAGGACTTAATTTGACAGAACTTTTTCAGAAAACAAGATTGCTTATTATAATACTTCTTGATCTGACTTGTGAAAGACAAATTCACCTACTGGCAGGCATGTGGAGGAGCATTTTATAGTGATCAATCTCATTTGAGTGTGGTAGAATTATTTATAAAGAAAACATTTCTAACTAGTGTACAGATCCAGACCTAGGCTTTGAATTAAAGATCTAATGCAGATTGAATGATCTGGAATGTCTTACTTCTAAACAACAGAGAAATTGACTTTTTAGCTCGTAAAGCCTTCTGTTGTGCCCAGAGTATTTTCATTTGTTTGAATTTTAAGTGATAGGGTTTGATCAGAAAATGTTTATATGTTTTAAGATGTTATATTAAGCAATACAGTGCCTCAAGCAGCTCTACAGGACAGAATTACTCCCTATATCAGTTTATTTTTATTGCTAGTCAGATGATATTCAGTGACATGATAGTACACCTTGTACTTGCCAAAATGTTGTGAAAAGGCAGTGCCTGAAGGGGCAATAGAAATATTATTTAAAAAAAAAAATCTAGACCATGTTTGTAAAAGATTTTTGCATGAGGAAAAATATTTTTATATCACAAAGGGTAATTAGTAACATGTGTAAGAGGTACCAACACAGCAGAGTTTTCTTTTTCTTTTTTAATGGCCATGTTCCCACATCCATAAGAAAATACCGCAAGATATAAACTTATAGTTGACCAGTAGTGTAACATAATAAGTCTAGCAGCTGTTGGTGCAGAAATATGGTTTGTCACAGGCCAAAAGTCTTTTGGATGCTCTGGAGTGCCTAGAGTGTTTTTGAAATCTGTATTAAAGTGAAAGAATAGAGCTGTAGTGCAGGCTTTGAAGTGACAACTCAGGCACCTCCTAGCTTTGGCAGAAGAGTTCATTTCCAAGAGACGCTATCTCAGCATAAGACATCATTCATCAAAAATGACCTGGAAAGATGGATGTATTCCAACCCAGATGAAGGCAAGATTACTGACAGTCTGGACACTCCTAATCATGAGGCTCTTCCAAAGATCTGCTAGTGGCATAATTGTTGCTAGTTAGAAACTACGATACAAGGCCCAAGTCTGACGTCCTTGCTTAAAAACTAGGCATCAGGACCTTTAGACAGTCAATAACTTGGATGTGGAGCAATTTACAGCACCAAGAAGGTTACCTCCTCTCTTCCATCTTGGTTTAAGTTGGCTTCATCTGCTTTCACTAGGAAGTTTATCAGTTATCAGTTATCAGCAGCAATACTGATGTCTCTTTGTAATTGTCATTGAGGCCTGAAAGCAGAAGGAGCTCAGATTTTCCCGTTCCTATTGCATGAACAGACTCTGGTCTCTTTTGCATCCCAAAGAGACTTTCCTCCTGGACCTGCTCTCGTTTCTGCTCAGCACATCAGGTGCAGTTGTGCTGTGACTGTCCCCTTTGCTTATTCATTCTGCAGCACAAACTGAAACTTCCAACCCTGCCCTTCCCTGTCAGGTAATGTGGCAAAATACCAAGAAAGTGGCCTACGAACTCCTCCCGAGGGGCACTCGTTAGTGAATGTAGGTACCGTCTAACTTCCATGGATAGATCTCCAGAGGTCAGGGCAGGGTAATCACTGCTCAGCAGAAGAGGGCTGGGAAAGGAACACAGACGCTGCACCCAAGATGATCAGTATCACTTAATTTTTAGCTCTTTCCCTGTTTTTTTTTTTTTTTTGCCACTTCCAAGAGGAGTTTATAGGACTTTGGTTCCAAGCCACTTTGAGTTAAGCAAACTGGTGCCACCTGGCCTTCAGGCCAGCTGAGTGGTGATGGCATGTGTTTGATGTATCCTCAAGACGTGGTAATGGGGAGGGAGACCCTTTTTGATCCATAACACAGATTGTAAACTGAACCACTGAGAGCTAAGATTTCATGCACCACTGCTGGTTTTCCCAGATAAGACCTAATAAATGTAATACTTTTGCCAGGCCATTACTGGCAGCAACAAGTGTTTCCAGAGATCTTCTTTACTAAAGTACTGACGTATGTATTCACACAGAAAACTGGGAAAATAAGACTAGTTTGTCTGGACAAATACTTTTGCAGCTGTTAGTGAGGAATCAAAAACTAGATCAATTAAATAGTACTTTACTGAAAGGGGAAGGGAGAGAGAGAGGAATGGGAAGCAAAGAAATCAGAACAATAAACAGCTCCTTTCCCAAATCCACTGCTCCTAGTTTGGGTCTTCCTCTTTGTTTTCCAACAGGAGAGTGTTCAAAGAAATGTCCACTTGCCTCTTACGTTTCTCTTGCTCTTCTTTGATTACCTTCTTGCCAACAGGCTTATAAAGAAACCCTTAAACATTTCTGAGGCTGACTTAAAAATATCTATAACCAACTTAGTAAACTGCTTACCATGTGCTAGAAAACAATAACTATTTTCAACTAGTCTCTGAGTTGCCTTTCCCTAGTGTATTGACTTATAGATCTCTCTCTTGAAATATCAAAACCGCTGTTAACAAGAAATTGTAAGTGGTACTTATTTTAGCATTCTTAAGTGGATAGGAAATTGTTATATACATAGGAAAATGTTGGGCCCTGGGAAAAGCATGGCCAACTGCTGCATGATCAGCATGCATGAGACATCTAATGGGACACTGAGCTTCTTCCATCTCCTTTGTTTTCCATCACTGGTTTCTGTCACGTACATATGCTCTTTTACGTTCAGGAATTGTTGGAACTCCATTAACATTGGATCAGATTGAATATAGCTGTATTTATACTTCCATAAATTTCTGACTTCAGCTTCAATCAACATTAAAGGCATTATAGTTCTCTTCTCCAAATGCCTACATGTCTATATTTCATTTTTATATCCTGTAATTTAACTGTGGTAAATTTTTCAAAGCCAATGCTGATTACGGGTGAGGGGGACGACTAGCAGTAACTTGTTTATATCCAGACTTCACAAAATGTTGCTACTTAATAAACTGTGACCCAGTTTTAAAATTATTACCGGTAGTTATCTAGGAGTAATAATTCTAATAAAATAGTGTAAAGAAAGAGCAAATAAAAATGTAGAAAAGAGTATACTTTTTTTCTTGGCCAGTCTAAACAAATCTAAGCCTGTTTTGCTCCAGGGAAATATTTTTTTTCCTCTGCCACCAATAGGGGCTATTTTGCTTGATTTGGCTTGTGCTTTTGGCATCCACAACAATTCTTGTCCGTTTCCTCAAGGTCTCTGTTCAGCTGAGCCAATACAAAGCATCTCTGGGTCTCTCCTTAGGTTTTTCAATCCTTAAATGACCTGTAAAGTCTTACATATATATGTATACAAAAGTTATTGCAAGAATTTAACAATGACGTTTTTTTCTGTCCTTAAACCAAAATTCATACTTTAGATCTGAAAGTCCCTCCTGAACTGGCCAGAGGGGTCATTCTTGCTAATTGCTGTTATTTTTTGAAAGTTAGTGCTCATCTTTTTTTATTCATAGTCCATGGAGGTAAATGTTGTTTTAAGACTCTTTTTTACAAACTTGTGTAGCTTTCTAAACTGAGAAGTGTGCTCTAGGAGTCACTAGGGCTATGTCTAGAGGAGCAGAGCTGGAAGTACAATCCTAGGCTGAGGTGTGGACTCCATATGTGTCTGAGTGACAACAGGACACAGGATTCCCAGTGCACACTGAAGTAATGAGGGCTAGGAAGAGGGACTGAACAGAAATCTCATTGTGGTTAAACACTCTGTGATGTGGCCATGTAGGGGTCTTGAGGTTCACTGCTGCCCATCCAGATGATTATATGGTAGAGCTTAGATGTTCTCCTCAGCCATATACATTTAAAAACCTACAGAATATGTGGCAGACCCGAGCCAGCCAAAGAATGAATCATAGAATCATAGAATGCTTAAGGTTGGAAGGGACCTCAGAGGTCATCAAGTCCAACCCCACCCCTGCACACGCAGGGTCACCTAGAGCACGTGGCACAGGGCTGCGTCCAAGCAGGTTTTAAAAATCTCCAAAGAAGGAGACTCCACAACTTCTCTGGGCAGCCTGTTCCAGGGCTCTGTCACCCTCACTGTCAA
>VZSG01000363.1:346152-394591 GCA_013398315.1 Nothoprocta pentlandii | reverse complement strand
CTGCTCTCCAGCAGGTCAACCCTTAATCTGTCCTGGTGTCCGGGGTTATTCCTCCCCAAGTGCAGGACCCTGCACTTGCCCTTATTGAACTTCATGAGATTCCTCGCCGCCCAGTCCTCCAGCCTGTCCAGGTCCCTCTGGATGGCAGCACAGCCCTCAGGGCTATCAGCTACTCCTCCCAGTTTGGTATCATAGGCAAACTTGCTGAGGGAGCACTCCAGCCCTTCATCCAGGTCGTTAATGAATAAGTTGAACAGGACAGGACCGAGGACCGACCCCTGGGGGACACCACTAACTTGACTGGGATATTTTGACTGGGGCATTACTCTTCATTTTGCCTGGTCAGGGACACAGCTGCAGTCTTTGTTGTTGTGTGGTAATTTAGGAAGAGAGACCAGTCTCTGATGGAACAGTATTATCTTTCAGACTTGAGATGCTCAGAATGCATCCAAAGCTTTGAGATATGGATGGCAACATTAGAGATCCTTTCTGCATGCATGCCGGAACAACGCACCATCTTCAGTGCCTCACATGGACAAGAGGTGACCTGGGGCACTGTCTAACCCTGAGACAGTTTGGAAAAAAGATAGTTCTTTGACAGTAAATCAGATGAAAGCTAAGCAAAGTTGTTCTGCTGACTGTTCTTTCCCTATCAATGTTATGTTCTTGATCTTGCCTTTCAGAGGGACCTAGACAAGTAGGAGAGTTGGACAGAGAGGAACCTCATGAGGTTCAGCAAGGACAAGTGCAGGGTCCTGCACCTGGCAGGAATAACTCTAGGAACCAGGACAGATTAGGGGCTGACCTGCTGGAGAGCAGCTCCACAGAGAGGGACCTGGGAGTCCTGGTTGACACCAAGTTAACCATGAGGCAGCAGTGCCCTCGTGGCCAAGAAGGCCAATGGGATCCTGGCTGCATCAGGAGGATGTTGCCAGCAGGTCAAGGGGTGGGATCCTGCCCCTCTCCTCAGCTCTGGTGCATTGTGCGCAGTTCTGGGCTTCCGGTATAAGAGGGATATGGAGCTTATAGGGAGAATCCAGTGTAGTGAGACAAAGATGATTAAGGGATTGGAGCATCTAACTTATGAGGAAAGACTAAGCGAGATGGGCCTTTTTAGCCTGGGGAAGACTGAGAGGAGATCTGATCAATGTGTATAAGTAACTGAGGGAAGAATGTAGGGAGGAAGGGACCAAACTCTTCTCGGTGGTGGCCAGTGATAGGACACAGGGCGATGGGTACAAATTGAAGCACAGGAAGTTTCATCTGCATGTGAGAAAGAACTTCTTTGCTGTGAAGGTGACAGAGCCCTGGAACAGGCTGCCCAGGGAGGCTGTGGAGTCTCCTTCTCTGGAGATCTTCCAAACCCACCTGGATGCCGCTCTGTGCCCCGTGCTCTGGGTGTCCCTGCTGGAGCAGGGGTTTGGACTGGATGATCTCTAGAAGTCCCTTCCACTCTCAGCCATTCTGTGATTCTGTGATCCCTCTGAATTGGTAATGATATTTTCCCAGTCTGTATGGGAGACAGTAAAGGGAAACATTCCTCCAAGCTTTCCAGTGTATGGGACCTATGACTACTGTCAATCTGTAAAAATGTCATCCGTTGGGCCTGCAGAGCTTTGCTGGTTAGTGAGAAGATTTATTAATACCATGGCCACGTACCTTTCCTCTTCTTCCTTGGGATCTTCACAGCTGTGATTAACAGCATGTGGAGACTCACAGGAGCTACCACAGTGGGATGTGATACAGCTGGATCCTGGTGTAGCTGAAGATACTGAGACACAAACCTATCTCTTAAGCTCTGGTACTTCTTTATAGCGCTTGGCTTGAGTATAGGTGTATAGGTGTATGAGATGGATGCCTCTCTGAAGAAGTTGTAATGTATATTCTGGAAATACTGAGAGTTCTCTGAAATTCCAGCTCCTTTCCTTGGTCTCAGATATTGTTCTCTGAATTAACCCTGGTAAAATTGCAAATATTTATCTGCTCTTGAGAACTGTTCTAGATGGCATTTCTTTTAGTGCTCTTTAGGACTAATCCAATGGCCAGTGGACACAACAAGGCAGCTGCCCCACAATCTGACACAGGAATACAGCATGTTACCAAGGTCAGAGCTTGTCATTTTGGTATATAGCCTGAGAATCAGGAAGTGCACACAAGGCCATGAAGCCTGCAGGCTGAAGAAGCCAGATTTGTCAGTATTTGTTTTTGTATCATATATAGGAATGAAATCCTGGCATGCAGTATTTTCTAGTTCATGCTTGCAATATTTTTGACAAGGGAACTACTTAGGCTCCCCCTTCCCTATCTCCCAGCTTGAATTTGAATGATAAATAACATGTATGTAGCCAGACTTGGGTCTTTTGAGAAGGATGTGAAATATTGGATACAGCAACATGACAGTGTAGATACGGCAGTACAGAGAATTCTGCAAATGTCCAGGACGGCGCTTCACTAGGTGCCCTTCAAACAAATGCAGAGAACAGTCCCTCTATGTGAGCTGAGAGCTGACATGGGCATAAAAAACTTATGGAAATAAAAGGGAACAAAAACTGTCCAACTCAGCAGACATGTAAGTTATCGCTCTCACTATGTAAGAGGGGGATTTTGTGGCAGCAGATTCACAAACCAAGACGCAGAGTGCATTTGCGTAAGTAAGTCAGCGAAAGACAATGTCAAGTTAACATTTCAAGCTACTGTCAGTGCAGAAACCTTGGTCAATAAAGTAAAAATTTTGAGAGCTCCTCTGCAGAGGCATTGTCTGTTGTGACAGAAAAATAGTGCTACTTCAAATGAAAAGGTAGTAGCACACAACAGTAATAAATACAAGGCACAGGAGACAGAGAAGGAGAAGCTTGGGAAGGACCATGAAAGCTAAAATACTATTAGAAAGGAACACACGGGCTTGGAGAAGGCATGACTCAGGGAGCTGTTGATTGATTAACATGCAGGAAAAAACAGAAAAAAAAACACAAAACAACAAAAACCACAACAAAAAAGCACTGATTCTTGTTTTCAAATGGTTAATTTCAATCAGGATCGCCCACTTCCCTTGCCAGAGCCACCAATCCAGTGAATTGCTGTCAAAAACCCAACATCAAATGCCAAAAGGGTTAACTTATCTGCTTAACCCACAAATTAATCATCATACAAGAAGCTCTTCCAACTACTCTTTTTTGGAATTTTTCCCAGTAATATTAATGACATGAATTCTTTCAGCTTGGATATTTTGGAATGACTCCCAATAATGTTAGTGACACAAAGTTCTTTCAACTAGTCTCTTTTGGAATGTCTCTCTAAAATATTAACACCATTCCCTCAATTCATTCACCAGTTCACACTTTTAGTAATTACACATTCATTTTCCTATATATTGAACTGTCTTTCTTTGTAATAAAGTAACATTGTAGGCAATTAAGCAACATTTTGGTCTGAATATATGCCATATTGATATGCAGTGTTTACAACCAAACACAGAGAACTGAAATAGTGGGAAAAAATACATTAAACTGGGAACAGTGTAATTTGCAGATGTGGTATATGTCTTAATTAGCAACTCTTCTAGAGGATGAATTCATGTGTACAGAAAATAATTCAAAGAAGGCTTGTTTTATTACTTACCCAGTAAATTTCTCAAGCTCTTTGACGTAATTAAGTAGCCTGTATGCCTTTATTGTGGAGAAATAATCAACAAAGGACTGCATAAATTTTAATTTTTTAAAAAGTTTTAAAAGTTTTACTTATCCCTGATATAACAACATTATCATTAATTTTATTTATTCTTTGATATACCTTTGCATGCGACAATAACACGGAGTCATTTGGAATAGCTCATTCAAACAGAGAGCTGGATCTGAGGGTTACTATGGACAACAGGAACTTGCCTCATTACACGCTATCTGCCTAAACTTATCTACTGAGAACAGAGGAAAAAAGAAAAGTTGAATGGCACTTAAGGACTTTAGAGGAATATCATTACCTTACTCAGACCAGATTTTCCTCAATCTTTTGCCTTTTTTTTTTTTAAAGGTTACAAATGCTGATGTTTGGAGATTTGAAACAAATGTGAAGGAAGCCACATGCATGGCAAATATGTATCTAGGCTGAGTGTCACACATGTTTTGGTAGGCTTGCCTGTTTCGTCCTTCTTTTCACAGATTTGCTGACCTCTTGGAATAAAACAAACAAACAAAAATGCTTGTTTTGTATCCTGTTCTGAAATATTAACAATAACCTCAGATGGCTCCTGAAGGAAACTGAGAAACATCTTCCTTGTCACACCTCTGAATGTGTGAAGAACCTCAGCTGAAGGTAGGTTCTTCCTGGGCTGTTTTTTGGCTTAGCTCTACTCTAACAGACAAATAAACACACTTTTCTTTCTGGAACCTTTTTCAGCCTCTTCGTTATTCTTTGTATCCATTTTCATTACCCCTCAGTGAGCTCTGAGATCCCTTCAACCAGATAACTTCTTCATTTTACTCACTTTGATTGAATTTCCCCTTTATTCTGCAAACTGAATTTCAAGCAGCATCTCTTCTGGGATGATGTACTTTCCACTCATATATATGCTCTATCATATGTCTCTAAGAGGTTAGCTGTAAGTCTTTGACAATGTTTACAACAAAGGTTAATAAGATGAAACAGCAGGTTTGTATTCCCATTCTGAACAAAAAGAAAAAAAAAACCCACTTAGGATAGTGGTCTTTCGAGTAAAAGGTCACAGTTAAAATGCTTTGTCGCTTCATAACCAGACCTGGACGCACTTCTGGTGAGATATCGGCATCCTAAGGTTTTTTGAGAAAATATTTCGATTGTTTTACCTGTTAGCTTAAAAAGGTTCCATCCTGTATGAACTCTGAGTGAGGTAAATTATACATCTTTATATTTACTGTTTCATACTGGAGGAAAAGGTATGCATAAACGAAGGAAAGGTCTTACTAAAAATAGGACAACATTGAATGATGCCCATCTAGAAAGGAGTCTGGCACTGAAGAATCCTGCAACCTTTCTGTAGTGAAGAAGAGTATTATCTCATCATCCAGTGTAAAAAATGAAATATTTAAAAGTTAAATGATGCTAAGAAGTCATGGTTCTTTCAGGAATAGATGCTATGGAATATCCTCTATGTAAATACTTAACAAAAAGATCTGTCGTTAAAACAGATCTGCCCTTAAAACATGCAAACTTTTAAGCAACAAAGATGAGAGAATTACAGAATCACAGAATGGTTGATGTCGGAAGAGACCTCTAGAGATCATCTAATCCAACCCCCTGCTCCAGCAGGGACACCCAGAGCACGTGGCACAGGGTGGCATCCAAGCGGGATTTGAAGATCTCCAATGAAGGAGACTTCACAACCTCTCTGAGACCCCTATCTGTTGTTGGTGGTATCTCTCAATTTTCTCCCTTCAAGGTAGCACTTTGCAACAGCTGGACATCAGACTCCTTTCCATGGACTCCTTCCATGTTCTCCATTGGAGGAAATGGAGCTTCAATGATTTGGATGTCAATTGGTCATCTGTACTTCATTGTTTTACAAGCTGTATGTAATACACTGGTATAGACTTCTGGATAAGATATTTTATTAGTATGAAGGATTGGATTGTTTACGAACATGGAAAAGACATGTAGGGCTTTTAATCTTGAGGTCATTGGTTTGAGCTTGGTCCAGCCTGATAAGAAACCAAAAACACTAGGTCTGTATTTTCTCATGCAACACTTCCAAACAAATATTTCCTTAAGTATAAGCTGTTGTTTTTCCTTGTTTTTCCTGCTTTCTTTTCTGAGTTCAGGGCTCAGTAACAGTAATATAAAGTAACAGGGAAATTTCATGAGATTTTTCTTCCATAGAGAGAATATATCTGCTTCCCACATGCATATCGTGTATGAATAATAGCTTATTTAATGGGTACACACTGGATTTCACGGAGACTTTAAATGCAATGGTCTTTTGTCTAGGCTGTAGGTCCTGGATTCATTTTACTTATATTCAAGTATCTAGTCAAATTATACAGTTTAAAGGTTGGTTTCTCTAAACTATATAACCCTGGGAGAGAGAAAAGAACTAACAGACCATGATTCGTATCTTGGCTGGTCTGCCTGAGGTGGTTACATGTCCCCCATTCTCTGCAATAATGATACATTTGTACACTTTTGCTGCATTTTGGGGAAGGCTTTAATATGAGATTAAGCTAATCTACAGAAAGGCACTCTGTGTCAAACTAACATATTCAAGGATTCAGCTGGATTTAGATTGAATTTTGATGACAAGATTCAAAAGAGAAATGAAGAAGGTCTCCAACCTACCCCTGAGACCCCTTGAAAATACCTTGTCATAATAGGTACAATTCCCTGAGCACTAGAAACACAAACTTCTACTCATCCTCAGAGGTGTCCCATTCCGAACAGGTGGGAACCTGAATCCCAGCGATTGCCTCCTTTCAGAATCAATCTGTTTATAGAAATCAGATTGATTAAGGTACATGGAGAACATCATTAGTTTCAATTCACACAAATTAAAAAGTGGCAATGCTGCCTCTGCCTAAGGCTAAAGGCTAAATGCTGCCTCCTTAGGCTAAAGAGGTTCTTGGGTTTAATTCTTCCATTCATGGTACATGTCCAGCTACTGACAGCTTCTTGGGCTTCAGAAGCTTCCTCTCCCTTCTCCATGCACACTTGTATTACACACAAGCACATAGGTGAACCTGGGATGAGGGTTTCATATTAGCTACACATTGCTCAGTCTCTCAGATTGTCTAATATTCCTCTATGGTGAAAGATGTTTCAAAGATGTCTATCTTCATCCCTTGCCAGTATGTGCATCTTCTAGATAAGATGCTTTATTTTTGACATTTATTCTGCTATGAATGTTCTCTTTGGTTCACAGTAGACTATTTTTTTACATATATGCATAAAGGTATTTCACAGTTACCACCACAATAATTGTGTCCTAAACAATCCATACAGATCTTTTTTTTTTTGAAAGAAATACCTTGCACAGGTCTAGGCTTAGAAGAAATCTTTTCCTAACTGGTGAAAGACAGTGGACCTTCTTCCATCAGAGCTCACTCCTTTATTTTGTGTCCCGCTTCACTTGGAAACTGTTTTTCCTAGTTGACATCTAAAAGAAGGTCAGTACTTGTGCTGGCCGGTCACAGAAATTGATTCTGAAGCCTAATCCAAAAAAAAGTATTTGAGGAGGGTGTTGTCACCAGTGTCTAGGTCTTCATTTCCATTTGGCTTCACTGTCAGGAAGTGACATGGGATCTTTCTTAGTATAACTTCTATTTTCATGCCACTCAATTGCTCTGGAGCAATTGAGTCCATTTGAAGTACAATTTTCCTATGAACATGTGAAGGAATTAGCTTTATACTCAGTAAAAATAACCACAGGGTTTAGTTGGCTTTTTTTTTTTGCCATTTTGGCAGCTGTGGAGAGGGGAAGTAGAATGGGGAAGAGAATAAGATCTTTAGTGTCCAGACATTCAAGTAAATGGAGTGTGTGCTACTTGCAACTGTAATCAACAATAGGGTACTGTTAATATCACTGGATTGTGCAATATTTTCAGAGAGAATTGAAAATGGCATATTATTTTCAGCAGCAGCAATACATCATTTGGCTTGCTTGTATTTTCCCACATGGTAAATATTGCCGATACAAAGCGGAAATAATCAGCTTCTCAGGGGATTTGAAAGCATTAGTAGTTAAGTATTCAAATAAGTATGTTTGTGAGCTTTCCAGATTTAGTGTCTTGCTATTAGTATTGTATAAAGCTGTGGGAAAGCTGTAGTAGGCTCCAACTGGGCATGGGAGAATGGCGTCAAAATCACATATATGGGGCAGTCTTCAGCTATTTTTTAAGGAGCTAGGGCAGTGCTCTGGGCAAATTTGTGCCTGTACCTGTCATGGTTTTAGTCATAGAGACGTATTCGAGCTGTATTTTAACCCTGATCACAGTATTGAGCAGTTATTGCGTTATACAGCATTACTTGAACATGCACAAGCATTCAACCTTATACCTGTGCATGTGGGACAGCAAGTTGTTCAGGCTGATTGTTGTTTGGTTGTTGAGGTGACCGCAGATGTATATTGGCTCAAATGCTCGTTTTGTAATCAAGTCTTCATCTCCCCTATCTCCATATGCAAGAACTGATTACAAAACAGGTCAAACTGCCAAATTGCATATGTCATCTAGAACCGGCTGCCAGCGCTCACTTAGTAGAACCATTTGTGTTATCTGCTCTCAGACATTATGTTATCTCCACATACGTGTACAGCTATAGGAAAGGTTCATAAAAAAAAGAGATTACCTAGGACAATACCCTGCACCAAGATATTCCTGGAAGGGAAAGAACCGGGCAAATTTATGTGGTATTTGTGTTACTTTTTCTCAAAGTGCAATCAGCCCCCAGCTCTTCCCAGCCCATGCAATTTCCTGAAACTGACGTGGTTTGATTGAGTATTGTGCATCTCAGTAGTCTTCAGTGTGGCTATTGCTCAAATTCTCATGGGTATCAGGGTAGGGGTAAGGAGGAGATTTGAAATGTTTTCAGACTGAGATTACTGCAGAGATCTGGCCCAAGGTTGCAAAGTTTTATGAGCAGAGCTCAGACTGCAGAACTGCAGTGGGGAGTGGGAACAGAGGAGGGGGTAGAATTTGTCCCAAAATGAAGAAAATGGAACATGTACCCAGCTCTGTAAGAAACACAGATTAGATCCCATTTCCCGATAAGTGGCATTTACAGCAGGGTTAACTTCAAGTGTCAGCACTCAAAATCTTTCAAAATATCTTAGACCAAGGGCTCTTGACTTTCAAGAGTTCACAAGTGAGTTTAGTACAGTAGCATGAATAGTTTTGGCTTCCATATTGCTTTTGGTTTTTAATGTTTGTCTCTGATTTTCATCATCCCATTATAAATTCTGGACCAACAGAGATTTTCACAGAATGCTAAATGACTAGCTGGGTCATACTGGAAAAAAACTACGGTTTCCTGCCCTGAGCAGAAAGCAGCAATTCTAGATAAAGGCCCCATGACTCACACTGGCCTCTTCCTAAATTCGTCAGAGGTATTGATAGAGTTGTGAAAAGTGGGGAGTCATGCGGGTATGTGGACCCTGCCAAAGGCAGAACCGAGGACCTCGAGCCTCCTGGAGCCTCCTTGGTGAGTGTGAGTCAGTCCCAGCCTCACTGAGTCACTAGGATAATACTGTTTCACACCAGCCTAAGCCTATGTATAAAATAAATGCAATGGGACTAGAAGGAATTGCTGTAAACTACTGCTTTGCCTAGCACAATTAGGAGCACTTGGGAGTGGATGTACATTGATACGGTAGAAAGAATTTAGCAGCAGAGACAAAAAGTGAAGTATCTACTATCTACTCTCTACTATGAGAATAAAGTATCAAGATAATATATCTGGGTATCGCAAAGGTCTTTTTTCACTTGTTTAACAACATTTTAGTTTAGCTAAATGTTGTTTGGTGTGCTGGAATATTTACTGTCTACTTAGCTCATTTGGTTCTTTGCAGAGAGGGATTGCTCTATCTGGCTTTTCAAATTAATTTTCTGTTTGGTATGGTAACAGTCACCCTGGATCTGGGTTAATCCATCTTCTGGTTGGACATGATAAAGATCTGAATGAGCTGAAAAAAGGCAAATTGCAGCAGACATCTAACAAGCCCCTCTTCTTTCTGTTAAACCTTTGCTAATACTGGGTGAAGGGGCAACAACAAAGAGCTTCTGTCCTCCTTATAAAGGACCCTTAGGGCAGGGGCAGCCTGTAAGAAACCATTCTTTTGCTAATGCTATCTGGACTACTGAGAACGCTCAGTGTTAAAAAATCCACTACAAGGATCCTGTGCATGGAAAGGAAGCATTTCCTTGGATGACTTTCTAATGACTGTCAAATATTTGTAGCCAGCAGACAAGAGGAATCATTGTAATGACAAGACAGAAGCGACCTAGTGCTAGTGCTGTGGTTACATCTGCCAGCTGGGCCACTGTGGTGAGACGTGGGCATCTAAGCTGTTCCACAAACAAATCACAAGCTGATTAATGATTCTGAATTTTCCTCATTTTGGTCTTCCTACTTTTTTTCCTTTCTTCTTCTGGAGTAGCTTGACTGATCGTGATTTGACTATGAAGATTTTGGAGCCTTCCCACTCCGTACAACTGCTTTTTTCCTGACAATATAAAAGTCTGTTCCCTTTTTCAGCATCTTAGATTTCTGTGTTATCTGAATTGTTTTCAATGCTTAAACAATACCTGTGATTATCAGTGTGTCATCTGTAAAACTCAGTGGCTTTAATAATAATAATCTTGCTCTAACACAGCTATGCATTTTCTATGCAACTCAAGGATTTATATCACCTCCTCTGCACTGTTTCACATGTCTTCCAGGGTAGAGTTTACAAATCACAATTTAGTTTTAGGCACACATTCTTTGTATTTTCAAAACAGCCCACACAAGAAAGCTGACCTCCTATTCAATTTTCTCTTTAATATTTCATTTTTCTAAAATAAGAAGTTGAAAGGACAAAATTAAAGAATTCTTAGTTTATTGACTGTATCTTATGGTATAACATTGGTAGCATGTAATCACATAGATCATAATTAAATTCTCGTAATAATAATATGATATAGTAATAATAAGTTTTAGAAATAACATGGGAGCTTTTAACAGTTAATAATGACGATTATATAGGATTATATATACAGCTCATATTATGATTGAGACTCATACAAGCTGTAAACGGTCTTTTCAGCTCTATGAAAACAACAAGGGGACTTATTTTTTGGGGTGGCACTCCTACATCAACTAGAGAAAAGAGGCAACTTAGCAAAGAGACATTATTAAAATATATGAAGATATAACAGGAAAAAGAGAATATGTTTGCTAGTGGAGTTTTCCAAACAATAAACCAAAAATAAGGTTTCTTGTTTGTTTGTTTGTTTTCCATGATAAAATCACACAGTAGTATTGTAAGTAAAATTTTAAGTACAGATCTCATCTATGGTAGTAAACTTTTCTGGCAGGATTATGTGTCAGCTGAGCTTGGAAAGAAAACCATACAACCCCAACTTTTCCTATATTTTTGCACAGTAATGAGAAAAAATTGCTTTTGTTTACTTAGCTAATGTCATTAAAGTAGGTGTGGTAGATATACTGGTGGAAAAACTCCCATACTATCATACTGTGCTAAAGCAGTTTTGCCAGCTAGAATCTCTGTAGTAGAGACAAACAGGGTTATAATACAGCTAATTATAAAGTATTTTCTCTAGGAAAAGTAAGTAGATTATTATTATTTGAGGAAATGTACCTTGAAAAGCAACATCCCTGAAAGCATGGAAGGTTTCAGTGGCAATAAACTGTGTATGATCCTCTCCCATAGGTCTGTGATTAAAAGATCTAATGGAGGAATGACAGATTTCAAATGTATATTATCTTATATATATAATCTAATTATACAATGTATAATTATATTGTATTGTATTCATATAATCAATATATTTATATAATTTAATTATTTGTGCAATATTTAATAGTGAAGATGGGTAATCATAACAATAGCCTAACAAAGAAAGTAGTGATAACTCCATAGTATAAAATATGTATATAAGACTAGTTGTTTCTATCTAAAATATACTTTTAGGCTCAACATAAAAAAGACATATGTCTCTTTTAGACATAAAAAGACATAAGAAAGACATATGCCCTTCTTATTCAAGTAAAACCTACAACTTACTCTAGTTTCTTCTGGCCTTAGAAATGGAATTGAATACTGCACAGTTGAGGTAAACCACCTCCTTTTCAAGCAAGACAGTTTTCAGAACATCCATAAAGGATCCATTCAGGTTTCCCACTTAAATCAATGGCAAGAAATAAGCACTAGAAGAAGGCAATTCATCTCAGATGAAGATATATATCCAAGACAGATCAAACAAATTGCCCTCTGGAGGGGATTCTTCTCATTTTACCATGAAGGGAATCTGAAGGATTAGATCAGTTTTAGGCTTCCAAGTTTTAGACAAGTTTATTAATGGAGATGAATCCCTCTAGACATGTAAATAGGTCAGAGTTAAAGGTTACAAACTTCTGTATCTAAAATACTTTGCTTTAACTTTTCTTAAAGGATACAGGACCTTATGCTCTCATCAGAGTTGCACAAAAGTATTTTTTTTCATAGTAAATTGCACTGAAAACTACTATTCCTTTTCCAGTGCATATCTACATTGGAAACCCACATTCATAATTTTCTCTCTCAATAACGCAGACACTGGGGATTAAAGGCTTGCTCTAAATCCTATTAAAATGGGAGAGACTTCCATTGACTTTAATGGGATTTGACTTGAATGTGGAGGTGGCTGAATGCTGAACCGCTGTCAGCATTGAAGTGCTGGGGGTATTAAGACCGAAGCAATAATGCTTCTGTTAAATGTTAAGTACCCATTATTCAGTGAGAAGACCTGCCAAACTGGTCTTTAAGTCTCATTCCATATGACTAAAGTAACTCAGGGAGCAATAAGCAGGATTATTAATATAATTACTACTTTTTGTTTGTGTCTGCAATCGTTTCTTACATTCCAATAAGGCAGGTTAATGTTTAAGACACAGAGCAGTGTGTTTAATGGATATGGTTAACAGCTTATTTTCCAAGATACATTTTGCCACCTGATACTGCCACAGAACTGATTTGCCCTTTGATCAGATTGTAGGCTAATGGAAATATATAAGGCTATATTAAGGCTGCCAGTTGTGCCTAAGTATATCGTTTGTGGGCTGAACTGAAGGCCCACACAGTTCTTAAGTCTATTGCTTTGTATTTCTGGTGCTTGGTTTCTTCAGACTGATGTGCTTTGGGGGCTGCTCATCTGCTAGATATTTTATGTGCTCTAGTCCCAAGCTTCCAGGGTGCACTAAATGCTTCCTATTCTTGCTGGGCTGCTCTGTATATGTGAATATAAACACAAAACATGCTGCGTTTGGGACACTTTCTTTTTCCTGTGCACCTCCTGTACAGTTAATCTGCAATCAGGAGTTCAGATTGTTCAGAAATCATCCACCACTTTCACACTGAATCTTGGACAAATGCTCAAAATCTTCTCAAAAGTCCCAAGGTTAAATTTCTAGGCAGAAAATAAAGCTTTGTGGATGAAATGTGGCCATTGACAACATGTTTATTTTAGTAAGTTCAAAAAACAGTAAAAAAACCCCATACTTCTGTGGCTGCCACTGTGGACCAGTGTTCTATAACGTATAATCTAAAAATTAAGTTAAAATTTAATTTCTGTGATTTTTAAAACTGAAAAAAAAATCTCTTTTAGTAAGAAGACTATTTGCTGCCTGTAGACTGCTCTGTGGCTTTACTGGGAAAACAAATGCCAGCATATATAGCGTGTCTTGGGCTTCACTAATATGAAAAATATATACTTTCTCCTGTTTGCAGGGGCTAGGTTTTCCCAGTTTTTGCATGATATGCTGGAAAAATACACTCTCCCAGTAGAGTGTGCTCTGTCTGTTGTTACTCTGCAATATGTATGTACTGACTACATAGGCATTTGGGACTGAAAATACTGAGTTTGTCAGACAGTAAGGTTAAGCATATTATTCTAATCTGAAAAAAAACCCAATATGCCAAGATACCAGGAGGACATAATACTCTCCCAATGTTTGTTTAAATATAATACAACAAGTAAGAAGTATACCTGGATAGAGCTCATAGGTGCAATTCAATTTTAAAATATGAGACAGACTTTATTGCTTATCTTGATGTGGAGCTGAAAGAACAAGATATGCAGTCCTGGAAATTAAATTTAAATATTAAAAAAAAAGTAGCAAAAATCTCAAAAGAATTTTAGAAAATCTAGTTATAGGAGAGCAAGTAGACGTTAACACAGAGAAGGAAATTCCAGAGCTGTAAGGCAGTCTTTCATGTGACATTCAGATAGATCCAAACTTATTTACAACTTTTCTGAAAAAAGAAAAAGATTTTGTTCATCAACAATCTTGGCTTGTGGAGCTCTGCGCCAATCTAGACGTTGTTGTCTCTTTGCCACCTATGCCATACCAAAACATCTGAATTTAGGGCTAATTCCTAGCCTGCCTCACAGATTGTGGCATAGTGAATTTCTGCTCTTTTTCAACTATAATAAGAAATCAAGAAATTTAAATGACAATCCAAAATAATTTGCTGATTTAAATACTTTTGAAAACTGTTTTAAAATGATCTTAGCCTCTGTATTATTTTTATTTAGAAAAAGCTAAATGAAGCCTTGAGTAGGTATTCAATAACAGAAAGAATTTTTAATGGTGATTTTTGTAATACATTGATGAGTTTTATTATCTTTTCAGTGAGGAAAACTAGATTTCATTGTTATTTTTTTTTAATTCAGAATTTTGTATAATTTTGTAAGAAGAGGAAATCAAGAATGCACTTAGTGGTCATGCTAGCTGAAGGTCGCTTAATGTGAGTCTTTGGATCAGGAATGAGTATCCTTTTTGTATGTAAGTGCCCTGATTGCTGGAAAAGAAAAATCTGCCTTGTACTTTTTATCCAGGTCTTGTTTGTATTATTTAATTTTTGTATAGAGGCACAGATGGACAACAGAGATGGATAATCTGCTTCTTGACAGCAGCGGCCTGCCCTTACGTATCAGGGGCATCATTTAGAAATGAGAAAAAAAAAACAAACAAAAAATAGATTTGATTTTTTTTTTCCTTTTCAGATAATATAAATTTTCATTTAATGTATAAAGAACTGGGAGAAACCAGAAAATACCTTTTTGTTTTGTTTTGTTTGTTTATTTGTTTCAAATAATAAATACTTTTTCTGAATAGTAAATAATCTGCTTTTGAATATTAGAAGAAATTTGGTCGTAGCTTCTGAATTCTGCATGGCTACAGGCCTTAGGTGTGTGTTATGTGTGCACAAAAATCTGCCTTCTAGACAGAGCTGCTGGAAAAATAGAGGAAGGCTTAATTTAAAGTTCCATTTATGTATAAGCATGAAGTATGTGCTGAAGTATCATGCTCAACTTTGACAAAATGGTAGCAATTCTGTATGTGCTTAGAAGTAGATTGCCATGGAAATTCACTAGTATATAGTTAGACATGTGGGACTGTATCCAAAATGCCTCTGTAAATGTACACCTGTGACGTTGGTGAAGTCTTGCAGGAGAGGTCCCAGAGGCATCAGGAAGGTGCCTGAGAATGGGTTTCTCATGACCAGAAAGAGCAGATCAGCTAATGTACCTAACAGGGAACACTGTGGAGGAAAGTATGACTGATTTGCTCTTTTGCTTGGGTTTGGACATCTGTCTCAAGGCTGCTCACAGAGGACTCTGTCAGTCTGAGATTTGCCTTCAAGCCTCTTTGCTCTGAGGAATATCTGGGTGCAGATCTTCAGTATTGCTTCCTCTTTACTTTCATAAAGAGAACAAAATTCAAAATGTACAAGAGGCTGGTGGCTCATTGCACAAAACCTTGTGTTAAGACTTTTTTGATTGAAAGAGCTGAACTTACATATCCCACATCCTGGAACCTTACCTCAAGAATTTCTAATACAATTCAATGAGAAAAATAGAGAATTTAGGCACTTCCAGGGCTAGGGAGCGATTTAAGTTTTTTAGCAAGGTGGTTTTGGTCTCAAGAGGCTGAATGGTGCTCAGGTCTTATATTATAGATGCATACACTTTCCAATTCTGAGTCACATATCAGGAGTAGCTTTAAATATGCAGATATTGCTGCAGATAGCTCTTGCAGTGTGGTTGCATCAGCATGAAAATCCTGCAGGAAAGATAGACTTTAGAGGGAACATCTGAGAGACACTGATGGGGCTGGAAATACAACATAAGACTTGTCATAACACAAGGCATAAGACATAAGGCAGGGCACAGAGCATCTCAAATTATACTTGCCACCTGTGTTTAGGCTACTGAAATCCAGCATAAGGGCTTTAGCATGACTGATTACTTAATTAGTGTACCCATTAACATATCTATTCAGTCCTGATATCTGAGGCAGCTCAAAACTCTGAGTTATCCCATGTAGACAAGAAACACAGATCTAGGAATTTATCCTCCAGTCTTTAATCTTGTAATATATTTTCTCAGCTTCTTAAAATGAATGATTTTAACCCCCTGATTTTAATCAGATTACTCCCATGTCTAAAGTGATTCATATTCTCAAGGTTCATGTTCTCTAGAACAGAAAGTAGACCTCATCTGACTTGTTCTTCCTCTTTCAATTTTTCTTTTAAGTGTCCCACATCGTGGTTGACAGTAGAAGGAGGAATCCAGACACACTGACATCAAAAGCAATTGTAATTTCTATGTGGCAAGAAGGGTGGGGGACAGAGTGGAAGGAAGAGAAGCACTTTGAAGATATTCATGATAACTTGGGCATGTTTAGATTCAGTAAATAGGTGTGCCTTTGTCTGTATCCTGCTCATCTGCAGGGTAGGATGTTTGAAGAGAGAGAAAAGTGAAAAGTCATTTCCAGTAAAGAGGGGGAGACTTAACAATGGTAAAATCATGACGAGAAAACAAAACAATAGACGTAACATTAGAATTACTAGCTGTGAATTGACAAAAAAAAAAAAAAGAAAAAGTACGTATTTGAAATAGACAGGGATATTGCTGCTGTTAGCTCTTTTCCAATGTACTGTTCATAATTTATTTGTGTTTGATTTTTATCAAAATTGTTACAATAAAGGTAAGGCTGGACCTGAGTAATAGTTTTCTCCATCATTTTTTTTTTATTTGCCAGAGATGTGTTTTAAGTTAACTGAAAATTAATTTGTATTTGTAATTTATTTTTAGCTGCTTTTTCCCCTGCTGGTGTTTTCAGGATTTTATCCATAAAACCAGAAATGAAGAAGCAGTTTCCTGGAAGACTATGACTTTATTCTACGATCCATACAACGTAGAAGTAGCTGCAGAATGTCAGCCTTGTCTGAGAAGATTTCGATTCCTAGCTCCCATGTGGATGGCCTAAAAAATATGCTTAGAATTATCCTCATAACATTTTAATATTTAAACATCTAATGGTTAGTGAAACAATGTCTGGAAGAGGCAATGAGTGTAGCAAAATAGTCTCAGTGGATGAAGATGGTTTTCAAGAATGAGTGGCTACAGATCCTGTAAGCTAGGCCTAAACCTTGCTATATAATCCAAATTTCTTTGCTTTAGGTATTGAATGGTGCCTAGGATATCTAAGGCATCAAAGTGGATTTAAAATTATTTATTCAACCACTATAGAGATGTATATAATTTCTTTTTGCAAGTGCTAACTTGAAAACTCAGTTGAGCATTAGATGGAGTTAAATCAATCTTTCCCAATATGGCTTTAAATATTGCAAATTTGAGCCTAGGCTGGAGGTATATATTCAATGAGTTTTAGTGACTTTTTTTCCCTCCAGTTATTTATTGCCATACTTATACTGACTTTCCTATATCGAGCTGATAAAATGTTTTGTGAATACTCCTTAGCCCACTTCAGGCCAAATTACTTGGATTAGTTTATACAGTTTATGCAATGTACCTGGCTGATTTTGCCTCTGCTGGAGTAGGAAACACTAATATAAACTGCTCTTCTAGCAAAGCTGAAGGAATGCTGAAACATCAGCAGTATATTGCATGACAAGCCCTCACTCCCATGGCAGAGATCTACAAGGGACAGTTCCTGAAAGCGCAAGAGGTCGGTCCCAATGTGCAGGAAACGGCGTGGCAGGAGGCCAGCTTGGATCAGCAGGATGCTCCTGACCAGCTCAAACACGAAAAGGAAGCGCTCAGAGAGTGGAAGCAGGGAGTGGTATGGTAAGCATCGCTCGAGCTTGGCTGGATGACGTTAGCAAATACAAATCTTGGGGTTTAAATTGGTGAGGGGTGTGGAGGTTAAAAATAAATAAATAAATAAACACAAGTACAAAGGCAGTAGAATGAACTGCTGTAACAACACTGATATAAAGAATAACGAAAGTCTGGATTTGCTGCTGCACGTGAAGGCTGACTGTGAATGGTGTAGAAAAGTCAGATTGACTCAGTGAGTGTTTTGTCTCTGTTGTTACTGGCAAGGTCCGCTCTTAAGCTTCATAGAATCATAGAATCATAAGGATTGGAAGGGACCTTTAGAGATCATCTGGTCCAACCCCCATGCACGCACAGGGTCACCCAGAGCACATGGTGCAGGATTGCGTCCAAGCGGGTTTTGAGATCTCTTTGAGATCTGGATCTCCAGAGAAGGAAATCTCCAGAGAAGGAGATTCCACAACCTCTCTGGGCAGCCTATTCCAGGACTCTATCAACCTCATCATCAAGAAATTCTTCCTTAAGTTCCTGTGGAACTTTTGGTGCTTCAGTTTGTGACCGTTTCCTCTAGTTCAATCAGTGGCCACCACTGAAAAGAGGCCACCCCCTCCTCCTCACTCCCTCCCTTGAGGTATTTATACACACTGATCAGATACTTCCTTCTTCCATCCTTCTCTTCTCCAGGCTGAACAGGCCCAGCTCTCTCAGCCTTTGCTCATAGGGCAGATGTTCCAGGCCCCTGATCATCCTGGTAGCCCTGCGCTGGACTCTCTCCAGCAGCTCCACATCCCTCTTTTCCTGGGGAGCCCAGAACTGGACACAGTACTCCAGATGTGACCTCACCAGGGCTGTGTAGAGGGGGATGATCACCTCCCTTGCCCTGCTGGAGATGCTCTTCTTAATGCACCCCAGCACTCCGTTGGCATCTCAGCCACGAGGGCACACTGCTTGCCACACCATGGTCAACTTGTCGTCCACCGTGACACCCAGGTCCCTCTTGACAGAGCTGCTCCCCAGAAGGTCAGTCCCCAGCCTGTGCTGGTGTCTGCAGTTATTCTTCCCCAAGTGCAGAACCTTGCACTTTCCTTTGTTGAACTTCATGAGGTTTCTCACTGCCCAGTTGTCCAGTCTGTCCAAGTCCCTCTGGATGGCAGTGCAGCCTTCTGGGGTATCAGCTACTCCTCCCAGTTTGGTATCATCATCAAGAACCCTTGCTGAAGGGGCACTCCGTCCCTTCATCCAGGTCTCTGATGAATAAATTGAACAGAATTGGACTGAGGACTGACCCCTGGGGAATATCACTAGCTACAGGCCTCCAGCTGGATTGCACCACTGGTTACCCCTCTCTGAGCTCTGCCATGCAGCCAGTTCTCAATCCACCTCACTGTCCACTCATCTATCCCATACTTCCAGAGATTGCCCAGGAGGATGTTGTGAGAGACGGTGTCAAAAGCCTTGCTGAAGTCCAGACAGATGACATCCACCGCTCCGCCCTCACCTATCCAGCCAGTCACTCCATCATAGAAGGCGATCAGGTTAGTCAAGCATGATTTCCCCTTGGTGAATCCATGCTGGCTACTCCTGAGCACCTTCTTCTCCTCCACCTGTCTGGAGACAGCAGCCAGGATGAGCTGTTCCATCACTTTCACAGGGATGGAGGTGAGGCTGACTAGTCTGTAGCTACCTGTGTCTCCTTTCTTGCTCTTTTTGAAGATTGGTGTGACATTGGTTTTCTTCCAGTTCTCAGGTGCATCTTCCATTCTCCAGGACTTTTTGAAGATGATAGAGAGAAGCTAGGCAATAATATCCTCCAGCTCAAGCAGCACTCTTGGGTGCATAACATCAGGGCCCACAGATAGCAAGTTCACCTAAACAATGTCTATCCCAATCTTCCTCTACCCAGGGCAAGCCTTCCTCTCTCCAGGCTTCTTCTCTTGTCTCTAGAGCCTGGGATTCGAGAAGGCTGCCCTTGGTTAAGCACTGAAGCAAAGAATGCATTCAATAACTCTGTTTTTTCTGTGTCTTCCTGAAACTTAGGCAGAATACAAGAAAAGGGAAGTGGTATCTCTGGTAGAGGAGACTGGAGTTACAGATCAGTTTGGCTAACTGGGCACACAGAAATTCATGGGACTGAGCAGGATGTATCCAAGGATGCTTAGGGAGCAGACATATTACTGTGATGCTCCTCTTTATCATCTTTGAAGGGTGATAAAGAGCAGGAGAGTTTTCTGATGACATGAAAAAGGCAAATGCCATGTTCATCTTCAAAAAATGAGAAAAAGAGCCATATGGAAAACTACTGTCCAGTCAATGTCTTCTCAAACTGTCTGCAGGCTATGGAGCAAATCCTCCTGGAGGCCATTTCCAGGTACATGAGGAAGGTAATTGGAAACAGTCAGCATAGACTTACCACAAGGAGCCCGATTGCCTCTATGTTAAAATCACTGGTTATATGAGCAAAAGGGCAGAAACAGATGTTGTTTATCTAGGCTTCAGAATGGCCTTCAGAATGATCAAAATATGGACTTGAGATGTGGACTACAATGTGGCTAAAAGACTGACTAGACCAACAAGTTTAGAGGACAGCAAGTAATAGTTCAAAGTCTAATCAGATACTAGGTAAAGATGGCATTCTCAGGGGTCTCTTGTGAGGTAGAGGTAGAGTGCAATATTTTTACCAGTGACCTGGATGATGAGTGACCTTGTACTTCAAGTTTGCAGGATACACCATGCTGGGGAGGAAGGTGGGGTGGTGGGGGCACTTAATACCAGGGAGAAGAGGGCAGCTATTCAGAAGGACTTCAAAATGATAGAGAAATGGTCATGCAGACATATCATGGAGCGATGGCTAGGGGGAAATGCCAAGTCCTGCATCTGGGGAGAAATAGCCCAAAAGAGCAGTGCAGATTGAAGGACTTCCAATTGAAGGAAGCAGCTCTGCAAAAACGGGCTTGAGAGTGGACACCAACTTCAACATGGGCCAGCAATCACCCCTGGCAGCAGTGAGGGTTAGTCTCTGATTTGGCTCCATTAGTAAAAGCACGGCTGGTGGGCTGGGGAAAGTGATCAATCTCTGTGAGAGCACATCTGGAGTGCTGGGTCTGGTTCTGGCAAGCTGTGAAAAACTTGAAAGAACGAAGCAGTCAGGGGCTAGAGAACAAGGTGGAGAGGGAAAGGCAGAGGGAAATGGGTTTGTTCAGCCTGGAAAAGAGGGGACCTGGCTAGGAGGGAGAACAAATTACTGTCTTTGGAGACCTAATAGAGAGTTGTAGAGAAGATGGAGACAGACTCTTGTCACACATGCACAAAAAAAAAAGGGGGGGCAACAGCTACAGGTTCCAGGAGGGGAAATTCTAACAGTATATATGGAAAAAAAAATCTCAATATGAGAATTATGAATGAGGTGATGCAGAATGTCCATCACTGTAGATATTCAGGTCAAGGTCAGAACAGAGCCTTCTAGCTCTACAGAGCTGGGAACAGATCTAGCTTTGAAGTTGGACACATTTTGAGTGGGGGCTTTATTAGAGGACTTTTAGAAGTTCCTTCCAATCTAAATTGCTCTATGATTCAATATCATGTTTTGGCTCTGCCACATGCAATGTCCTACTTCAACCAGTTTAGGGGAAGGACTGATCAAAGGATGTATATAGCTTTATCATAGATGGAAAGCAGGAGTGCTCCAGTAATGCTTCCAAATCTCTCCCTGTTTTCCCAAGGTCGAAAAATCTAGGAGGAAATATAAAACAAGAAAAAAAGGCAACTAAAAATGTATTTTAAGTTAAAACCTGATGTTAACATTGTGCATTAAGAAATAAATACACCTAATAATGAATTTACTTTCCTAAATAAAGTCATAGCTTCTCATAGTTATTTTAGCTGCGTTACCACTGGATTCCTACCAGTCACTGAATAATCCCTTTAGCCCTTTTTATCAAGTCCAGATCCATTTCAACAGATTTCAAAATAGGAATAAATGCAAATGGAAATATCTATACAAGAAATATTTCTGTAGAGAGAAATGTTACTACAGCAAACATACATAAACCTGATTCCTTGCCCCATCCAGTTCAAAACTGTGATAACTGTAATGTAGTAACTGCACAAGTAATAATACAAAAGAAACATAATAATTCTCAGTGTGTAGAATTAGGTGAAGAAATCAGTTTAGCAAGGTTTGCTTGATACTTGTGTTCTTGGATGCTGTGGTAAATACTGCTTTAAAAATTTGAAGGGAACAGATTTAGAGAGGATCTGAGGAATCCTCTCTATTACTATACCTTGGTATAGTAGCAGACATGCAGAGGTGCCTGAGAATCATGAAGTCAGGACAATTTAGTCAAGATTAGAAGGATAATGGGGAAAAGTCTGGTATGTTCAAAGGAAATCTTGACAGATATGAGAACTTGGAGCACAGAGGCAAATGCAGAATTGTATAAAGCTCTGGGCAATGCATATAAGAACAAGAGAGCTGGGGCCTTTGATTTCTAGGAGGTAAACTTGGGAGAAAAGTATTAGGATTCAAATATGCTTCCTAATGGGTTCTGACTGGGTGTCCAAGAGTCATAAGAAAAACAACAGGATCTACAGAGCCAGCAGCATGGTAGACAACAAGATCAGCTGACAATACTCAAAATCAGTAGAAGCCAAAATGATTTGTCTTAGAATTTGTGCGTATTTCATCTATAGCTACAGGCAGTCAAGAGATTCAGTCCTATGAAGCAAAGCCTTACCTGCAAGGTAAAGGTTAGAAATAAGAATCCTTCTCTTATGCATGTGTTATGTCAGATCCTTGAATATCTAAGATAAAAAATGAAAGAAGAAGCTTATAACTTTCTATCTAGGTTAAAGACAGTAAAATATTTTTGAAGTAACAAAGACCAATATTAAGAATAGTAAAAGCAAGGCAATCCTAATGTAATTGTGAAAGTTCAAACAGAAAAAGGAGAAACAATCACCAAGTGTTTCTGTTCTCTATCAAAAGAGAAAAATGAATGATGCCTTCCTGACAGATGAGGATGATTCCAGCAGAACCCTCCAGGGGTGGTAAGGACAGCTAACAGGTGCTGAAGTCACGTGCTTTTAAAATCTGCATAACTTACAATCATACTCTTTTTAAGGGTATAGTGTAAAGAGCACCCCGTGTTGTTTTTTAGTGAGCCTTCTTCACTTTCACTTCCATAGGATTTGATGGAAGCCAACATTTTCCTATCATTTTAAGTCAGAAAATGAATAGACTTGGAGACAGCAGGCCTGGCAGACAGATCACAGTCAAAGGAAAAAAAAAAAAAAAAAAAAAAAAAAAAAAAGTACACTAGTTAGCAAGAATTAAGGAAGGAAGGGAAGAATTTGATTAATTCTAATCAAAATAGCTATTAAAGTTTTTTTTTCAAAGTTGCTGAACTTCTTGAATGAAAATCCAACTTCAGTTGACAAACTGCCAAACCTCTAGAAAATGTTTGCCTTGGCACTGCATAACACAGTCATTAACAAACTATACAAAAATTATTCAGCATAGCAGACATTATATTGCCTAAAAAACACTTTCATGATAAATCTCCGTAAGTATTTGTAGCTGATGGTGTAGTTTTATCTTGTTTGGTTAACTTTTTCCATAAGATGCCAGAGGAATTATACATTTCTTTTTTCAGTGATTGTGGAAAGGGACATAACAGTAAGTCTATCAAAAGTTGGTTATGGCACAAAGATAGCAGGATTTTAAAACTAAGAAGAGATAGGTCATATGAAGGATCTCCAAGAAGAGATAGGTCAGATGAAGATGAAGGTCATTGTCCAGGTATACTGGACAATACAGAACAGATAAACAAATTACATTTCTAGGCAGAAGAAGCTCTCATGTCTAGGAGCAAAAATGTAAATCACAGAAATGGGAGAGAAGCCAACTTTCCTGTCAAGTCATGATTGTGACTGATATCGCATTGGGGATGCGATAATCTGCCACTGAGACCAAGGGGGCAAAAAGAGGCACTTGCAGTGGACAGGAGTGGAAAGTGGTGCCATTTCTGCATTTGGTAGAGAAGCAGTAGCTACTGGAATACTGTGTCCATTTCTAGCATTCAGAATTCATGATGGATGTGAATAATTTGGAGAAGGGTCAAAGAAAAGCCATGGGAATCATTAAAGACCTGGAAGGCCTCCAGGATTTCAATCTACTTAGATTATCAATGTGATGACTCAAGGATAACTTTGTTGTGGTACACAAAAGCAGGACAAACAGCAAAGGCCTGATCAGGTCAGTAGTCAAAGGTCTGACAAGCTCCTCTGTCAAAAAGATGAAGTTAAAAATTCGAGCTAAAAATAAAGTACTTTTTTTTTTTTAATCAGTGAAATCAGCAGTGAGATTCACTGTGATAGCGAAGAGAGAACAGGGTGTACAGTTCTCTCATTTACTAGCTTCACTATGATGCACTATGCCCAGTTTTCTTGGCTGTTTCTTGTCTCTGACAGGTGTGATATTCCTACTTCTATTGATTTAGGAACAAGACTGAACAGAGGGCTTATCTTGACATTATTTGTACTGAGAAGAGGAAATAGCTGACATGAGAATGGATAGCTACCATGAAAAAATGTATGAAAAAGGGAAAATCTGACAGAAACCTTTTCAGAAATGTTTATAGCTGTTTATAAGTGGAGAAATTGCACCAGAACCATTGCCCTAGAAACTGCTCATTCATTATATACCACCAATAACTGTTCATGACATAATTAGCAATTATTTGTATCCCTATCTTGTCCCTAGATTTTTCTGAACATTCTCCAATTCTGTGATGCCTGCTTCTGTGGGCTATGGGGTATATTATTTACTTTGTCTTAAACAAAGTTTTCCAGATGTTATAATCACTTAGAACCTTATAACATTTGTTCAAAAAGCTTCCCCAAAACAAATAACTTCCATACGTAAATAAGCAATCAAGTTTAAAAAAAAAATACAGTTTTATCCCTAAATGCCAGCATAGAGACATTTTAGTAATCTGGAAAAAAAAATAAAAAAGAATTATACAAAAAGTGTAAAAAGTGGATAGAAGGCTGAGGATGCACATAAAAAGTAGAAAAAAGCACATGGGAATCAAATCAAGATCAGCTAAGGGACTAATGAGTGTCTAAATTTTTAAGTGTTTTAACAAATTATCTGAAGAAAATTAAATCTCTCTCTACAGCAGTTTGGCTTTGGTAGGGTGGTTTTGAAGTAAAGCCACTGATAATTTTCATTTACTGAGAGTATGTTTGGTTCTCAAAGAAATTTGATCTGTTAAAAAATAGATTTACTATGGAGGAAACGAAACGAGAATCTCCATTGGAAGTACTCCCCAATGCCCGATAGGGATATTAAGGTGTGAACCTCTAAGTGATGTGCACCACCACCAAGCGCCCAGTGCACACTTGGGCATGTCAAAACCCACTGAGGAATTTTGTGGCACCCAAACAACTTCTCATGTGACACTGTGGTCCACGTGCCATGTCTGAAAGGCTGCTGTGTTTTAACGTGGTTGTCCGAGGACCATGAGCTGAAGGAAGTTTCCATTCCTCCAAACTTCTTCTGTCCAAACTCAGAGTGAGAAGGTAGTTTTTGGGCGACCCCCATGGTATCACTTGGAAACAGCATGAACAGGAACAGAAGATCTCTTTGAGCAAGAGATCTTGTGCAGAAAATGGTGTGCACAATGACATGTCTGATTTATATGAGACAGATAAAAGGACTGACTGGCATAGAGTCTAAGAGTGGAGACAGAATATAACTTCTCTTTGCCAAGACTTTTGACTTTGTCTTACGTGACATCCTCATGAACAACCTCAAGAAGTGAAAAGACACTTGTTCTTCTGAAAGAGTTGTTACAAACAAACAAATCACCCTTAAATGATAGCTATCCCTATGAAACTGGTAAGTCATCTCATTTACAAATGACTCTTGCAAAGAGTCTTACTCTTTGCAAAGATCTCTATGGATATGGTTCTGTTTAGCAGTTTTACAATTAAAGGTAGTGTATGTTTGATAAACTGGATATGAAATGCAGTATGTCAACACACTGGAAAACAGTGCTCAAATTCAAAATTGTCTTGATGGAAACCAGTAAGGTGGTGTGCAGTCAACAGTGTGAACTTCATTATGGTGAGTGTGCTCTGCTACAACCAGGAAAAATCTCCTAAGGGGCTGTGAAGATTATTCAGCTTCATGACAGACTTACATAAAAAAATGAGAAAAATCTTATTCTGGGATGTACTGAAAGGAGTGTCACATGTAAGAGATCGACATCGTGCAGATCCATTATTTTAATATTTTCAGATACTATATAATATTTTTTCAGTGTCCACTGTGTGCCTGGTAGAGCAAAATAAGTCACAAACTTGAAGCTCTTAATACCGCAGCTGCAACAGGAAATAATGAACAATATTTTACCCAGAGGTCTGATGTTGTTTCTTACATGCTATGCATTTTAAGGAATAATTTAAAAAAAAATGTTAGTACAAAAAAAGGAGAGGAACTGACATCCCTTGTCAGGTAAGGAATTTTGAAAATTCTTAATTGAAGTGGACAGTGTGTTCCCTTCTCTTATTTAATTACTATTAAGGAATGTATCTGCTTATCTTCCTTAACCGTACTTGACATCTGTATGTATACATATGTGTGGCTCACAACTTCCTTCCTGCTTTTTAAGAAGCTCAGCAAAATCAAAGTTTTCTGAACAACAGAGTTACTGCTTCAAGGTCACTGCAAATGCATGCATTTGTTAATGGGACAAAAATGGAGAAAAGTGTGTGCAGTATCACTTGTTTCAGTCTACAAATAAGGCATTATTTCAGTTTTTACTCTCTAAGAGAAACACTATCATCTTATTTCATCTTATTTAAACAAGTTACAGAAAACAGAAAAAATACCTATTAAAAAAAAAGTAAATCTCGAGGGATAGTGGCTTCATATTTACCTATGACCTGAATTCACCAGTTGAGGATAAGCCAAAAAAGGAAACCTAGAGAAACAACCATAACTTAATCCCTATTGAAGGATAGGTAAGGGCAGATCAAAATGAAGATACATTAGAGACTGCAGAAAGAGGATGTGTTGAATTTGAATATTTGTTTTAAATATTTATTTTAAATTAAAAAATAAACATGCCTATCCAGTATCACTAGCATTATTCCTGACCGACGTTTGCCTACAGAACAGTCACTCAGCAGAATTCAACTTGTCAGGAACTCAACAAGTCAGTTACCACTTGCTCTCCTTTCACACCCGTAAAAATTACAGACCCTGCAGGAAGGATCTTTTCTAAGAAAGTCCTGTCAGCTGTTTCTCTTACACATCAGCATAGCTTCATCTGGTGAACTTCCATTGATTTCAAATGTCCCAGCTATCACACAACACAAAGTCAATTTTGATGCATGGTAGGATAAGCTTTCCAAAATATCCACTGACTGTCACTCTCACAGGTACAGTAATTCATACTTAATGCTACATCCAAAACATTAATTCTTCACCTCTCTCAGTATCTCTCAGTATTTTTTCTTAGTCAAAGAAAAATGACTTGACTAGGATCGAAATGGGCAGAGATACAGGCCAAAAGGGATCTCCATTTTTTTTTCTTATCCGCTATCCTATTACAGAATCACAGGATGGCTGAGGTTGGAAGGGACCCCTCGAGATCATCCAGCCCAACCGCCTGCTCCAGCAGGGACACCCAGAGCACGGGGCACAGGGCGGCATCCAGGCGGGTTGGGAAGATCTCCAGAGAAGGAGACTCCACAGCCTCTCTGGGCAGCCTGTTCCAGGGCTCTGGCACCCTCACAGAAGAGAAGCTCTTCCTCACATGGAGATGGAACTTCCTATCTACTTGATCATGTGCTTATCCTCTGATAGGTGTATTTCCTAGGTATGAAAGTAGATAACATATATGACAGACTAGATTATATTTGAGTAACAGAATGGTAGGGATTGGAAGGGATCTCTGAAGAGATCCCTTCTAAAGGGGGTTCACCTTGACTGGGAAGGTTGCCCACAACTTTGCCCAGTCAAATAAGTGTTGCTTATAGCAGGCTCAGATGCTCAGCCTCGGGCAGGTTGGGTCTATCTGCTATGTAAAACTAATTTGGGACCAAGCAATTACTCGGAATACTATCAACATCCTTAGAAAACCCACCTACACATATAGGTACAGCCTAATGCTTGAGGCACCTCTTAGGCTTGTCCTAGGAAGGACGGATGGGAGTGGGTGACTTGAGCTCACCTTGCCCTTCGAGCTGAAGGGACAGGAGCCTGTTCTGCTCTCGAGGCAGCGAGGCTGCCTTAGCCCCCCGCAGCTCCTGACTTTCTGCACCCAGCCCTGCAGACCTGCCTCATGCCTGTTCCAAACACTGGGACATTATTTAACAGGCTCCGGGGCACAACAAAGCTTTCTAGCTACGCAAATAAAAGCTACACATTTAAAAGACCTTTAAAGCACAGGTTTGTAAAACTCCTCAATGGAGTCTGTGAAAAAGCGTGATTTAGATCCACTTAACATTGAGCTGACCCACAGAAAGAAAGCTTGGGTATTAATATACGGATTTTCCATTTAATTCTTCCCTCATTCTGAAACACCTGCCAGTACTTTACAAACTGACAAGGGATTTGGACCTCTCCCATTTTCCAGCATCAAAACAGAGTCACCTGCAGCATGAGACGTAGCAGATGTCTCGGTGCAAAGTTCCTTCAGAACAGGAGTTCGCTCCTCTCACCCGCAGCGCTGTTGGTAGCAAAGCAGAAGAGCAGAGCAAGGAGGTTGCAACAGTTTAAACTGGGATTAGGCCAAGATCCCAGTGCTGGCAACTTTGCTGGACAATTATTTTGTAACAGTGCCATGAGGCACCACTGCACTCCAGGTTTTAAAGCTCATTGGAAAGAATGGAGTGAATACGGTCAGGCTTTGGGTACTTGAAAAACTGTGGGTATTTGTATCAAGACTGGTCTGAACTACTATAACCTCCTGAGTAGAAAAAAAGCACGGGGGATGTCTCAACAAGTCTATTTACCAGAAATTTCTGGTACTTTTACTCCCAGCTGTAGCTTCTCCAGTCTTTTCTGCTTCTTTCAATGTGATCAGCATTTTGGTAAATGTAATTATATATTGTGTGCACCAGTGTATAAATACATATATATGTATAAACACACAGATAAAAACATGTATATATATATGCAGACATATTATACAGTATGCTAAGTGCATTTTAATTGTATATTAGCTATCCCAATATTTATTTTCAAATATTTTCAAATTTTTAACTACAATATAATTTCTTACATAAATTACATACATATGGAAACAAGGATCAAACGCTGTCACTCCTGTGTAAATTAATTGACTTTCCCATGAAGATTTCTGTAAGCAAAATGCCTGAGCTCAAGCATGAGCACCTGTACAACGATCAAATGCTTTCAAACGAGTAAACATTAGGTAGGTTGCAAACAGGAACTTTGCCAGGAACACACCTATTCTTTGCCTCTTGTTTCCTTAACACAAACTTTGGGTAAACAAATTTTAGATGAATATTTTAGCAACCTGTCCTACAGGAAAAATATGAAAGAAAAAGCCTATGAAGACCTATTACAGCACAATATTCATTTAATGTTTTACAATCTGTTTTGAATTCATATGAGAATAAACAGTTCTGAATTTTTTGCCACAAATGATGCTTTTCTGTTACCATATAATGCTTACAAAGTATAAAATTCTAAATTTAAATGAGTGTAATTATAAAGTTATTTCATAACTTCTATTTGGAATCTCAGATATTCAGAATTTCATTTAAATTTCTCAGATTTACATTCTTATTGCCTTACATAATTTTGCATAGCATATAGTAGTGCATTATTTGTCTTTATGTCAAACTTTTATGATTATGAGCAGACATCCAAGTCAGAAAACAACAGAAATATTTCTGTCAGTGCTTTGTGAATTTTACCACTAATGATTATGAACATAATATTAAAATATATGATAGATTAGAGCATATACTACGTTTTGTGTGTGAATATATGCTTATGTGTGTTTATATATATATATTTGTGTATTTGTGTGTGTGTGTAGTACCTAACACTGCAGGTGCTCTCTGAAAGAGAGCAGAAAGGAACTGCTCACATTACACCTATGCAAACAAGTTAAGAAGAGTCAAAGGACCAGATCTGCAATATCAAAATTAATGCTTTAGGATGTGGTATTTGTCATACATAGGTTTCAGGGAAAAGCTCCATATACTCACAGACTGGGCAAGCTGCAGTCTGGTCCTGTGACGTGAACAACTACTAGCAACTGTGCTGCATTTTCAACTCAGTTTCATTTAAAAATAATCCTGTTGGTGTGAATTTTACCATCACATTTGGAGCTACAAAGTCTAAAGTTAAAGCCTAAAACCCACCAACTCTGATTTTCTTACTCTGATGATCTTCTTAGCTTTTCCTTGTAATGTCTGCTCAGGAACCATTTTTTGGTTCCCTCATTTTCACCACTGACCTGCTTGAGCGGTTCATGGCACTCAGAGTTGTTAGTTATTGCAAACTTTTGGACATGAAACTCATTAAAAGATAAAAAAGCAGCAAACACCCCTTGCCCCATCTCCTGCCAAGAGCAGAAAGAAGTAGAAGCAAGTTTTGGAAAATGTGACTTTATGAAGAGTGTATCATTAACCTATTCCATGAGAGCTTTCCTTTCAGGTTTTACTTGCCTTGAAGTTTTGATTCTCAAGTTTTTCCAGGGCCGTCTTCAAGCACAGTAATGTGGGATGGGAAGTTTCACGGCAGCACTGCTACAGTAGTAGTAGGTAGGCAAGACAGGCACACTCTTAGCTTGTGTACAGTATTATTTTATTGGATGCACAGTTCCCTGGTGAGGTAGATGAAGTACAGCCTAACCAAACTAGCTACCAGATCACAAGGGTAAAGCTCCTTCCAGTCCCTGCCCTCCCATCACTAACACGTATTTGGCTTCTCACAGAGGATTCAGAGGCTTAGGATATTGAGTACTGCTGTTAAAGATGAATTGCTGCAGGTTGTTCCTTTAGCTATGCTCTATACCACAGAAGAAGAGAAGAAATATACCATAGTTGTAGAGAAGAAAAGGAGCCTGGGGATGTTCTTTCAGTGGGGAGGGTGAGGGGATTCAGAGGGGATTTCCTTCACAGCCAAACACGAGTACATAGAAAGACTGACAGACCAGATGGATAGGGTTTTTATTAATATCACCTTTAAGGTAGCAATTGCAAACCAATAAATCACCTATCAGCTGTGGCTTCGGAACCCAGTCACCGCTGCTGACGGTGAAGGAAGGTGACCAGGAGAACACGGATACGTTTGGAATCCTCTATAGGAACATGCAGTAAAAAGCAACCAAGTTTTGCCCGCGCCTGCACCCTGCTTGCTGCTCTGTCCCCTTGCAGGAGGGCCCACGGGCTGGACCCAACCACCCCATCCAACAGCCCCAGGTGGCCTGCTGGGCCAACCTGCTCCGCCGACACCGGAGCGCCAAATCTGCCCCTCTCAGTGTGGCTAGAGGTGAGCCAGCCCTTGAGGGACATAAACTGCCTGTGTATCCACGCTGCTGTGTGAGCTCTGGTCTGCGTAGGAAAAATGACAACGAGCTGCACACTTAATCCCCCAAAGGAAACAACCAAGAGTAAAGGAGATCAAACTGGGGATGAGGCAAACAGAAAAGCAAGTTGTGGTCAGGGAGCAAGCTAGCTGTGGCAGGAGGGCTATGGACTGCATATAGGAACCTGCAGGGTTTAAAAAAAATATGCAAAAAAAAAGAGTTTCTGCAAGCAGTGGTTGGTAAAGACTTTGGACGTAGCACTAGGGAGGGCCAGAGACGAAGGAATGGCCAGTGAACTGAGCAGGAGGGAAACTAAGCAGAATATTGACTTACAGGCATCTCATCTCTACAAGTGTCTCTGTTTCAAGCACAGGAAACTTGAAACTATGCAGTAAGTAAAAGACCATGAGAAAAGACAAATCTCTATGGGTGCAGCAGGCCACTGTTAAACAGAAAGAAACCTAAACTATTTGGAATAAAATTAACAGCAATAACAACAAACACATTTTGGGATGCACAGATTTTTCAAGTATATAAATTTATATACATTACTGACTGCAGCGCATGTTGCCTGATACTGCTTTCCATTGCTTCAAGAAAAGGGAAATGAAAACAAGCACAAAATTACATTGTCATCTTGTAAAAAGGCTGATGGTTTTCACGACCAATAGTCCAGCACAGAATGCACTCACTGCTAAATTACTGAATTAAGAGTTTCAGGGCTTTTATTTGTTATGTCCCAACATAAGAGGATTTGTTACTATATATGGGTGTGTAGGGAAGCGATTGCAACTGACATTTTGAGCAAAAACAAGTGGAGCAAAGATAGGCATGACTGATTGTTCCAACAAACAGCGGACAGTTTTGCAATGTGCAGGCAAGCCTGAACTCTTTCCAGTTTTGAACTAGCAGCACAAAGCTAGTTCACACAAAGGCCCTGATTTTTAGTTCTGACACAGTTGCTTCTTTTTTATACATCACTGTTAAATCATTAAATGAGGTCCTATGAAAGAAAGAAGGTCAGGGAGGGCTTTTCTTAATGAATCAAAAGTACAAATATTTTATTGGTAATTTAGTTGGTTTACACTGTGTGAACCACAGAGGTTACTATTGTAAGTGACCACAGAAAATGAAATATAGAATTATTTTACATAGCTAAATTACAGAACAATTTTAAAAGACCTTTTAACATTTTCATTTCAGTACATACAACATTCTTTTGCTACGCCAACTGTGTCTCAGTTGAGGGACATTCTGGGAGTGAAATACAAAAAAAAAAACCAAACTCACAGTAGATGCTCCATACACATTGAATTTTGCATTTTATTCTCTGAGGCGTAGTACCAGCGTTATCAGTTCAGTCCACCCAGTCTGAAATTCCCTCTGAATTCTCAGAGTATTGTGTGCAGACACAATCCAGAATAGAGGAGGAAGTAAAATCTATTTTCTTAAGGTCAAAATTCAGAGATGTCCTGTCATTTATTTTATTTTTTTTTCCATATTGAGCCATTCTGTGTTAACTCCTCATTCCACTGGGACTGATGATGCATCCTTTATGTTAAACCCTCCCAAGTGCACCAAACTCCTGTGTAGGATGCACGGGCCTCCCTGCAGCCCCCTCGTTGGGGCTGAACTAGGTAGCCTTGCACAGGTTCTTTACTGCAAGAGCTTCTCATTTCTAACCTTTCTAGGCAACTCCCTTGTCAAAAAAAAAAAAAAAATCCTGTATTTATTTAAGACAGCAAACTTCATATACATGTTTTTAAAAAGCTCATGTTGTACTCAAATTCTGCTCCAGCTGAAGTGAATGGTTAAACATTCACTGTCTTCAGTGGATTCAGGAATAAACCTGTACTGAAGACTTTTGGAAATGGCTGTCTTCAGTAACAGAGACTCAACTCTAGCTGGAACAGAGGCACATTTTAGTTCTCCTATATATTCTTCTAAGTGCAAGGCAGCATACTTGAAAATTTTATTCAAAGGAAACTTTTATTATAGGAGAGTTTCAGCAAAAATACTGCTTCGAAAAATACTGAAAAAAGAAAAAAAAAGGTAAAGAAATGTTCTAATAAGTATATTACTCCTGAAAAGTAGGCAGTATAAATGCACTTTGTCTGCAAAACCTAAATGTCTGACTTAGGAGGACCTAGCAGGGAATTAGTTCGCACAAAACAAAAAATATGTTACACGTTGCCAATACAACAGCTATATTTTAAATAAAAATAACAATAATATACATGTACAATATTGTAATGATATAAATTGATAAAAATAACACTGACCAGTATGGAACTTAGGATTAAACTGATTATCCATTCTTAGCAGATGAAACACATTTCACAGAAATACCTGCAGGCAAAGTGGAGTGATATTCATGGCTTACCATGAGAGAGTTCTTCTGTAAACAAAATGAACAATAATTTTTAAGGTCAAAATAGCCAATTATTACCTTTCAGGATAGAAGGAATTAATTTCAGTTAAAATTCTAAACTTCTACTTAACAGCTTAGGACCTGGCGAAGAAAAACATCATTCCCTGTTCAAAGCCTAACGAACAAAACTTTAAATTTATGAAAGCTTAGAATTTGAGCAGTTGGGTGCACGTGCTACAGACAGATGGTACAGCATCTGTCTACATGGCTACAACATCCCAGGAAGACGGGAGATTAACATACTTGCACACACACGTGCACAGGCTCCAGCCAAGGTCCTCAGCTTGTCTATACAGGCACAGAGCTGCTCGCTCTCGTCAGGGCAGCACCAGGAATGGGGTTCACCTTACCTGCTCTTAGGTGTCTACAAGGTGTGCTGTAGGCACCTAAAGTCAGGTGAGATGATCCTCATCCCAGGGAACACCAGCTGAAGATTTGATAAAAACGGTTTTCATCCTGAGCAGAGTTAAGGCACTTTATTAAAAAAAAAAAAATCTAAAGTTAATCAAAGCTGATAAAAAGGGGAAAAAAATCCTTATATGTGAAATTTGGAAATTAAAAAAAAAAATCCTGACTTTTGATATATATTTCTATTACAATATCATGTCTATTGAAAACATTGCTTTTAAAAAAGCGTGTTATATGGTATTTTTTCTTGAAAAAATCTCATTCCTTCATGCACTACATATGTTAATAAGTCTTTGGGGACAACTGCAACAAATTAGTAGGAAATGAAAAAGCCAAAGAATGACCTGTCATGTATGTACAAAATGTGAATTGCTCCTGGCAATAAGCATCACGTTTACTACAGGCATCTTCATCTTTCTCTTTTCTTACAGGGTCCTGCCCGTATTTCAATACTTTATAATTTATTATGCTTCACTAAAATATTTACAGAAGCAGAAAATAATCACACACCTTCTTAAGTCCATAACCATGGAACTACAGAAGTAAAGCGTGTCTTAATAGCAAGACGAGCGTGCTACATAGTACTGTTTTTTTGAAGTACAGTCTGTGAATTATTTTCCCTACAAAGATTAAAATTTAAATGCAAATGGAACTTCAAATTCATTGTCTCCCTCTGTTTTGCTTTGTTCCATTTTGTACTATCTAGTGTTTCTAAAGGATTTGGCTCCAAAGCAGTATTGGGATCACAACAGCTACTTGTTGCTAAACAGCCATCATGTTCTTGCTCAAATGCCCACAGTCAAAAAGGGACAATCAATTTGTTTTCAGTTAAAAATAGTTGTTTTCCAATCCTAGCCACAGTTTCTGCCATTCTATGATAACACATATTTGCTTTTAGTGCTTTTCTCCCCTCTGCTGTCATATGAAACACGAGTAACTTGAAGACAGTGAAAGAGTGGTGATATCCAGAGTGCAGCCAAATGCACGGAACAGGCACACTCATGACAGAATGGTATTTACAGAGGTCTTCGAAGCTCCTTGTAAAAACAACACTCAAAGTGAAATGCACTTTCAAGTTGACTGCAGTCTTTAATAATTTTATTAGCTACCTCTATAATACCTCCAGTAAAAAAAAAATCCTTTTTTTTTTTTTCGACTTAAACCGGCATTACAAAATATTTCATGTTTTATTTTTAAAAAAAGACAATATTGATGATGGCTAATCTGCTTTATAAAAGATAATGTGTGGAGTTTATATATAATACTGGCATTGATCCAATTAAAGTTATATTATGCTACTTAGTAATTACTGTGACTCCAGTTCCTACAACTGTTATAGTGAATACAAATGATTGTTTAATATAAAGGAAGTGGGGATCATTTGGAAGTGCTGATTCAGAAGTATTCAAGTGCTAACAATGACTTGTTATTTCTATGCTTTTCTTCACGTTCTGTCCAGGACCATTTCACAAATGTCCGCGATTTTGAAAGTTACGCAGATTTTGTGCAATTATTTCTCACGATTTCCTTCTTTTCGTGCAAACGCGAAACTCGCTTTTTCTAAAGGTTCTTCTCTCTCATCGCAAGTAGTTGCCACTCTTGCTCAGAAAGGCACCAGCTTTCACTTTAGAGAATATACCTTTTCGGCCTCTTCTAGGAAGAGCTGTACTTGTTACTGGAGCGGAAATTATCATATCCATGATCATTGGCTTTGAACTTTAAACAGGACTGCCTTTCCTCCAGGGACAACAGATCTTTGGATTGGCACCAGCAACACAAACATGACTGTTAAAACAGAAGGAATGAACATTCGACATCAATTTGTTTGGTCAGTGCAGCAAAATGCATCAAAACACTGTCCCAATGCACTGGTACAGAAGGAAATGGAAAGTGGCTAAGCTACCATTTTGGTGTTAAAGTGTAAGCAAAGAAGTAGTGCTAAACCAAAATGACAACTAGATAATTATTGAGACATCCCATTAAAAAATCTGAGGATTGAACAGCAGGAAGAATAATGTCCTGGGAACAGGCACACAACTTTGAATCTAAACTGAAATTTCAGAGGCACCTGAAAATAAAAATTCTCCTTGTCCTCCTCCTTGTCCCATAACCTTTCCTGGTAGACATGTATGCACAGTAATTCCTGAGATGCTGCTATTTAGTTTATTTTTAGGGAGGAAAAAGTAATTTAGTAAGAGAATGGTAAAGAAAAAACACAGTTCAAAAGACTCCTGGATGTACTGTAGACCCTTTGCTGATGCTGTTGGCTGCGCTTTGGTTGCTCTTAACTACAGTAGTTCAGGCAGCCAGTAAAGTAGACATGGAAGGCAAGACGGTAACTAAAGTCTCTATAAAAATGTCCTGGCTGAAGGATGTAGCCAGTAAAGGAGCTGGACAACCAGGTGATAGGCCTTGCAGGGCCCAACTGTTAAATGCTTAGCATCAAAGAGAAATCTGCAACTTGGTGTTAAGCAAAATAAGAATCCTGAGGAAGGGCCCAAAGAAGGGGACTCTGGATTGCTCTAAAACAATCACACTCTGGTGTTTCTGAGCATCAAATCTGAACATTTCCCAAGCAAAATGGCTAAGAGTTGGATGACTAGAAGGCTGAAGGTCTGGTGAAAGATGGTAGATTTGGGTTGCAATTCACATGGGATCCAGAGCCTCATAAACTCAGGCAGAACTAGTGCCTAAGGTTCTTCTTTCAAACAGAGGCAAAATATAAAAAAAAAAAAAAAAAACCTTTTATTTTTAAATGGAGTTACTGGAAAGGGCCGAGAGAACACTGATGCCCTCTTTGTCCCAAGCGCACCATCGGGATGCGGGGAATCTGTGGTCAGTGTCCTCTGGGTTACAGAGCATACGTCTATGTGAAACGTTGCAGAGAAGCCCGAGTGCTTGGTCAGTGCTTTCGAGTGGCTGTTTGCCAGCTCTGGTCAGGAAATGATGCAGCCTCATTGTCACAGTGCTGAGCAGGTTTGTTATATTGGCTTTTCTTTTGCTTTCTCTTTTTGCCCCTATGGCTCTTTAATTTCCTTCTACGTAGCTTCAGTGGGAAAGGGGGAGAATATCCATCATAACTCAATTAAAAATTAAAGTAACATTTAATTATCATTTCCTCTCCTTTGTGCATGTTAGGGAATTAATTTTACTGCTGATATCATGTTTTAACCAAAGGAGCAGCTGCACAGAGTCTCTTACCTTAAAGCAGTTTTGGAATCTTTTGCTCACCAAATACAGAGCTATTGGGTTGATGCAGGAATTCAGCGAAGCCATGTTAATACCAATGTAGCCCATTACAAGAAAAAAGCTGTGGGGAAAACAAAGCAAGTGAGACACTTTTTTTTTTTTTCTGAAAAGGTTTGGTACTTAACAACATAAATTGGACTCCACTTTACTCACCAAGACAATTAAATATAATTATAGGAACGGGGATAACATGACTAGGACGAGCTCACAGAAGTAATAACTATGCTTAAGTCTGAATCTCTAGCCTACTTTTATAAAAAAAGTAATTAAAGAAAATCCAATCACCTTAAGTTCTGGAAGGAAATATTTACTCTTTTTTCTTCAGCGATTCAACCCTAGCTTTTTTGTGTAAAGTGAAAATGGGGACACAATGTAGCAAGTAATGAGGCAGCAGTGCAGATCCAGAAAGGATCATGAGAAAGACAGATAGGACAAACAGCAGAGAAGCCCTGTGTTCCTGGAATTCCCTGTAATTTCCTGACTCTGCAACTCGAGTAAAACCAGAAAAAGCAGAGAGATCTTCAGACACACAGAATAAATAAGTTCATTGGGAAATCCAAATATGATTAAAGAGAATAAATGAAGATAGCAGTAGGTGGGTATTTTGCAATCTCACCTTAAAAGTTCACATCTATTTGGGTCTTTCTGATCATAAATAGTGAGCTTCAATATTCTGCTTAAATGAAGTGGCAGCCAACACAAGGCAAAGACAAGCACCAGACAGAACACAGTTTTGGCCACCTCACGTCTCTGAAAATAAAATTGGAAAAAATGGTATTGCAGTTTCTTCCACTCCATTGCTATTATCTTCTAATATAAAAATATTCGATAAGCAAAAATATAGCTATCAACATAAGAGTCTATCTGAAATCTTGTTTTCTTGGAACAATGCACTGCACTTTGAGACCTCTTGTACTGTTTCAGTGCCTTGCACAGAGTCTCAGAATCTCCATTTCAAAAAAATATGAACTGTAGCATGAAAAAAAAAAAATCAAGGACAAACAAACACACAAATTAAAATAAAAAAAAAAAAAGAAGAAATTATTCTGCCCACCCACTTTCAAATGCCAACTTGTTTTGAACTATATTTTTTGTGCTTTGATTTCAGGTCTAATTTTAAATGTCATAATGAGGACTACAAGAGAAGAGGACTGTGCTTGTTTACACTAATTGCAAATTATCATGCAAACTATAAAGCTACTAAAAAGGATCACAAATGTACTTTATCATACAAATGCAGTTGAATTCAAGTTACTTATGGTAATTCTGTTTGGTCCAATACTAGTCTTATGGAATGTGTTTTGTTCTAGCAACCTTCCTACAGTCTGGCATAAAACTGACTCAAACCAATTAGTATCCTCACATCACCAGCTTCTGAATTACAGTGAAATTTTAGTTTTCATTAGAAAATATCCAGCTCTCATAACTGTGAAGAAGAAATAAAAACTATAAATCCTGGAGGATGAACACTAGGCAAGAAAATAAAGTTGTTACTGTCAAAGTCTTAGATTTCTGAAGGAAACTTGAGAAATATGAATACTCTGATATACACGAGCTCAGCAGTACCTCTAAACTTTTCCTTCATAGCAACCTCACAGCTGTCATTTAAGAACAGAATAGGGATGTGGTGTGTAAGTTAATACACTCATTGTCAGTCTCTCTACAATCAGCAGATGTGTAAGGAATAATTTTTTACCTGCTTCAAGTGGTCATTCAAAGCTATCTGCATCCCACTTTTCTTTCTCAACATCTCACAGGTCATCAGAGTATAGAAAAATGCTGTGATGGCCAATGGCAGACAGAAATAAAAGCTGAACAGCCACCAGTCCTTAGCTTGCTTGTAAAACTAGAAGGAAAAAGAAAAGCATTTGTTAGGAGTTGAATGCTGAGAATTTTGGAAGTCTCATCTACTTGGTCACCCTGTCGTTAAAAACTTCTCCATAAGAAGGATCTTACAGATGAAGAAACAGGACAAGAAAGTGGTATGTCCAAAGCCTACAAAAAGAGAAATATTTCTAAATGTCCCTCTTTTAACCAATATATTTCAGAAATGTATCGGTATTTCATTTCCACATTATGCTCACATATACTTCACATATGCCTGTAAACATCTCAATCTACAGTACATTGAAAAGATTCAATGAACTTTTTCAGAAAGGTGTGATGCAGACACTTGTCTTACCATCATAAAGGATGTTTTTTGTGTGGGGTGAAGCAGGCAAATTCTCAGATCCTTTCCTCTGTACTCCATTGTAATCATGTCAAACGCTATAGCTTCTGGAACAGCCAGTATCACTGATATAACCCAGATGAGCACAATTTCAACTGCAGTCCACTTGGGCACTCCTATTCCCTTGATGCGACTCCAAGAAGCAACCGCTCGGTACCTGAAGCAACAGGACATGTTCACAGCAAGGAAACGTATGTGGTTTAAATACAGCTCATTAGCATTACATCAACTGAACAGAAAGGAGAACTTGAGCAAGTGCCCTTATTTAATAGAAACTATACAGTGTAGTGAAAAAAAAATGGGTCTCACCTATCTATACTGAGGGCACACAAACTCAACACTGTGATGCCCACTGATGCCTTTTGAATGAAGGGTACTAATTTGCACATTTCAACCCCAAAGGGCCAGTCCTCTGCAAGCAGCTGTGAAAAAAAAAAAAAAAAAGATGCAATTAGAAATGAACCACCTTTAAAAAAATCATTCCTGTATCTGCAGCATACACTTTTCTCTTAATTGTTTTATGCAAGCAAGCAAAACTTAGTCAGAAAGAACCATTTTGCAAACGAGTGTCCAAGGTTCATGTGCTAAGGATTTGGCAGGAGAAATACATTCACTCCTAGGCTAGACAAGGATGTGCAAAGGAGCTTAGTAAAAGGCCAGCAAATTCCACTCATTTTGCTTCTCTTTTAACTTCACCACCTCAGTGATTATAGGGAAGATGACTGAGTAGGACTGGATTTCCCTCTTCCTTATATTGCCTGTTATCTGTCTTTGGTGATCATTGCTTTTCCTGTTTAAGTGCTCTAGGTGGCTATCTATTTATTAGAAATACAGAAAGTGACTCAAGACTGATAAGAACAGGGCAAAAACAATGTTCACACACTTGGGGTGGGATTTAAATGAAGCCAGATCTCCCTCAGCTGAGAAGCCAGGGAACTGAAGGGCAATCCCACAGAATTTATCCCACAGAATTCAGAGGACTATCTTCAGAGGTGCCTTTCCTCCCCACAGGATACCCAGGAAGCCTAAATATTCAACTTGCACTAGGTGCCTTGCAACAGGTGAAGACAGATGAGATGAATCTGGAGTTCTTGGGTGACCAGTTCTGACCTGATTCTATATTACAACACCAAAAGGCCTAATTGCACCTTCAGCCTTGAATAAAGACAACAGCACACTAAATTTTATGTCAATTCAAATGTTCTTTGGGTCTGGTATGTTAAGATTTCCTGCATTTCAGCTAACTCCGAGGAAAAGGCCTCCTGGGTGAATAGCTCAGGAGTATCTTCCTCCCAGGAGATGCTGTGAACCGCTGCTTGTAACTTTACTTTGGACAAATTTGATCCTCGCTCTCTGCAGTGAGCTACTCTGACATCTCAAATGCATCATGGCAGGAGCCAAATCTTTCAACTCCTCACAAAAGCAAGACTCTCCAGAGTAGAGGTTATGCCAAGAAACAGTGACAATTGTTATATATGGAAATAACTATTTTCTGAATTTCTGTAATTAGTCACATTATTTAAGCCCATTTCTACAGTTCTGTTTTCTTAACTTTCTACAAATGAGGCCTTTTGGATCTATTGCAGATATAGGGCTGTAAAGTGCCAAAGTAGACGGGAAAAAAAAGTGATAATTGCCAAAAGGAGTTTATGAATCCCTTCCAACAACTCAGCTCTCCTCAGCATCTTCTTAGCAACAGGGATGTAAGGAAAAAAGAAATAAACCATCATAAGGTACAGGTTCTGCTGTGGAGCAAAACAATTCAAAATAGGCATGCAGTTGACTGTTCCCACTGACTTCAGTATAGCAAAAAATCCTATATATATGCATGCAAGGATAAACAACCACCTGAACATGATCCAAACAGATTTACTGTAGTCCCCATATCATTTAAGCATCACTATATTTCAATCCAAAGGAAGTTAGGTGTTCCTTGCAAGATATTTCAATCCAAAGGAAGCACTTGCATGAGCAAGTGGTAAATCTCTATAGCCCACTAAGTCTTAGCCCACTCAGCCTCTCAGGAACACCTTCAGATCTGCGTTAGCCCTGTCCTGAAATGGGGCCTTCGAAAAAAACAGCAGTAGAAAAATTGCCCATAGCCCAAATTTGAACTAGTCCTTCAACTGAGGTGAGCTGAAGAGCACTTGTCCAAAAAATGAAACAGAAAAACAAGTGCTAACAATTCACATTTCTAGAGAATTTCATGGAAGGTAAAAGAACAGAGGAAACGAGGATGAGGGTCTAATAACCACAGACTACACAGCATGTTTTGCTTATGTGAAGTAGGCTAATAATTCAGTCGTCGTAATTATAAGTATTTCCAGTATAAGCCTCTCCTGTGAGACTACTCTAATTGCCATAAAGAGGTGAGAGTAATTGTCTATTATTAAAATTTCAATGTAATTACAGCCATTTGAAATGTATACTCTGTGAAATCAAATGTCATCTAGACCAATTATTTATAACAATGAACCTCCAGCCTCCCACACTTAGTTGTTATCAAAGCCGAGGATTTAGTAGCAAGTGTATCTGTATTTATTAAAACAAATATGATTCTAGTTAAAGGCTTTTTTTTTTTTGCATTTGAAATATTTTGCCAATATCAAAACTCTTCCCCAACCTGAAACACAGAAATTTGATCAAACACTTGTTGACAGATCTTAATTGGAAGAATCTTAAGCTAGAACGAGCTGGTACATGTGGAAGGCATTCCTCTAATCCCTAAAATAACAACTGCTTAGCCACACATAGGAGATTTCCCCAAACTCATGTTTCTCTCTCAGGCACAGTCACTCTCACCTGTTCCCCAAATCAAGGTGACCAGATCTGAGGCAGCTGTGGAGAGATAACAGTGGAGCTGCACATGGGTGAGGGTGGCTTAGTGACAGAAAAGGTGCATTAGTCTGGGTTCAGCATCGCGCCAAAGCAGGATTTGCATTCAGACAGTTTAAATCGGGTGGAGAATGGACACAACTGTCTCCACTGGATTGGAAATGATACACTGTCTGCTGTAGCTGACATACTGTGAAATGGGTGCATTTTAATACACGAGTCAAATTTCTTCTATTCTGACATGTGAAGAAAATATATGCAAATAAAAAGTTAAAGGAAAAATCCAGGATATTTTAAATGCTGGATCCATTCTTTCTTGGCTATTTCTATTTATCCTGTGTATTGGCATCTCCTCAAGAAGCTGCACAAATACAGTGAAAACCCTGTGTGACATATTCGGGAACATTATTTGTTGATTGACAAGATCAATATTTTTTCTTAGGAAATTAAGTCCAATGCAATTTTGTAAGGGTACAAAGCCTTCCCATAGATTCAGGATATGGTACCTGCACAGACAGAATGCCATTTTACACATGACAAATGACTTTGAGTCATGAGACATGCCTAGCAGCAGTAAAAAGAAAAATAAAGTAGTGTTTTCAGAACTAAAATACCAAGTAAAGTTTACCACTGGCTATAGGCTGGCCGGTCTTTTCCAATATTTTCTAGTCACTTATTTCATACGGACAAAGTTTTAACCACTAAGCCACAGCAATGTGCTAAAGCTTAAATTGTGTTAAAGATTAAAGATAAGAAAAGGACAGAGAATAACCTCTAGATTGATGTGAAATCATTAAAAAAAAATAAAAGCACTGGTTTTATGAAGACCCCTGCAAATGCTTCCTCTGCCGAGGCGCAGCCTTGAGCCTGCTGCTGTGACAGCTGCACAGATAGGAAAGCAGCCCCGAGAGAGATGGTGAGTTGGACACCCACCTGGGAGCTACCGCTCCTGCTTGTGCAGCGGCAGAAGGAGGTTAGTGACCTGCTGCTGGATTATCCAGCAGGACAGGGATACTCAGCTCTTGGTGGCTCAGCTGCTGCGGCCACTGGCCAGGAAGCCGGTGCCACAGATGCAACCCAGGCACGAGGAGGCAGCCAAAGTGTGCGCCTGGTTACGCCTGCATCCTGGTCCTTGTGCTCCACACACGGGAAAATGCAAAGTGTTCCTGCTTCTCCTGACGTGCCTATTCAAAGTGCACCTCACTCACTGTACAATATGACTTGATTCTTACTGACTATAAATCACACGCACAAGTGAAATCAGACATGCAGCTGTAAAACCAATCCATAAGCAACTTTTTAAACCTATCTGTGAAGTGACTGGCAGGTTTGCACTGACACGTTCATATCTTTCTTGATGCATTGGGAAGACAGAGGTCACGCAGACTCATGCACATGAAGCATTTTGTGCATTTCATAAGAGCAAGTATTTTCCTAAATGTGAGTCTGCTCAGAAAATAAAGTTTATGATCAAAGATGAGTCAGACAACATTAAGAAACTTGTTACTACTTAACAGTAATTAGGATTTATTCTTATGTCAGGGCAGGAAGTGTCTTTCTAGGCAAGAAAGCACATTTCCATGTCCCTAATTAAGCTAAGAATGTTTTACTGAGTCTGCCTCATAAACACTACAAATCTTAATAGGAGGCAAACAATTAGTTCCCTTTTCTTTTCTTTTATTAGTAGCTTCTGCTCATAAACTCTATTGTCTTAAACACTGAATCAAGCTAAAGCAATATCATGCAAAGAAAACGACAGAAACCCTACAATGTCTTGTTTCTGCAATCTAGGAGCTCCACTGAAAGGACTGGGACAAAAGTAACTATGAAGTAAACTGCGTTGCTGTAAGATTGGTTAAGTATAAGCACAGCGCGGAAGCTAAAAAACAGCAGCTGAACCCTGATTTTGAAAACTTGCACATAGTTCTTTTGAGTGAAAACATATACATAACAACAACAACAAAAAACTCTCAATTTACACATTTATGCGATAGAGCCTAATGTATTTCAGTTTGGAGAGAGCCTAATGTATTTCAGTTCGGAGATCCATCAAGAAATCAGCGTATCAAGCACCGCAAACAACACACAGACATTTCTGCCAACCCAAACCTGGCCCACAGCCACCTAACATCTTGCCACCTAACTAGAGAACAACGTGTCCTTGTCCTCTCTAGAGCCTATGGAGACAGGCAGGTTTCTCCAGCAGAAGACACAGAACTTAGATAGGCTGCAGCACCCTTTGCTAAGTGCCCATCTGCGTTTGATGACCATACAGGGATGCTAAGCAAACAAAACTTGTAACTTAATATGGTCATAGCTTAAAGTTTGAGTAAGAAATTCTCAGTGCTTGATTTCTGCCCAGAGATGAACTTGAGCTCAAAAAAATGGTTCATGCACTAAAAGAAAAGCAACTCTCTTCACTTCTCCCAGTTCTTTAACACAAGATGGACTAGAGGCAGAGACGAACTTCATCATGTAGGCTGATTGATGCTCTATAAGTTCTGGTGTCACCAGAATATCTAAGATTGTCAGGCAGACATGTCCAAGGAAACCCTGCATTTTCTAGCACACAGTTGAATTAAGAAGGGGGTCAAATTGAAGCTGTACAGGACATACAGTCCCTGATCTGGTCCATCTTATCTTTTCAGTTTTTGGCATTGCTATATAATGTATATATTTTTAATGTAATCCCTAAAATACCTTATGGAAAAAGAAATTTTCTACAAAGCTGACTTTGGCCTTTGATCATTCGCTTCGCCAATGACGGGATTTTGATCATTCCTGGAAATTTCCTACATTTTGCACCAAGATAAGGAATCTGTGACAGTTTTTCTAGTACAAATTCACACTTGCTCATTTGTGTCATAACAGCCAGAGTTCAGAAAGCCACACGAGTGTGTGTAGAGTGTGCCCTGATCCCCCACATTTATTTCTCTGTGTGAACATTTGAAGCAGAACTATGACCTGGCCCAAAGCGTCTCTGCTGTTAACAGTCTTGGGGAACAATGCAACATATCAGATTTAACAAGCCAGTAAACACACAGAGAGAGGTGCTTATGTTTTAAATGAAAAGGCAAGCTATTATAATATTGAGAAATGACATAGTTTGATAAAGTATGTGCTCCTATATCATTACAGATATACGCGAGGGAGGCAGAGCTTAGGTTGTGCAACATTAAGATTGGCACTTTCAGTCTCAACGTTGTTTTGACATCTTGTACATGAGAACTGCCACCTTTTCCTCACTTTGTGAACCTGAGCACAAAGCCCCCCGACCCGCAGGCTGCCCAGCCTGGCAAACAAGCTGCCTTGCTTCAAGCCTTCCACGCAGCGCGCACGCAGGGAAGGACACACAGAGCTCACTCACCACTGCAATATATTATTTCCTACTGTGCCCTTCTGCTCACTCTCACAACTGCTGTTTGCTGCTTTGTATGTCTTGAATTAATGAAGACACCCAAATTTAGCACATCTTTGTGAAGCAGTTGATCCAGACATAAAAGCAGCCTCCTATCCTACATAACTAGTAATAATTTGGCACAGGACTTACACTGCCATAATATTTCATGCTGTAGAGTGACTTTTCACTCTTTTCTTGACTTCACATTCTGCAGTTCTGGGGCCAGAGCCAAAGCAGACTGTTTGCCAGGACCCCAAAAGCTGAAAAGATCTTCCATGTTCTGCATGACAGAACAGAAATCACCAAATCATCTCATTCCCCTCTCACACTCAGTTTCCTGATTACTGAAAGACTGCAATATTTTCCATTTTCAGCTGAATGTCTTGGTGAATGCCAGCATGCAAACCTATCAATAGTAACGGACTATTTTTTAGTCCGTTACATTTTACATTTTACACATTAGCCTGCATTTTTCTTGTCTCAAAATACAGATAATATCTGGTTATCCCTAAGTACCCTCAACTGAGGGTGACTGGAATCTGCACTGGTTTATCTTTTCCAGCTACTTAAATATTCACTTGACTTAAATACACAAGGGACATCTTTTGCAGTCATAACATCTAACAGCTAATAAAGTTATAGTCCCAGTGAAAATTTCAAGTTCTCTGCTATGGATCAATCTCGAAAGTGTTCACAGGCACTTCCACACTTGCTAGTGAAGTGTTCCGTAAAGCCATGGCTTTTTTAAAAAAAAAATTTGTAATAATTTGTAACAAATTTTTTCATACCCTTTTCTGTGTAGCTGACTACTTGTGTACCTCACAGTGATTTTGAAGAGCTGTTTCATTCACTTTAAAGTTGTTTCAAACTGCAGGTTACAGCTGTTTAGTACGCTTGATTTACAAAATCCTTTTTTTTTGGCCAATGACGGGACTTTGCTGACAGACTTTGCTGACATGTTTTCCCCACACTACTAGCTGCTTATAGCTGGGTTTGATGACATTACTTTGTTATCCTTCATAAGGCAGCTCTGTGGTGGCTTTAAATGAGATACAGATTTAACAAGAAAAACTCTAATTACAGACAAATGCTTCAATCTTGATGAAAAAAGAATCAAATCAATACAATCTATGGTCTTTTCTCCTGTTGTTGTTGCTTATGCTTATTCAAAAATCCTGTTTTAAAACAGCAAATATTTTACTCACTGATCGCTTTACTCATTAATAGTGTAATTTCAAGGTGGGTTTTTGGTTAAGATGAGTGTGATGGTTAAGATGAGACGACTTCAGCATGGAAGTTTTGGCACCTGAGAGCTTATGCTCTGCTCCTGGCACGAGCAGTAGCAACGCAATAAAAGAAGCCAGACTTGCAGCTCGTCTAATATTTATCAACATGCAATCTGACCTTTCATTCCTCCAGCTCCAACCTACTCACGATGATATACTTAACGATATTCTGCCCAGATAAGGACTGCAATATATTATTGCTTTTTATCACTGACATCTTTAATTTTGACATGTCTGTGTCCCCGTGATTGCAGGGAGCAATCGTGCTGTCGCATGAGCAGTTGTGTAATTGACACACTATTTTCGCCCTTTCTGTGAGAGTGGAAGGGAAAAAAAATCTTTCTATTCAGTTAATGATTTCCTACAATTGCGAAGTTACTCAAACAAGTCCATCTTGAGTATTATTTTTCCCCATAAATTCCACTCTTGCTCAGAAAACTGGTAGCCTCATGTGCAAACTTTGATAAATGTAGTTAGGGAAGTTACCCAAATTGCAAACAGAAGCAATTTTCATGTAATCAGAAGTACGCAGCTCAACAGTTTGCCACACTCGTGATGCGCCTCTGAGTTCCCTGCTTTCCCAGGATATCCCTCTCCTATCCTTTGCCTTTATCCTTTGCAAGGATAAAGGATCAGCAGCTTCAACAGCTTCCAACAGCTTCTGGGAGCCACCACCGCTGATACTCAAAAACCTGGACTCAGAACTCAAAAAGCTGGACTCAAAAACGTGCCCACGCAGCGCGGCTTTGCAAAGCTGCGAGTACCAAACCCCGGCGTTTGAAGCCACGCATGTGAAGCGAGGCGGAGGCGCAGGCGGGCGAAGGCGCTCGTGTTCGCTTTAGAAACACGGCCGATGAGCGCCCGGAGCACCCAGGCTGTCCAATTTGGGGCACAAGGAGCTTTCCTGTCACCCCTCCCCGGGGCCCTGCTCCCGGCTGGAGGCGGGATTCCGCCGGAGCCGCCCGGCGCCCGAGCCTGCCCCGCTCACCTTGTAGACGTTGATGGGGATGTCGATGATGATGTGGAGCAGGTCGCCGAGGGCCAGGCTGGCGATGAGGATGTTGGGCCCGTTCCGCATGCACTTGTTCTTGTAGATGATGCGCAGCAGCGTGGAGTTGCCGATGATGCCCAGCACGAAGACGAGGCAGGAGACCACCGTGTTGATGTACTTGAAGGTCTCCTTGATCTCCGTCTGCCCCGTGCACATGGGCGGCGAGGC